>OZ012713.1:39425718-39946783 GCA_963942605.1 Poecilus cupreus
AAGTGAACAATGACCATAATCCTGAATATATTACTAGACTTATTCTACTGCTGTAAATTCGGAAATACGTTGAAAACACACGTTAAAAAAACGTCAACATAAATACGCAAAAACAACTGACTGTACAGTCAACTGTCAAACGACTTGTGTCGCAAATCATCCAAGTGAACAATGACCATAATCCTAAATATATTACTAGACTTATTCTACTTCTGTAAATTCGGAAATACGTTGAAAACACTCGTTGAAAAAACGTCAACATAAATACGCAAAAACAACTGACTACACTGTCAACTGTCAAACGGCTCGTGACGTAAATCATCCAAGAGAATAATGACCACAATCCTGAATATATTACTAGACTTATTCTACATCTGTAAATTCGGAAATACGTTGAAAACGCACGTTAAAAAAACGGCAACATAAATACGTAAAAACAACTGACTACACTTTCAACTGTCAAACGACTCGTGACGTAAATCATCCAAGTAAATAATGACCATAATCCTGAATATAATAACACAATATTTTATGATTAAAAAAATATATAATAATAAATTATTATTTTTAACTAGATTCCAAACCAGAAAACATGAGAAAGGTAGTAGAAACCAACCTTATCGGCTTAGCAGTGTGTTCGCAACTAGCTATGAAACAGATGATGGAAAAAAATATTGCTGGCCATATTATCCATATTAGTAGCATTGCTGGACATTGGCCATTATTGGGGAATCCCCCAGTTTTTAATATTTACAGTCCTACCAAATTTGCAGTAAAAACTTTGACAGAAATTATGCGACAAGAACTAAATCATATTAAGCAGAAAATTAGAGTTACTGTAAGTATTAAAATTATTATTTTTCGTGATATGTATGAACAAATGTTGCTCATTATTGAACTTGACCTAGGTACAGTATCAGTTTAGGTATATATGAAAACACGTCTCAAAATTCAATCGAATTTTGAAGTTATGAAAGAAACAGACAGAACGACTTTACAAAATTATTAAATATTAAATGTTTTGTCTCTGGAAATATTTATCGTAGAACAAAAAACAAAACACGGTTGTATAGGTTATACATTCGCCTATAAAACAAAAGAGGATTCAGAGCTCTACCTATCAGGGCTTAGGTACAGTCGCGTTCGAAAGTTGAACAAAATTTTCGAAATTGAATTTGTTTTGTGTAGTCATAAAATATTTTTGCAGGGCTATATCTTTGGAAATATTTATCGTAGAACAAAAAACAAAACACTGTTGTATAGGTTATACATTCACCTTTAAAACAAAAGAGGATTCAGAGCTCTAACTATTAGGGATTAGGTACAGTTGCGTTTGAAATTTGAGCAAAATTTTCGAAATTGAATTTTTTTTTTTGTAATCATAAAATATTTTTGCAGAGCTATATCTCTGGAAATATTTATCGTAGAACAAAAAACAAAACACGGTTGTATAGGTTATACATTCGCCTATAAAACAAAAGAGGGTTCAGCCCTCTACCTATCAGGGTCTTGGTACAGTTGCATTCGAAATTTGAGCAAAATTTTCGAAATTGAATTTTTTTGTGTAATCATAAAATATATTTGCGGGGCTATATCTTTGGAAATATTTATCGTAGAACAAAAAACAAAACACGGTTGTATAGGTTATACATTCGCAAATAAAACAAAAGATGATTCAGAGTTCTACCTATCAGGGCTTAGGTACAGTCGCGTTCGAAAGTTGTGCAAAATTTTCTAAATTGAATTTGTTTTGTGTAGTCATAAAATATTTTTGCGGGGCTATATCTTTGGAAATATTTATCGTAGAACAAAAAACAAAACACGGTTGTATAGGTTATACATTCGCCTTTAAAACAAAAGGGGATTCAGAGCTCTACCTATCAGGGCCTAGGTACAGTCGCGTTCGAAAGTTGAACAAAATTTTCGAAATTGAATTTGTTTCGTGTAGTCATAAAATATTTTTGCAGGGCTATATCTCTGGAAATATTTATCGTAGAACAAAAAACAAAACACTGTTGTATAGGTTATACATTCGCCTTTAAAACAAAAGAGGATTCAGAGCTCTACCTATCAGGGCTTAGGTACAGTCGCGTTCGAAAGTTGTGCAAAATTTTCGAAATTTAATTTAGTTCCTCTAGTCATAAAATATTTATTTATATTTAAAAATAATTGAAAAATAGTAAAAATTAATTAATTGTTGCATTAAAAAAATAAAAATTCAAATTTGTTTCCGCCCGGGATCGAACCGGGGACCTTGTGCGTGTGAAGCACACGTGATAACCACTACACTACGGAAACTGTACCAAAAATATATAAAACGTAGAACATCTACAAACTTGATATTTAATTGAAATAAAACCGCTTTTATTCTAAAAACTAAGACAGTTACAAAAAAATTTGTAATAAACTTTTTTGTTCTAAATATTATTGGCTACATTTTTCATTTGAACCTTTTTTTTATAACTGTTTCCATATTTGAAATATTATTTAAAATTTGTTGGGGTAAAATTCTAGCATTTGACAAAAAGTGCTATTAATTTTTGTGCAATAATTATTTTCCTGAATATTTTACAGAAAAATGCTTCAAATAAAACTTGTTGAGAATAAAATTCTGCATCTAAATTAATTTGTTTCATTCATTTATCTCGTTTAGTTCTAGGTTAAATTAGTTTTAAAGTTAGCTTTTTAATAAATGCTATTTGCAACATTTTTTCTTGACTTGCAAATTTTATTTTTACAGGCTGTAAGTCCCGGATTGGTCGATACAGACATTTTCGATGTTGCTGGCGTAGACGATGGCCAACTTAACAATATGTTGATGTTGGAATCAAAAGATATTGCTAATGCTGTCAAGTTTGCTTTGGAAACGCCCCCGCATGTATTGGTAAGAATAAATAAAATATGTCATATTTTACAAGACTATATCTCTGAAAATATTTGTGGTAGAACAAAAAACAAAACACTGTTGTATAGGTTATATATTTGCAATTAAAACAAAAGAGGTTTCAGAGCTCTGCCTATCAGGGACTAGGTACAGTCGCGTTCTAAAGTTGAGCAAAATTTTCGCAATTGAATTTGTTTTGTGTAGTCACAAAATATTTTTGCGGGGTTATATCTCTGGAAATATTTATCGTAGAACAAAAAACAAAACACGGTTGTACAGGTTATACATTCCCCTTTAAAACAAAAGAGGACTCAGAGCTCTACCTATCAGGGCCTAAGTACAGTCGCGTTCTAAAGTTGAGCAAAATTTTCGAAATTAAATTTGTTTCGTGTAGTCATAAAATATTTTTGCGGAGCTGTATCTCTGGAAATATTTATCGTAGAACAAAAAACAAAACAATGTTGTATATGTTATACATTCCCCTTTAAAACAAAAGAGGATTCAGAGCTCTACCTATGAGGGCCTAGGTACAGTCGCGTTCGAAAATTGAGCGAAATAAAATTTGTTTCGTCCAGTCATAAAATATTTTGTAGGGCTATATCTCTGGAAGTATTTATCGTAGAACAAAAAACAAAACAATGTTGTATAGGTTATACATTCCCCTTTAAAACAAAAGATGATTCAGAGTTCTGCCTATCAGGGCTTAGGTACAGTCGCATTCGAAAGTTGTGCAAAAGTTTCGAAATTAAATTCTTTTTGTGTAGTCATAAAAAAATTTTGCGGGGCTGTATCTCTGGAAATATTTATCGTAGAACAAAAAACAAAACATTGTTGTATAGTTTATACATTCCTCTTTAAAACAAAAGAGGATTCAGAGCTCTACCTATCAGAGCTTAGGTACAGTCTCGTTCGAAAGTTGAGCAAAATTTTCGAAATTTAATTTATTTTCTCTAATCATTAAATATTTATTTCTGCATTGTTGCTTATAAACAAATGACTGTAGTTATAAAAAAAGTATGAGTAATTCAAATTTTAACCTTATTTTGAAATATCTTCAATTGTTTTAACAATAATTAGCTTCAAAAGTTAATAAATATTTTTTAATCAAAATGTTTTTCTATTTTCAGATTCAAGATATAATTATTCGACCTGTCAATTCTTTCTGATCAAATATTTATATTTATTATATTATATATAGTTATTTATGTACCTACCTTCACTTCAGTATCACTTACTAACATCACTTAAATAAATAAATATTATGCAATAATACCTGATGTTTTATTTTCCATCACTTACTTTATTTTGTTCGTCCGACAATTTCTCAAAATGTAATTAAGCAATTACAATCAAACTTTATATTTAGCTTTAAAATATTTGTGTTTCAAGCTGATCAAATTTTGGTAGCAATTGATCAATCGGAAGTGGTAGTTTACTTGAAGTCCAAAACAGTTTTTGGGGCGTATCTCAATAAATATTTGAGTTAGAGCAAATTTTGTTATTATGAAAAAGATGTAGTATAGTATTGGCTACAAATTTTATTTGAAACTTTTTTTGATTTTATGTACCGTTTCCAAAATAAAATTTTCGGGAAGTTGTGTGTCGGACACATCAGATTGTAATTTCATATTTAGAACTAGGATGTTGAAATTATAGGTTGGTGAGGTTTTGGTGGTAATACATCAACCGGAAGTGGTAGTTTACTTGAAGCCCAAAACGGTTTTTGGGGCGTATCTCAATAAATATTTGAGTTAGAGCAAATTTTGTTATTATGAAAAAGATGTAGTATAGTATTGGCTACAAATTTTATTTGAAACTTTTTTTGATTTTATGTACCGTTTCCAAAATAAAATTTTCGGGAAGTAGTGTGTTGGACACATCAGATTGTAATTTCATATTTAGAACTAGGATGTTGAAATTATAGGTTGGTGAGGTTTTGGTGGTAATACATCAACCGGAAGTGGTAGTTTACTTGAAGCCCAAAACGGTTTTTGGGGCGTATCTCAATAAATATTTGAGTTATAGCAAATTTTGTTACTATGAAAAAGATGTAAAATAGTATTGGCTACAAATTTTATTTGAAACTTTTTTTGATATTATGTACCGTTTAGCAGTAAATTCACTTGAGTGTGTTTTGCATGTTTTGTCGCACTGTTTTTTTTTTTTTAATTTATTGATATAATTAAAGATGTATAATAATGTCGTGCAACAAAAAATTATTTCACGACTATACTGTTGTATATTTAACGACATTAAAAACAAAAACTTAATAAAAAAACAATAAAAAATCGTTAATAATACATATCAACATCGAAATCAATAAATATTTCACAATTTCTAACACTTATAAGTCTAAAAAATACAAGTTGTGTTTAAAACAATGTCATACAATTTTGCAAAGATGGCGGATAATCGCCATGTTGTCCAGAGCCCTGAATTTGTTGTGATGACTGTACCGCAGCCATTGCCATGGAAACAGGCGTGCTGTTTGGATGGTAAGGTACCTAAAAACAATTGAATACACAAAGGTACCAACCTATAAAGAATTATAAACTAACAGAAGTATTATGATGAAATCTAGGGTCCAACATCATTGCAGCAGCGACCGCAGCCGCTGTGCTACTACTACTCGGATGCGCAGCTGTTCGCGCAGCAAGCATATGATGCGATACCCCCCCTCCAACCCCTCCCACTGCCCCAACTCCACCAGCAGAAACAGTTGATTGGTGTTGAGTTACACCACGCCCACTGTGAGTTTGCAGCAGTTGGTGGGGGAGATTGTGGTGGCCATGGTGATGGAAATCGTCGAAGTGGGGGTAGTTATGGTTCAGAGATTGGAGCGCGCTTGCTGGAGGGGGAAACACATGTAGTAGTGTTATTTTTATTTGCGATTTGTTCGTTTACCTGAAGTTGTGGAATGGTTTTGATGGTGCATTATTAGTTCTTGTATGTCGTTGCCTATTGGCTGAGCTGGATTAGTATTTGGGGGGGTGTTGTTAGTGGTAGGGGGAAAATTAATTGGGTTTCCATTGGTTGAAGACGACGAGGCTTCTTGATGTTGCTAAAATTACAGCAACTTTTGAAATGTTTACTTGAACCTCAAAATAGTTTTTTGAAAATATCTCAGTAAATAATTGAGTTACGAAAAATATTGTTGTGAAGTAAAAGATGCAGCAGAGTATTGGCTACAATTTTTATTTAAAACATTTTTCGATATTTTGTACCGTTTAGAAACTACAAAACAAAATGTCAAACTTTACTCAGACAAAACTATAAAATGCGATTGCAAGTATTTAGATGGAAATATCTCAGTAAATAATAGAGTTACAACAAAATGAGTAATAATGAAAAAGATGCAGACTAGTGTGGGCTACAAGTTGTATTTGAAACATTTTGCAATATTTTGTACCGTTTAGAAACTACAAAACAAAATGTCAAACTTTACTCAGACAAAACAATAAAATTCGATTGCAAGTTTTTATCTGAAAATATCTCAGTAAATAATAGAGTTACAACAAAATTAGTTATCATGAAAAAGATGCAGAAAAGTATTGGCTACAAGTTGTATTTGAAACATTTTTCAATATTTTGTACCGTTTAAAAACTACAAAACAAAATGTCAAACTTTACTCACACAAAACTATAAAATTCTTTTGCAAGTATTTAGATGGAAATATCTCAGTAAATAATAGAGTTACAACAAAATTAGTAATAATGAAAAAGATGCAGTATAGTATTGGCTACAAATTGTATTTGAAACTTTTTTCAATATTTTGTACCGTTTAGAAATTACAAAGCAAAATGTCAAACTTTAGTCAGACAAAACTATAAAATTCTTTTGCAAGTATTTAGATGGAAATATCTCAGTAAATAATAGAGTTACAACAAAATTAGTAATAATAAAAAAGATGCAGACTAGTATTGGCTACAATTTATATTTGAAACATTTTTCAATATTTTGTACCGTTTAAAAATTACAAAGCAAAATGTCAAACTCTACTCAGACAAAACTATAAAAATCGAATGGGTTTAGCTGGAAACATCTATAAATAATTGACTTTCAACAAGTTTTTACCTGTCCTTTTCCTCTACCCCCACCACTACGAACAGGCCTTGCCTTATATGGCACTTTAGCACTAGCGTTTTCCCCATGGTGTCTAGTAAAATGTTCTTTAAGTTTATCTCTTCTGCTACTAGCATAATCACATTGTGAACATTTAAACGGTTTATCATCTAAATGTATACGTTCATGCCGAACTAAATGGCTCTTTTCCATGAACCCACGCCCACAAACTCCACAGCTATGGGGTCGAACCCCTGTATGGGTCTTTGAATGGGTTGTCAGTTGTGTTTTCTTTGAAGTAGAGTATTTGCAGTGTGGAAAAGAGCATCGATATACGTCTCCTACAATGAGGAACACACCCAGAAAATTTCACGCGCATCGCACGAGCCGTTTCGAAGTTAGACGTCCGACATTTTGAAACAAAATGGCGGATGAGGTGTTTAAGCCGTTGTAGCTTCTGAACGGGTTATCCGAATGCGACCAAATTTTGCAGGCGGTTTTTATTCAACTATGTTTATATTTAAGTGGATGTAAAATGTTTGAGATAAATCGGAAGTTGTGGTTTTGACTGTATCTTAATAAATAATTGTTTTATAGAAAAAAAATTTGAATATCATATTTACCTCCCGCCTGACTTTGAGTAAGGGAGGTACTGTTTTTGGTTAAAAAATTGAGTAGTGAGTTTTCAATGATTAAACACCCTTTAGAGTCTCTATAATATTATTTTACTATTTTCGTCTTGATGTCCGTCTGTCTGTCTGTCTGTTATTTGTCTATTTGTCTGCCTGTCTGGCTGTCTGTTTGTCTGACAGTCTATCTGTCTGTCTGTTGACTGGCTGTCTGTATGTCTTTCTGTTATCTGGCAGTCGGTTTGTCTGTCTTTCTGTCTGTTTGGCTAGCTGTCTGTCTGTTTGTCTGCCTGTCTATTTGTCCGCCTGTCTGTCTTTTTGACTGGCTGTCTGTCATTTATCTGTCTGTCTGTTTGTCTAGCAGTCTGTCTGATTGTCTGGCTGTCTGTCATTTATCTGTCTGTCTGCCTGTTTGGCTGTCTGTCTGTCTGTTGTCTGGTAGTCTGTTTGTGTGGCTGTCTGTCTGTTTGTCTGTCTGTCTCTCATTTATCTGTTTGTCTCTCATTTATCTGTCTGTCTGTCTGGCTGTTTGTCTGGCTGTCTGTCTGTCTGTATGCTAGTCTGGCTGTCTGTCTGTTTGTCTGACTGTCTATCTATCTGTCTGTCTGTCTGTTTGTCTGGCTGTCTGTCATTTATCTGTCTGTCTGTCTGTTTGTCTGTCTGTTTGTTTGGCTATCTGTCTGTCTGTTTGTCGGGAGTTGGGCCAGAGGTTATGTGCCGGCCACATCAGAAATATCTCATCAAATAATTTTTTTGAAGCATTTTTCAATATCTCCTTACGTTTAGTCAGAAAGTACTGTGCTACCCACATATAAGTGTTTTTTGTACATTTCAGTAAACAATTAATTTAAGGTAACAACGAAGAAGACGCCTATAAAATTTCGTTCAAATCGCACGAGCCGTTCTCGAGATAAACCCCCGACATTTTGAAACAACATGGCGGACGAAAACTTTAAACGCTTATAACTTCTGAACGCTTCGACCGAATTCGACGAAATTTGACGGGTGGTTTACTGAGTATATCTGCTATATTTTACACATTTTGACGGTTGGTACTCACCGGAATGCATCCGTTTATGCGCTATCATATGACTGAGGAATTTTGTGCTAAACCCACAAGTATCACAACTCAGGGTTTTTTCTGTTGTATGTGTCATCATATGCTGTTCTAAACTGTGTCTAAATCTAAAACCTTTACTGCAAGTGTCACATTTGAATTGTCTGTCAGATGTGTGTAGTTTTAAATGCGCTAAAAGATTTTGTTTGACTCTACATTTAAATGAGCAAAATGAACATTGGTAAACCATTTCATCTGAGTGTCTAGTACGATGTGGAAGAAGTTTGCTAATTTGATCGGTTGCGTGATCGCCTGCAATATTAGGTTAAGTATCAATTATTAAGGCTCATTTTAGGGAATTTTGGTTTTATTTACAATAGTCACACTTATATGGTGGCCCAGGAAAATGGTTTTTCATGTGAGTCAAATAGTCACCATGATATTGACAGACAAAAGTGCAAATCCCACATTTATAAGTCACGTCTTTAGCGTGACTTAAAGCTAAATGTTGCTCTAATAAAAGAGAATCGTTGATTACAGTGAAACATATGGGACATTTAACCCCAAATTTTTCATCACTATACACTTCTGAAATAATGTACAATAAAAAATAGTGAAAATCGTTAAAAGACAAATTTGAGCTAAAAATAATTCATGAATTAATGAAACTACAAATGTCAAATTTTATATTTACGTTCTATAGGTACATGTTACAAGCTGGTTAGATTTTGGTGGTAACACATTAACCGGAAGTGGTAGTTTACTTGAAGCCCAAAACAGTTTTTTGAGAATATCTCAGTAAATAATTGAGTAACAATAAATTTTGTTATAATCAAAAAGATGTACAATAACATTAGCTACAAATTTTATTTAAAAGTTTTTTTTATATCTTGTACCGTTTAGGAATTATACATTGATTTATTCCGGAAGTAGTGTGTTATACACACCAAAATCTTTATATATCACCTTCAAATTTCATATTTTGCATTATCAAGATTACCTTACAAGCTGGCTAGAATTTTGTGGTAATCCATTAACCGGAAGTGGTAGTTTACTTGAAGCCCAAAACAGTTTTTTGCGAATATCTCAATAACTCATTGAGTTACAATAAAATTTGTTATAATAGTAAATATGTAGAATAGTATTGGCAACATTTTTTATTTGAAACTTTTTTTGATATCTCCTACCGGTTACCCAAAAAGTTCTGTGCTACCCACACATCTCAAAATCTACCAAAGCGATTTCATTCAAATTTTATATTTAAACTCCAAATGGAGCATTTAAAAATTGGTTGAAATTTGGTAGCGTTCCACAAACCGGAAGTGGTAGTTTACTTGAAGCTCGTTGAGGTTTTTGGAAAATATCTCAATAAATAATTGAGTTAAAACAAATTTTGTTATTATGAAAAAATGTAGAATTGTATTGGCTACAATTTTTATTTGAAACATTTTTCGGTATTTTGTACCGAACACAAATTAGAGAATGTTTTTTAATTTTTTTGAGGTTAGGTTTATAAATCTGCGTTTATCTCAGTAAATAATTGAATTACAACAAAATATGTTAATATGAAAAAGTTGCAGAATTGTATTGGCTACAAGTTTTATTTGAAACATTTTTCGATATTTTGTACCGAACAAAATTAGAGAAGGCTTTATAATTTTTTTGAGGTTAGGTTTTTAAATCTGCGTTTGTCTCAGTAAATAATTGAGTTACAACAAAATATGTTAATATGAAAAAGTTGCAGAATTGTATTGGCTACAATTTTTGTTTGAAACATTTTTCGGTATTTTGTACCGAACACAAATTAGAGAATGTTTTTAAATATTTTTGAGGTTAGGTTTATAAATCTGCGTTTATCTCAGTAAATAATAAAGTTACAACAAAAATTGTTATTATACAAAAGATGTAGAATATTATTGGCTACAATATTTATTTGAAACATTTTTTGATATTTTGTACCGTTTAAGAATTATTAGCTCAAATTTGTCTCGATTTACAAAAAAAATTAAGTTGGCAACAATTTAACACATACCTTCAATTCTTTTCCTAATATTAACAACTGAAATCTTCTTCTTGCAGAAAGCATTCTTCATCGAAGCTACTTTGAGGTTAGGTTTTAATCCATACAACATTAATCTACGAATAAATCTTTGTTTATATGATTTGTGTTTTGCGCGGACAACGAGCATTTTAACGTTATTTTTTTTGTTGTTGGCAACATCCGGGTTGTCCATTTCAGCTACTTTGATATTTTGTTTGTTGGTTTCGTTCAGACAGTCGTCTTCTTTTGTTTCAGTTGAGCTGTCAGTTTTGTCGTCGTTTAATTTATCTTCTAGAGTTAGTGAATCATTGTAGTTCTATAAATGATCAAAAGAGAAAAGAAAAACTAAATTCAAATATTTAGTTGTTTGTCAAACTAAAAACACAAATTTTTTTTCACGACATGTCTCTAAAAACAATTGAAAACGCAGCTGACACATAAATAGTTTCGTTATCAGACGCTAGATGGTGTAACAGTGTTGCCAACGAACCAATCTTAAACCTAAAGTTGTCAAATTGTGTTTTAAGTTAGAGAAAAAATTTAAAACATAATTGTAAGAATATTTATAAATTTTACAAAATATTTTTTATAAATATTTTTTTTTTACTATTTCGGGAGAAGATAGATGGAGTAACCTGTCATGTCGTGAAAAAAATTATTGCTCAAAAAATAATTCAATATTTAACAAAAAAAACACGAGAAAAAAAAGCAGCACTTGAAAATGCACCAAAAATGTCAAAATTTCAAAGTGACATAACTCGGTTGCTTTTAGTTGAAATTGGATGATTCTTTGAGTTTTAGAAACTTTGAAATGTCCTCTTTAATGTGATGCTAGTCAATATAATATCAACCCCCTCCCACCCCCCTACCCCCTTAAAAAAATGTTCCTGAAGTCAAAAAAAAAATTTCAACTTTGACAGCTCGTACGCATTGCCAAAAAAATCATAGACTCAATTGGCAAACAGAGCAATAAAGTACAAACATTTTCCTTTAAGTTTCTCAAGTTTCAAGTACCTACGACATTTTGGCGCGAAATTATGAATTTTTCAAAAATTTTCCAGTCACGTTTTGTAAAACGTTTTAAAATACTTTTGTAAACGCGATAAATGGACATTCAATACACAAAAATTATTGCTCTTTCATTTAAAAGGCTATTGCACACAGATTAAACGATTTTGGTACGAAACGATTGAAGTTACATAAAAAAAAAAACACAAATTGCCCTTTTTTCAAAAAAATTCATAACTTTTGACCAAATTATCGTAGGTCCTTGAAAATTACATAAACTTAAAGAAAAATGATTGAAGTTTAATTCTCTGTTGGTCAATTAAGTCAACGATTTTTTTTACTCACACTACGAATCGTTTTTTAAGTCAAAAACATGTTTCTTTTCATGCAGGGGTAGCAGGGGGGTGGAACGGGTTTGGTGGCACATTAACTTAAAGCAGCGCAAAGAGAAATTTTTAAACTACTCAAAAATGTAAAGTTCATCGGTTTTGGTGCAAAATCGGCGAAGTTATAAGCAAAAAACCACAAAAACCGATTTTTTTTGAAAAATTCATAATTTCGCGCCAAATTATCGCAGGTAATCGAAACTTGACAAACTTAAAGAAAAATGTTTGAACTTTATTGACGTGTTTGCCAATTGAGTCTACGATTTTTTTTTGCCCCGCGTACGAGCTGTCAAAGTTGGACATTTTTTTGACATCAGGAACATTTTTTTTAAGGGGGTAAGGGAGGGGGTGAAATGGATTTGATATTATATTGACTAGCATCACATTAAAGAGGACATTTTAAAGTTTCTAAAACTCAAAGAATCGTTCAATTTCAACTAAATGCAATCGAGTTATGGCATTTTGAAATTTAGACATTTTTGGTGCATTTTCAACAGCTGCGTTTTTTTTTTTTTTCTCAAGTTTATATTAATATTTATTTAATAAAAATATTGTAAATTGCGTATATTTTCTTACCTGGGCATATTTATAATGCAGTTCTTCGTATTTATTTTTATAATTTGGAAGCAAAATATTATTTTGAATTAAAGTATTTAAAACATTATATAAACATTTATCACTATTTACATAAAACGAACACAAATCTAAATGTTTTGAAATATCGTTATGATCAATATTGATCCATTGAATTATATTCAACAGTTTAACAAAATCTTTTTCTCTGTTAAGTTTGTCTTTTGACACCCATCGTGCAAAAATATCTAACTGTTTTGCAACAGATAATACAACACCCTTCAAAAATGTTGGAATTAGCAAATTGTAGGTTAGAAAACACTTAATACCAACCTCATATTTGATAAAACTTTGTAACTTTCTCAGTGGCAAGTTTAATAAATCAATACCATTAACAATTTCATTTAATTTCGAATTTATTAATGTATCAATTGCACTAATTTTTAAATTATATCTTTGGACCAAATCCAAAGTTGATAAACAATTATTTAAGCTCAAATTTTTATCGAGAAACTCCGTACAATATCCAATAATTTTATTGACTATAAAATGATTTGCTAGCTTCAATAATTCCTCTACATTTAAAGTATTTATAACTATAGTTCCAGTATAAATATAATTCAAAAACAAATCAAAAATTTCTGTATTCACAAAACTTATTGTTAGTTGTTCTCTAACAATTTTATGTTGTTTTAAAATGGAATCAAAATATGGAGACGAACTGGCCAAAACATTACGATGCAGCTTAAATATTTTATTGTTCACATACAACGTCAAATCACAGAATCTATTCGACTTTTGCTGATCAAATAAACACGATAAAATTGCAGACGAGAAATTTGGAGTTTCAAATAACATTTCATGGGTATTTTCCATGATTATTTACAAGAATCAACAATAAATATTAAATAAAATAACAGATTTATTGATTTGTAATCACTTTTTGACACATTTCACAAGAAAAATTTAATTTTTACACCAAGTATTGACATTTTCATATAATTGTTTTATTATTTTGTGAACTGTCAAAATCTCCCCCAACAATAACTTGAAATATCCCTATACTTCATTCACCTAGTGACAACTAGCGACTCTAGCGACTAGCGGGAAAAATAGAACTAAATCAAAAGAAACCCAGTTCAATACAAAACATTTTACTATTATGCAGTTTATCCATGATAACTCAAAATCTAAACATACAATTATTATCAAATTTCATATTTACACTTCATGGTAGTTATTTGAATGAGTTTTTGTGGAAATCGATCTACCGGAAGTGGTAGTTTACTTGAAGACCTAAACAGTTTTTGGGGAATATTTCAGTAAATATTTGAGTTATAGCAAATTTTGTTAGGACCAAAAATAGGTAGAATAGTATTGGCTACCAAATTTATTTGAAACTTTTTTTGATATTTTGTACCGTTTACAAATTATCAACTTGTTTATAAAACGGAAGTGGTAAGTCAAAACAGTTTTTTGGGAATAACTCAGTAAATAATTAAGCTACAAAAAAATTAGTAAGAATAAAAAAGATGTAGAATTGTATTGGCTACAATTATTATTTGAAACGTTTTTCGATATTTTGTACCGTTTAGAAATTACCAACTTGTATATAAAACGGAAGTGGTAAGTCAAAATAGGTTTTTGAAAATATCTCAGTAAATAATTGAGTTACAAAAAAATTAGTAAGAATGAAAAAGATGTAGAATAGTATTGGCTACAACTCTTATTTGAATTTTTTTTTTTGATATTATGTACCGTTTACAAATTATCAACTTGTTTATAAAATGGAAGTGATAAATCAAAACAGTTTTTTGTGAATATTTCAGTAAATAATTAAGTTACAATAAAATTACTAACAATAAAAAAGATGTAGAATAGTATTGGCTACAATTCTTATTTAAAACTTTTTTTGATATTTTGTACCGTTCACAAATTATCAACTTGTATATAAAACGGAAGTGGTAAGTCAAAATAGGTTTTTGAGAATATCTCAGTAAATAATTGAGTTAAAAAAAATTAGTAAGAATGAAAAAGATGTAGAATAGTATTGGCTACAACTCTTATTTGAAATTTTTTTTGATATTATGTACCGTTTACAAATTATCAACTTGTTTATAAAACGGAAGTGGTAAATCAAAACAGTTTTTTGAAAAAATCTCAGTAAATAATTAAGTTACAAAAAATTACTATGAATGAAAAAGATGCAGGATAGTATTGGCTACAAGTCTTATTTCAACTTTTTTTCGATATTTTGTACCGTTTAGTAATTACCAACTTGTATATAAAACGGAAGTGGTAAGTCAAAACAGTTTTTTGGGATTATCTCAGTAAATAATTGAGTTACAACAAAATTAGTAAGAAAGAAAAATATGTAGAATAGTATTGGCTACAATTCATATTTGAAACTTTTTTCGATATTTTGTACCGTTTACAAATTATCAATTTGTTTATAAAACGGAAGTGTTAAGTCAAAATAGTTTTTTTGGATTATCTCAGTAAATAATTGAGTTACAATAATTTTAGTAAGAATAAAAAATATGTAGAATAGTATTAGCTACAACTTTTATTTGAAACTTTTTTCGATATTATGTATTGTTTAATAGTATATGAGGGATTATGATAGTCATTATCGCAGTGAATAATGACCATAATCCCGAATATAATACTACACTTTTTCTACTCCTGTACATTCGGAAATCAATTTAGAAAATGATGGAAATTTGTTGAAAACACACGTTGAAAAACGATAAAAATATACAATGACAACTGTCTACTTATCAACTGTCAAATAACTTTGAATTATTGGTTCCTGGCTCTGTGATTGGTCGAGTTAGGTCATCGATAAATTGAAATAATGGGATTATATTTATACACGAGTAACTACCAGACATTTGATTTTGTGCTGTGTGCATCAGACTTTGTATTTATGCATAGTTCAAAATTTTCTCGCTAAAAAATGTTTGTTTTATTAAATTAAACATTAATAATTACTTATGTATTTGTACAAATATATATATTAGAAAATTATTATGAAATATGACAGATAACCAAATAAAATAGTTTTAGGGGAAATTTATCTCATAACACACAGTTGGCAACACTACCAAATAGATAAATGAACGTTTGACAGTTGCTGTGATACAACAAAGCAATAATTCGTGTAAAATATCCCGTTTAACCTTAATTTTTTGACAAACTAATATCAAAAATGGAAAACAGCGAAAGTGGCGATGATTTAGGCCACACATTTTTGACAACTGACCCTTCGTACATCGTCCAAAGCGATGAAATGGACGGTAGAGTTAATTCAAACAAATAATCGTGTTAAAAGAATAAATTTGCTCAACGTTCCAGATGATGCCGATCCCAATTTACAAGCAGAAAACACCGATGATTCAAACCACGACTCAAACGACAAAATGGGCGTTCCATTAAGGGAACAAGATCGATTTTTGCCCATTGCAAATGTGGCAAAAATCATGAAAAAAGCCATTCCTGAAAGCGGAAAGGTATTTAGCCAGAATAAAGTACGAATTTGGTTATATGTGTTATGTTTCTGCGCATGCGTGAGGTGATTGTTTTGTGTGCCAACTGGTGAAAAATAAAATTGTTTTAGATCGCGAAAGATGCTAGGGAATGCGTGCAAGAGTGTGTGTCTGAGTTTATTAGTTTTATAACGAGTGAAGCTAGTGACAGATGTCACATGGAAAAAAGAAAGACGATCAATGGGGAAGATATTTTGTTTGCTATGACAACTTTAGGTTTTGACAATTACGTCGAACCTTTAAAGCTGTATTTGCAGAAATATCGCGAGGCTACAAAAGGCGATAAAGTTTTACAGCCTGCTGAATTAGTCTATGAAGATATTCCTGAAGAATCTTTCAGTAAGTTGGCACAAACTTTTCAGAATTACCAAGAACTGGCAAAGTTTTATAGCGAGCCAGAAACTTAAATATTATTTTGTACTTTTCTGTAACCAATAAAAATTTTCCTACTTTATTTTGTTTTTATTTTAATTTGTTTTGTTTGCATGTTGACAAAAATGTATCAATTGTTTTCTAACTTTTCAGAAACTGATCAATTTTATGCATGAATTAATAAAATAAAAAATAATAAAAGCCGGTAAATTTAACAATAATTTTTTCTGATTTTTTTTTAATTATATTTAATTATAGATACGCAAACAATTGCTGGAAATATTCTAACAGCCAATGAAAACGGACAAGGCGATACTGTAATATATGCATATCCCCAAGAAATACAACAATTCCAATTGAGTTAAATGTTTTAATGAAATGTATTAGTTTTTAAGTTTTATTATATGCTAAACGGTACAAAATAAAGAAAAAAGTTTTAAATAAAAGTTATAGCCAATACTTTTCTACATCTTTTTTATTATTACTAATTTTGTTGTAACTCAATTATTTACTGAGAAATCCCCAAAAAACTGTTTTGATGTACCACTTCCGGTTTATAAACAAATTAATAATTACTAAACGGTACCAAATATTTAAAAAAGTTTCAAATAAATATTGTAGCTTGTTTTATTCTACATCTATTACTTTATAACAAATTTTATCCTAACTCAATTATTTATTGAGATATTCCCAAAAAACTATTTTGATTAACAACTTTCGTTTTATAAACAAATTAATAATTACTAAACGGTACAAAATATCAAAAAAAGTTTCAAATAAATATTGTAGCTTGTTTTATTCTACATCTATTACTTTATAACAAATTTTATCGTAACTCAATTATTTACTGAGATATTCCTAAAAAACTATTTTGATTTACCACTTCCGTTTTATAAACAAATTAATACCTACTAAACGGTACCAAATATTAAAAAAAGTTTCAAATAAATTTTGTAGCCTATTTTATTCTACATCTTTTACTTTATAACAAATTTTAGCGTAACTCAATTATTTACTGAGATATTCCCAAAAAACTGTTTTGATTTTTCACTTCCGGCTTAAAAACAAATTAATAACTACTAAACGGTGCCAAATATTAAAAATATTTTCAAATAAATATTGTAGCCATTACTATTCTTCATCTTTTACTTTATAACAAATTTTAGCGTAGCTCAATTATTTATTGCGATATTCCCAAAAAACTATTTTGATTTACCACTTCCGTTTTATAAACAAATTAATAAGTATTAAACGGTACAAAATATCAAAAAAAGTTTCAAATAAATATTGTAGCTTATATTATTCTACATCTTTTACTTTATAACAAATTTTAGCGTAACTCAATTATTTATTGAGATATTCCCAAAAAACTATTTTGATTTACCACTTCCGTTTTATAAACAAATTAATAATTACTAAACGGTACAAAATATCAAAAATATTTTCAAATAAATATTGTAGCCAATACTATGCTACATCTTTTTGGTTCTACAAAATATGCTGTAATTCAATTATTTACTGAGATATTCCTAAAAAAACAGATTTGTGCTTCAAGTAAACTACCACTTCCGGTTGATCAATTGCTACCAAATTCAATCATACTTCCTAAGCCCTAAATATGAAATTTGAAAAAAATCGTATGGCTGGATTTTTAATTATCGCGGATGAAAATTTGATGAGTGTGTAGCACAGTACTTTTTGAGAAACCGGAATGAGATATCGAAAAAAGTTTCAAATAAATAATGTAGCTTATTTTATTCTACATCTTTTACTTCATAACAAATTTTATCCTAACTCAATTATTTACTGAGATATTCCTAAAAAATTGTTTTGATTTACCACTTCCGTTTTATAAACAAATTAATAATTATTAAACGGTACAAAATATCAAAAAAAGTTTCAAATAAATATTGTAGCTTATATTATTCTACATCTTTTACTTTATAACAAATTTTATCGTAACTCAATAATTTACTGATTTATTCACAAAAAACTGTTTTGGCTTCCCACTTCCGTTTTACAAACAAATTAATTATTACTAAACGGTACAAAATATCAAAAAAAGTTACAAATAAATATTGTAGCTTATATCATTCTACATCTTTTACTTTATAACAAATTTTAGCGTAACTCAATTATTTATTGAGATATTCCCAAAAAACTGTTTTGTTATACCACTTCCGTTTTAAAAACAAATTAATAATTTCTAAACGGTACAAAATATCAAAAAAAGTTTGAAATAAATATTGTAGCTTTTATTATTCTACATCTTTTACTTTATAACAAATTTTAGTGTAAGTCAATTATTTACAAAGATATTTCCAAAAAACTGTTTTGGGCTTCAAGTAAACTACCACTTCCGGTGGACCAATTGCTACCAAAATCTATATAAGTTAAAACTAAACCACTTTGAGCCTAAATACAAAATTTGAAATTTATATCATGCACAGATCCTGAGATACACTTACCAGCTGTCAAACGGCGATACCCCTCAAAGTAAGTAACAAAAAAACAATTTTTAATACCACACAAATAAAACCAACTATAATTTACAAAATGTTTATATTTGTATTAATTTATTTTTGCATTTTTCCACATTATAGTACAAGTGTAATAAAGAATGTTTAGGAGCTCCCAGCACCGGTTTTACGGGGAGCAGGGCGGCCACCCTCACGGAAACCATTCCGGAAACGACGACGAACGATTTTCAGGTAGCGACAACGGCCAGTTCCGGTAGTCTTCCTCCTTTTAGCCTTTACTGACCAATTGTCTACGCAGAAAGCAAAAAAGATTTTGAGGTTAGGTAGAAATGTCAAAATTGTGATTTAAACACCAAAAAATAAAGAAAATTGGGTAAAATGTACTTACATGACCTCATTTTGGCGGCTGGGTACCCACATTGGGCACATTGGGACTTCTGGATGTGGTAAGAAGACCTACCACATCTTCGACATAAAGTGTGTGTCTTATTGCGACGTTTACCAAAACTTGACGTTCCCTTCGTCTAAAAACCAATTAATCTTCATTAATAACACTATTCACTCACTAATAAACACTATAAATTAACTGCACCATTTGTGTTCAAGCAAATTTGTCAATGTTTTTATCTCACGTGAAGTTTTTAACACAAATATTAATTTAAACCTAAAAATATTGTTGTACCAAATAATCTATGACATTTAGCAACAAATTAAACACAAATTTAATTGCTTAAACACAAGGATGAGTTAAATATTTAAAGAAAATAATATAAGAAGCACTAGCACCTACCATGTTGTTTGGATACGAACTACGAAAGAATATCCCTAGATCACTGTTGACAGTTGTACCAACATTCTTATTTTTCTTCTCCAAAACTTTAATTTATATTTTAAATTATTTATTTAGTTCAAACAACAGTTTCAACTAATATTTATTGTGTTACAGCGTTCTATACTCCAATAAATAAATAAAATAAATGTTTTACCGGCAAAACCCGATTTACACCACAACAATATCAACTGTCAAAACGTAATATTGATTTATTTATTTTACAATACAATAATCATAAACAATAATATCAATAACAATTCTGTGTGTATACACACAACAAACCTATTTTTGAAGTAATAAAACCAACTAGAAAACTCAAACCAAATTTATGATTTACTTCAATGTGCTTCAATGTAATACGAACTAAAATTGGCGGCAAAATCTCAAAATTCAAACTCAACTCTTAAACGGTACACTATACCAAAAAAAGTTTCAAATAAAATATGTAGCCAATACTATTCTACACCATTATGAAATAAAAAAAATTTCGTTACTCAATTATTTTCTGAGATATTCCCAAAAAACTACTGCAAGCTTCAAATAAACTACCACTTCCGGTTGAGATATTGCTACCAAAATTTAATCCCTGTACAAGCATACCCCCGAAGGTCTAAATATGAAATTTGAATGGAATATCTTGTATACATTTGGAGTAATTGTGAAATGGGTAGCACGCGACTTTCTGGGTAAACGGTACGGAATATCGAAAAAATTTTCAAATAAAAAAGATAGAAAATATCATTGTACATATTTTTTGTACTAACTTTTTTGTTGTAACTCAATTATTTATTGAGATAACCTCAAAAAACTGTTTTGGGTTTCAAATAAACTACTACTTCCGGTTGCGGTATTGCTACCAAAATTAAAACACTTTAAAAGCATACACAAGGAGGTCTAAATATTAAATTTCAATAAAATATTTTAAATAAATTTGGAGTAATTATTAAATGGGTAGCAAATGACTTTCTTGGTAAACGGTAGAAAATATCGAAAAAAGTTTCAAATAAAAATGGTAGCAAATATTATTATACATATTTTTCATAGTAACTTTTTTGTTGTATCTGAAATATTTATTGAGATAAACAAAAGAAACAGTTTTGAGTTTCAAATAAACTACCATATCCGGTTACGGTATTACTACCAAAATTTAACTGCTATACAAACATACCCTGTGAGGTCTTAATACTAAATTTTAACGTAATAGCTGGACTTTTAGTACATAATGGGTAGCACACAACTTCCTGGATAAACGGTATGAAATATCAAAAAATGTTTCAAATAAAAAGGGTAGCAAATATTATTATGAATCTTTTTTGTTATAACAAACTTTTTTTTAACTATTATTTATTGAGTTATTTAAATAAAACTGTTTTGCGTTTCAAGTAAACTACCACTTCCGGTTATAGGACTACCACAAAAAAATTTACAGATTGTACTTTAAATTTCGGCAATTTAAATTTAAAATTTGGCTGTAATACTTTGGATATAATTCGAGTTATTGCATTATGAAAAATCGAGCCGTTATACTCATTTTGGCCACTAAAATAAATATAATACACAAAAAAATTAATTGTTGAGAGTCTGTACGTAAGGTAATTAAATAATTACAGAACAAATACTTTTATCTATCAAAATAAAAAATTTAGTAAATCATATAAGAAAATGAATCAGAACTAAGCAAAAGTATGCAGAAATATTTTGGTGTGTAGAATTTATACTATTCTAAAAATAATTTTCTGTTGGTTAAAATGGTGGACTACAGCTCTATGTATTCGTACGCGTTAAAATGATTTCGTTTTGTGAGCACGTATAAAAAAGATTTAGCATTTATTTGATTAAATAAAATATATAATACCATAGTTAAGGTATTAAAGATAACACTCTTTGTTTAGCTGAATCGTGCTTCGTTAAAATGAAGAATAGTGAAGTGAATTAACAAAGTATTTTATAAAACAGTGATTGTTAAATATATCTTTTGGATAGTTAAATAAATTATTACAACATTCAGAAAATACCAATTAAAATACTTATGAAAAAATTCCTAAATACGATTAAATTTTCTAAATTTCTTAACGATTATTTAATGAGCATTTAGTGCTGTAAATACGTCTCAAACATATTTAGTTTAAATAGCCATCGTTTGTTTTACAAAACAGTTGAAAGTGTATTTAATAAGTGCCCAAAACTTGACAATTAATTTATTTAAAAATTGTGTTTTTTAAAAAATATTTTATGTACTACAGTGTGTTCATTTTTAGTGTTTGCAACAATAGTGTGTTCAAAATTAATTACTAGTGGGATTACAATATAAAAAATTAAGGTTATGTCTCCATATTTGACGCTAATAAATGTTTATTACATTTTGTATAAAAAATTTGTGATATTTCAAAAATAATCAAACCGTTTAAAACTATAAATTTTGAGGTTACACCTGCAACACCTATTTCAAAACATAACCTAATAGTAATAACCAAACAGTGCTGCCAATTTAAAACAGCAATAAAATTATGTTTCAATAAAAATAAAAGTTTCAATAAACAAATAGTGGTTCTAAATGTGGTGGGGGTCAAATACAGTGTTGCAAGATGATGTTCACAGGTGGATCCCACAACAGGAGAAAAATGAATAGCGGCAACAATGCACAACGAAGATATGAGAGAGACAGAATTAGCTACCATGAGGTAACTCATAAACGGTACAAAATATAGAAAAAAGTTTCAAATAAAAATTGTAGATAATAATATTCTACATCTTTTTGGTTATAACAAATTTTATTGTAACTCAATTATTTGCTGAGATATTCTAAAAAAACTGTTTTGGGCTTCAAGTAAACTACCACTTCCGGTTGACCAATTGCTACCAAAATTAAGCTAGCCCACAATCATACTTCCTAAAGCTCAAATATAAAATTTGAAAAATATCTTAAGGCTAGTTTTTGAATTATCTCCCATGAAACATTGATGTTTGTGGGTAACACAGTACTTTCCGGGTAAACGGAAGGAGATATCAAAAAAAGTTTCAAATAAAAATTGTAGCCAATACTATTTTACATATTTTCGGTTATAACAAAATTTATTGTAATTTAATTATTTACTGAGATATTCCAAAAAAACTGTTTTGGGCTTCAAGTAAACTACCACTTCCGTAAAACCAATTGCTACCAAAATTAAACTAGCCTACAACCACATTTCCAAAAGCCTAAATATGAAATTTAAAAAATATCGTATGGCTAGTTTTTGAATTATCGCCCATGAAACAATGATGTTTGTGGGTAGCACAGTACTTTCCGGGTAAACGGAAGGAGATATCAAAAAAAGTTTCAAATAAAAATTGTAGTGAATACTATTCTACATATTTTTGCTTATAACAAATTTTATAGTAACTCAATTATTTACTGAGATATTCTCAAAAAACTGTTTTGGGCTGCAAGTAAACTGCTACTTCCGGTTGACCAATTTCATCCAAAATCTAATCAGCTCTTCATATAAATATAAGAAGCAAAAATACACAAAATTGTATTTTTTGGTATTATAGTATTTTTTCTATAAATAATATTAAAAGTCACATTTTTAAAATAACCTACATTTTTCGAATGTACTATACTCAAAGTTAATAATATCTATAAAATTTGAAGCATGTGCTTCTATAGCAGTCTTACATTATGAATGGACCAACCAGGAACACTCAAAATGTTGAGAATGGTAGTGGAAAATTTTTGCGAATTCGTAACAAAAGTCATTCATAAAAATAATTATATCGGACGATTTCAACACCGCGAGAATGAATAATATAAGAAGAATTTTGGCATCCATCCTATTCCTAAACATTTTTCGAAGAAAAAGTATTCATTTGTGACAAGAATTCAAATTTGAAAACATTTAGTTTAGTTTCAAAATTGATTTGAAAGAAAGAGTGTTAGAATTGAAAATGGTGTACACGAAAAATTATTTTGTTCATTTTCTGGATTTTTTTGTAAGTGTTTGGTTTGTATGGTGTAAAGCTGGCTTTAGTTGTGTATTCAGTAAGCTTTGCTAAGTTGAAAAAAAAATATTTGGGGTATATAAATTTGACAGAAAAATTTTTAGAGAGAAAAAACTAAACCTCTATTAAAATGTAAATAATCTTGTGTAGAACTAGCTTTAGAATTAAAAGCAGACTACACGCTGTTGCCTAGTCTTTAGAACTACATTGAGATATGTAAATATTTGGGTCAAATAACTGACAGATATTTTTTTAGAGGCAAAAAAACTTGCAAATTAAATATAAAAATGATTTTGTAAACTAAGCTTTAGAATTAAAACTGGACTTTATGTTGTAGCCCAGTCTTCAGAACTGTATACAGAAAAGTTTTCTGAGTTAGAAAAAAATATTTGGGTCAAATAAACTGACAGACAAATTTTTTTAGAGAGAAAAAACTAAACCTCTACTTAAATGTAGATAATCTTGTGTAAAACTAGCTTTACAATTAAAACTAGACTTTATATTGTAGCCCAGTCTTCAGAACTGTATACAGAAAAGTTTTCTGAGTTAGAAAAAAATATTTGGGTCAAATAAACTGACAGACAAATTTTTTTAGAGAGAAAAAACTAAACCTCTACTTAAATGTAGATAATCTTGTGTAAAACTAGCTTTACAATTAAAACTAGACTTTATATTGTAGCCCAGTCTTCAGAACTGTATACAGAAAAGTTTACTGAGTTAATAAAAAATATTTGGGTAAGATAAACTGACAGACAAATTTTTTAGAGAGAAAAAACTAAAGCTCTACTGAAATGTAGATAATCTTGTGTAAAACTAGCTTTACAATTAAAACTAGGCTTTATATTGTAGCCCAGTCTTCAGAACTGTATACAGAAAAGTTTTTTGAGTTAAAAAAAATATTTGGGCCAGACAAACAGACAGACAATTTATTTTAGAGAGAAAAAACTTAACCTTAAAATGTAAATAATCTCGTGTAAAACTAGCTTTAAAATTAAAATTAAACTATATATTGTAGCCCAGTCTTTAATACTGTATTCAGCATAGATTGCCGATTTAGAAAAAAAAAATTGGGTCAGATAAAGTGAGAAACAATTTTTTTAGACGTAAAATATTTAAAAAATCGTTAATTGACAAAAATAATTTTGTTAATTACATTTTAAATAATGCATTAACATAATTGAAATATTAAATATTCATTTAGTAAATAGTGCATTGAAAATTTATTATTTTTGTTAAACCTATGAATTAAATTTAATATATTAGTTAGTAGTCGAGCTGTCAAATGGCAGAAAATTCTAAAAAATATTGTGTTATATATTTACAAAATAATTGACGTACCTTTTATTTTATTTTCTGGAAATCCAAAAACAAAAACAGAACAATTTATAGTATAATATTAATATTTTTGAAGCCTATAAAATATTATCGTTTAAACATTTTTTAGATTTTTTAACTACGAAAATTTTAGTTCAGTAACCAAGCTGTCAAATTTATTTGTTCATATTTTTAGTGCATTTCTAATCATAACTTTAAGAATTTCTAATTTTATTTATAGAAAAAATATACAGAAAAATTATTATAAACTTCAAAAAATTACAACAAAAGAACATCTGGATAAATATGAATTTTTAACAAAAATATTAATTGGTTATATTATTGTCTGATTTAGTATTAATTATTTTTATTTTATTGCAAATAGTGTAAATAATTATTCTTTATTATTATATTGTTCATTTAGTTTATGTCACTTGTTATATAATACTGTCAATATATTTTGAATATATTCAATAATGGATCTAATAAAATCAGAATTTATTAAAATTAACAAGAATTTATTCAATTTAAAAAACACAAAATTAGAAAATTGTAAACAAACATGTAAAAAAATGTTATGTCTAACACGAAAAGAAAGCACTCTCGCTCAAATTGCTTCATTCACCTCAAGCTCGTATGGGAAAAAGGCGTTTTCCTGTGTAGTTTGACAAATAACTATTGTTCTTTATTTGTATAGTACATTCAGCAAAGATATGTCAAATATTTGGGTAAAAAAAATTATTTGACAAATTTTTCAAAATCAAAAAACAAAAAATACGTAAAAGGATCGTCTAAAAAAATCAATATTTGGATTTTAGTTAATAAGCATGATTTACTACTCTCAGAACTCATTTTTACTATTTTTACGACGATGTCTGTGTGTGTAGATGGATGAATGTATGTTCAGGATTTTGTTGTATTTTCTCAAATAATACTGAACATAAAATTATAAAATTTTGTATTTTACATTTGTATATACTAAGGAAAAGCTCAGTTAATTTAGGGGAAAATTTGTCGACCGGAAGTTGCACTTTACTTGAAGAAAAATTCGGTTTTTCTTGAAAATTTATGACAATTATTTTATTTCCTTTTTTATGAAATTATTAAATAAAACAATATATTAATACAATTTTCTGTTTCTAGATAAAATCTCGCCCACATCCAATATCAATCCGTTCCCCTACTTCCCCTCCCTCTAACACCAACCCCTTCCTCCCAATAACTTCCCCTCCCACAAACCAAACCTCCAATCAGAATCGCCAGAGACCGCTTCGACCAAATCCCCTCCACTCCTACTCAACACATTACCCCCACTCCTCGCCCCAAGCTTCGCACCACACCTACCCCCACCACTCCCACTCAAAACAACACAGCCTCGACAATGAAGACGATGGAGGGAGCACTCAAGCGCTGATTGGTGGACTGGGGCTTGGGGGCGGGGATAGCGGGGAAAGCAGTGGGGCGGGGAGTTTGAGTTCGGTTGCAAGCACGGTAGGGGAAACTAGAGAGTTGATACAGAGGAGTAGGGGGAGAGATATTACCAGGAGAAGAGGGGCTATCAAACATAATAGGTAAAGAATATTTTCTACTGCTGTAAATTTGGAATTCACTTTTGAAAATGATTGAAATTTGATGAAAAACGTCAATATAAAAATACACAAAGACAACTGACTACATGTCAACTGTCAGACAGCTCGTGAGACAGATAATTCGAGAGAGTAATGACCATAATCCTGAATATAATACTCAATCTTTTATGAAAATCTAAATCGAAATTCGTTCAAATATGTCAATATAAAAAAATGTAATGACAATTGACTACATGTCAACTGACAGACGACTCGTGACGTAAATCACCCAAGTGAATAATGACCATAATCCTGAATATAATACTGTACTTTTTCTATTCTTGTAAAATTAACAATGACATTACATTAAATTCAACCACTTTCGTACTGATTTATGTTCCACCCTGTATGTAGATAAATATTTAATAGATATTTTTGTTTTTATTTTATAGAATCCATGAAGTCAAAGGACATAAGTTTGTAGCAAAATTTTTTCGTCAACCAACTTTCTGTGCGTTTTGTAAAGACTTCTTATGGGGATTTGGAAAGCAGGGGTACCAATGTCAAAGCAAGTATAGTCAAAAATGCCTTTAATATAATAACAGTACATCTAAGGCCCTACAAATTCTAGCCATTATACTCGCTTTTATTAACATTTATTTCATTTTCATTTTCAAGGACTTTTTAGAAATGATTACCTTTTGATTTTCAAAGTAATTTGATATATTTTTATGAGTTCCAACCGTCAAAAAACGACCCCTTAAATGTGTAATGGTGGGAGAACCATAGGGGTTAAGTTAAAATTACAAAAATTTGTAGTGGAATTTTAAAATAACATAAAATTATTGTAATATAATAATACAAATTTATTTGTTGTGCGAAAAAAAAAATAAAAATGAAATTTGTTTCCGCCCGGGATCGAACCGGGGACCTTGTGCGTGTGAAGCACACGTGATAACCACTACACTACGGAAACTTACCTTTGTTATAACGAAACTGTGTTTTATACGTTGGTATAAACGAAAAAAGATATTTACAAAATTTCACAATTACAAGTTTATTTCAAAAATTAAAGCAGCTATAAAAAAATGTTTCAAATAAAAGTTGTAGACAATAATATTTAGAACAAAAAAGTTATTTGTAATTTTTCTGTATCTGTTACCAATTTTTAAATAAACTCTTGTATATGTCAAAGATGTGTCGAAAATACAAATTCTAAGTTTAAACCTAATTTATACTTGAACTAAATTAGATAAATGAGTTTTCCAAGCTGGTTTAAATGCACAATTTAATTCTCTACAAGTTTTATTTGACGCATTTTTTCATGAAATTGTCAGGAAAGCAGTGGTACCAACAAAACTCTGGAACCCTTACCGTTTTACGTTGCATCAATTTTAAACCTGATTTATACCTGAACTAAGTAAGGTAAAAAACGGGACAAACAGGTTTCGATGCAGAATTTAATTCTCTATAAGTTTTATTTGAAGCATTTTTTCATGAAATTGTCAGGGAAGCAGTGGTACCAATAAAACTCTAGAACCCTTACTGTTTTACGTTGCATCAACTTTAAACCTGATTTATACCTGAACTAAGTAAGGTATAAAAATGGGACCAACATGTTTCGATGTAGAATTTAATTCTCTATAAGTTTTATTTGAAGCATTTTTTCATGAAATTGTCAGGGAAGCAGTGGTACCAACAAAACTCTAGAACCCTTACCGGTTTACGTTGCATCAATTTTAAACCTGATTTATACTTGAACTAAGTAAGGTATAAAAACGGGACCAACAGGTTTCGATGCAAAATTTAATTCTCTACAAGTTTTATTTGAAGCATTTTTTCATTAAATTGTCAGGGAAGCAGTGGTACCAACAAAACTCTAGAACCCTTATCGTTTTACGTTCCATCAACTTTAAACCTGATTTATACCTGAACTAAGTAAGGTATAAAAATGAGACCAACAGGTTTCGATGCAGAATTTAATTCTCTATAAGTTTTATTTGAAGCATTTTTTCATAAATTTGTCAGGGAAGCAGTGGTACCAACAAAACTCTGGAACCCTTACCGTTTTACGTTACATCAACTTTAAACCTGAACTAAGTAAGGTATAAAATTAGGACCAACAGGTTTCGATGTAGAATTTAATTCTCTACAAGATTTATTTGAAGCATTTTTTAATAAAATGCTCAGGAAAGTAATGGCGGCAAAAAACTTTTGATGCCTTACACTCTTACTATAAGCCACACTCCCGTGTCTTTACTAACTTTAAACCTAATTTAATCCAGAACTAAACAAGATAAATGAACGAACCAAAGTGTTTCTAATGCAAAATTTAATTCTCTACAAGATTTATTTGAAGCATTTTCTTGTAAAATACGAACGCAAATATTTTTAGAATTATTTAAATAAACTTACAAACTATTTCAAGAATTCAAGAATTTAATTTGTTAATCTAAATAAAAGATAAAACATCTTTTTCAAGATATTTTCAGGTTGTTTTGGCTTCTGTAATATAAACAAATCCAAATATTTATTTTTATCGTACACACATTTTAGATTTTACACAAAAAAATATTATTATTTGCTCAAAATACTTAATAGGTAAATAAACTAAAATTGAGTCCATTTTGCAAGAATTCTACACAATATACTCGAAAAAAACATTGAAATATTATTTTATAAATTTGCTACTACTCGTTTTGACAAAACTGGCTAACAAAACTACTGTCTGTCTCAAAAATATATACTGCAATAATTTTATAGATTTAGAATGTTGCAAATTTTAGTAAAAGTATATTTTATACATAAAAAGAAACAAGTGTATAATTTTTTTAACGACTGCAATATTTATGATGGTTATAAGTATTTCAAAATTATTTGAATTGTAATATAATTTATGCTAGTTACCTATGATATGTTCAATTTTGTTTCACATTATTTGAGAGCCTCACGACGGGAGAGAAAGTGTACAAATTTCCCGTAGATATAAAATGAATTTGGTATCATAAAATTCTAGTTTCTCTAGCTGTCGCAAAAATAATATGAGGGATTATAGTAGACATTATTCACGAAGATGAATAATGACCATAATCCTGAATATAATACTAGACTTTTTCTACTCATGTAAATTCGGAAATCACTTTTGGAAAAGATCGAAATGCGCTGAAAAATGTCAACTGTCAAACGACTCGTGACACAAATCATCCCAGTGAACAATGACCATAATCCTGAATATAATACTATACTTTCTGTACTCTTGTAAATTCGGAAATCACTTGAAAATGATTGAAGTCGTTGAAAACACACGTTGAAAAATGTCTAACAAATACATAATTCTTCGAAAAAATTTAAATAAATATAGAAGTAGAAAAAATATTTACAGAGAAACCCCCAAAAAACCTTAGGCCTTCAAATAAACTACCACTTCTGATAAATGGTGTACTTTCAAGTTTTTACCAGCCGTCAAAAAGAGTTCCCCTCAAGATAACTTCCAAACGGTACAAAATATCAAAAAAAGTTTCATATAAATATTGTAGCCAATAACTTTCTCCATCTTTTACCTCATAACAAATTTTACTGTATCTCAATTATTTACTGAGATACCCCCCAAAACAGTTTTGGGCTTCAAGTAAACTACCACTTCCGGTTAATCAATAACCACCAAAATCAAAACAGCGTGTACCATGAGCATCTAAAACCTAAATTTAAAATGTAATATTGATAGCTTAATTAAATTTTGAGTTATTTATTTTATAATGCAAAAAAAAATTAAAATTAACATTTTTTTTTATTTTAAAGGTTGTCAAACTGCGGTCCATAAAAAATGCCACGACAAGCTTTTGGGAAAGTGTCCGGAATCAGGCAGAGAATCAGAGAGCACGATTGTAAGTATATTGGGAATGAGAGAGAGAGCAAATAAACAGTTGTATAAGATTGAATTAAATTACTTAAATATAATAAATCATCATAAAATTGACGGTAGCAAATCATAATGTGGTAAAACAGTACTTGGTTCATCGCCCGGTCACTGCAAACTCAATTTAATTTAATTGGTGTAGGCTCAAGGACGGATGAAGTAGCGCAAAGCTAATAATGTTTTACTGAAACATAAATTTTTGACAGCCCTATAAAATCTAGCCGTTATACTCGCTTTTATTATCATTTATGTTTGACTAGCTTTTTAAATAAAAATTATTTTTTGACAGTTATACAAACTCTAGCCGTTATACTCGATTTCGTTGCTATTTATTTTTGGCTTGCATCTTAAATAAACAAATAAAGGACAGTCTTACTAATTCTAGCCGTTATACTCGCTTTTATTATCATTTATGTTTAAATAAGTTCTTAAATAAAAATAAATTTTTGACAGTTATACAAACTCTAGCCATTATACTCGCTTTTACTACCATTTATGTTTGAATAAGTTCTTAAATAAAAATAAATGTTTTACATTCTTACAATTTCTAGCCGTTATACTCGCTTTTATTATCATTTATGTTTGGCTAGCTCCTTAAATAAAAATACATTTTTGACAGTTATACAAACTCTAGCCGTTATACTCGATTTCGTTGCTATTTATTTCTCGCTTGCTTCATAAATTAACAAATATAGGACAGCCCTACAAATTTTAGCCGTTATACTCGCTTTTATTACCATTTATGTTCTGAAAAAAAAATTTGTGACACTTATACACACTCTAGCCGTTATACTCGATTTAGTTGCTATTTATTTTTGGCTTGCTTCATAAATAAACCAAATTAAGCCAGCCCTAGAAACTCTAGCCGTCATACTCGCTTTTATTATCATTTCTGTTTAACTAGCTTCTTAATAAAAATAAAATATTGACAGTTATACAAACTCTAGCCGTTATACTCGCTTTCGTTGCTATTTTTTTTTGGTTAACAGCTCTACAAACTAGCCGTTATACTCGCTTATATATCAATTTTTTCATGCTATTTAAAAAATAAATATACATTTTGGAGCGTCTTGCACAGTCAAGCCGTTATACTCAGCTTTTTTCGCTTTTACGCGAAAATATATGAATTAGTGTAGGCTAAAGTGAAGTGTAAAGTAGCACACCATGTAATATAATAAATATAATAATAAAAGCAACCAAAATTTTATTTAATTTCTCTTTCGTTTTCTCAAATTTATTCTAGTTGTCTATGGACCACACCAGTAATTCCAAAACTGTTTTTATTTTGCAGTATTTACGGGAAAGATTTAAAATCGATATGCCACATCGATTTAAACTTCATTCTTTCATGTCACCAACTTTTTGCGATCACTGTGGATCATTGCTGTATGGATTATTTAGACAAGGCCTTAAATGCGAAGGTAAGAAAGATTTCTGTTTTTGTTTATTAAATAAATAAATATTATTAATGTAATTGTGACCAAACAATAATAAAAAATTAAAAATTATAAAATAGGTTTTTTGAAATTTTTGAAATTCGCGCCTTTTTTGCGGTATGTGACGTCAATTTGGTGGAGCGTAACGTAGAAAGAACGACTTATTAATTCTGTTGGAATATTTTAAATATTTTGAATATTTTAAATATTTTAAACAGTGTATTCGATAAAATATAAAACACAAAATATGAAATCATAAAAAAATTTTTTCCACCAAAATTACGTCACCGTTATATATAAAAAAAATAAAATTTGGTCACAAGCTTCATTAAAAATTAAAACAAATTTGTATAATTTCACTATTTGACATAGTACTATTAAACAAATTTAAAATGATTTTCAAACTTCTGTTTTTATTCAAAAAATTAATTTTATCCCAAAGTCTACTAGACAGGCAACCAATTTGACTAGTATGTTTTGAAAATAGTCTACATGACAGAGTATTGAATAAAATAAATAATATTTTAGTTTTCTGTACATGTTAGTGTCTCATTATTGAACTTAATCTAGATAAAACAATAATTAATCTTTATATGAAATCAAATTCAGAAGTTTTGTCACATCCCGTAAGGGAGGTATAGGAAACATGCTAAATTCAGTATGAGTATGTTATAAAGACCCTAGAATACGATTTTAATAATTTCGTGATGATGTCTGTGTGTGTGTCTGGATGTGTGTATGTCTCACATTGAAGTAACAATTTCTCATAAACTACTCAACAGAAACTATTGATATTTTGTATATATCAATTGTATCCCTTTGGGGAGAGCTGACTAGTTTTTTGTGGTAATCCAATAACCGGAAGTGGTAGTTTACTTGAAGCCCTATCAAATTATTTTATAAACTTTGTATAAACCCTACCGTGTTTGGTATCAAATTAAAGGTCTCACAAATAAGATTTCAATTTAAGTGTCAAAAAATATTTTGGACGATTGTCAATTGTTTTTTTTTTATAAATATTATTTAAATCCTACCGTGTTTGGTATTAAATTAAAGGTCTCAAGAAGGAGATTTAAATTCAAGTGTCAAAAAAGTATTTTGGAAAATCGTCAATTGTTTTTTACCTCCCGCCATAACTTGTAAAAAATCATGCTAAAAATTCGGTAGTGAGTTTTCAGATGAGCACGTTGTAGAATACATTTTTAATAGTTTTATGATGTCTGTGTGGGTGTGTGTGTGTGTGTGTGTGTGTGTGTGTGTGTGTGTGTGTGTTTGGCTGTGTGTGTATGGTCTCTGGAGGTTTTTCTAAAGCTACTTAACAGAAATCAACCGAATAAACAATGACCATAATCCTGAATATAATAAAATAAAAATTTGTTGTCATTTCCGTTTAAATCTATACATTTTGAATAAACAAAACGTTTGATAAATGTCATATTTGACATGTGTCATAACTGAAAACTATTTTTTGAAGGGATGAGGGTTTCTAGATCAGTGTTTCTGCATTATTTGATAAAAAAATCTATAGCTTTAAAAATAACCACTAAATTTCTAATAAATGGACTTTAAGTTTACACTTGTAACATCATCGATCGTTTATTTGGACGCAAGCCAAATTCAGATGTTGTAGATTTGTAAAACAAATTGATTTCTCAGCAAATAACAAGTTTAAAATATGTAGATATTCATAAAAAATAAATTTCTATTCATCGTTTATAATATTGCAGATATTCTTTACATAATATACAATAGAAATATTAATTACAATACCTTGTGCCAATTTTGTGTGTCTATGTGTTTGGTTGAAGTCCAGATAGTCCAGGAAAGTCCAAAAGTTCACATAATCACTCAAATAGTTCAATACAAAACACTGGAGAAGTTAAACAATACACGTATTATTAAAATACACAAAAATGACTGAAATATTGTTGAGAAATTATTTTAAAACACTTTAAAACACAATTTGACAGCTGCTATACATCCAAACAATTATCATTTCGATCGATTAACTTGTAAACGAAAACTTAACCATTCGTTTTTGTCTCACTGAAACTCGCGATCAACCAATGCAAATAAACAACTAAATATTTCAATTCAACTCGAACAAATTGAACAACTAACAAAACAAACACTTAATACACAATATTAACATTTATTTTATTGCAAATATCGATTTATTTATTGATTTTTAACACAAATATCACAGCACAACAAACGGTTACCATTTTCACCTCGTTTGACAATAAACAAGTGCTTGCGAGTTTTTTCCAAGGCACGCTTAGATTCCAGAAACGTTGGCGCTGAATTTTTAATATTCAAATATTTTAATAATTGTTATTAATTTATCGTGATATTTTTCTGCGTACCCTGCCGTCAATTTACAACCCCCCAACGATTTGTAATTTATTTTGTTTTCACAGCCAGTTTAATAAGTAAACAAAATAAATTTGTTTTCGTTTTATATATTTGGTCACAATAAATTTATTTTTCAATATAAATTAATGAAACAAATTTTGTTTGATCCACAAAACTTTACTGAATGCAACTCTAAATACTGGGCTACAGTATTTTGTCTAGTTTTAATTGTACAGCTAGTTTTACACAAGATTATTTATATTTTTGCTGTCGTTTTAGTTTTTTGCTTCTAGAAAATTTATTTGTCAATTCATTTGAACCAAACATTTTTTTTTAATACTGTAATGTCCAATGAATGCAATGTTAAAGACTAGGCTACAGTATATTGAATAGTTTTAATTCTACAGCTGGTTTTACACAAGATTATTTACATTTTTTACTGTCGTTTAGTTTTATGTTTTTAGAAAATTTATCTGTCAATTCATTTGAACCAAACATTTTTTTCTTATACTGCAAGGTCCAATGAATGCAATGTTAAAGACTAGGCTACAGTATATTGAATAGTTTTAATTCTACAGCTGGTTTTACACAAGATTATTTACATTTTTTGCTGTCGTTTTAGTTTTTTGCTTCTAGAAAATTTATCTGTCAATTCATTTGAACCAAACATTTTTTTCTAATACTGCAAGGTCCAATGAATGCAATGTTAAAGACTAGGCTACAGTATATTGAATAGTTTTAATTCTACAGCTGGTTTTACACAAGATTATTTACATTTTTTACTGTCGTTTAGTTTTATGTTTTTAGATAATTTATCTGTCAATTTATTTGAACCAAACATTTTTTTCTCATACTGCAAGGTCCAATGAATGCAATGTTAAAGACTAGGCTACAGTATATTGACTAGTTTTAATTCTACAGCTGGTTCTACACAAGATTGTTTACATTTTTTACTGTCGTTTAGTTTTATGTTTTTAGAAAATATATCTGTCAATTCATTTGAACCAAACATTTTTTCTCATACTGCAAGGTCCATTAAATGCAATGTTAAAGACTAGGCTACAGTAGCTTGGCTAGTTTTAATTCTACAGCTAGTTTTACACAAGATTATTAACATTTTTGCTGTCGATTCAGTTTTTTGTGTCTAGAAAATTTATCTGTCAATTCATTTGGACCAAACATTTTTTTCTCATGCTGCAAGGCCCACAGAATAATACTGTAAAGACTAGGCTACAGTATCTAGGCTAGTTTTAATTCTACAGCTAGTTTTACACAATACTTTTTTACAATTTTTGTTGTTGGTTCAGTTTTTTGCTTCTAGAAAATTTATCTGTCAGATTATCTGAACCAAATATTTTTTTTCTAATACAAAAAGGTTCACTGAATCGAATGTTGAAAACTGCACTGCTCTATCTAGTCTAGTTTTTATTCTACATATGATTTAGTTTCGAATAATTAAAAAATTGTAAAAATAAATATTAATAATTTTTTTCTAGTTGCTTTTTCTCATACTGCAAGGTCCACTGAAGGCTATTTTAGAGACTAGGCTACAATAACTACGTTAGCTTTAATGTTACAGATTTATTTATAAAAGTATTTAAATAGTTTTTATAATTTTGTTGTCTATATTTAAACTAAATACATTAATATTATATACTCATTTCTATATAACGTAATGATATATTTATATTTGTTTCTTAATAATTTTAACTTGTATTTTTGTTTACTTTATAGTACGAAAAGTATATAAATACTTTCGACAAAAATATTGTTTTTACAAACTGCAGCGATTTCTATGTAAAAAGTTTGTCACAGACTATTTTTAGCTCTAGTGACATACAAATGTATCTACAAAATGGCGACAAATTCTTTTAACTGTCGCACCTGTAACCAGGTGGCAGCACTGTTCCTACACCATTACAAATCACGCTATTTTCTATTGTTACCTAAACGACATTTAATTGATTACCTTTGGTATTTGTTTTATTGAGACACACAATAATTAATTTATTTTTGGCAACGTTCTTTGCCTTAACTCATGATTCATTTATTTGTAATTGACGTAGTATGAAAATAAAGGTACTTACTTTTGAAGCACGGGACGTATGTGACGTACCTGAAAAATAAAAATATATTAATGTGTGTATACTAAATTTAATATAGTTTGAAAATGGAAAGAGTTAGAAAAAAATGTTTCAAATAAAACTTATTTGCAATAACATTAGGAACAAAAAAGCTTATTAGTGATTTTCATGTATCTGTTGCCAGTTTTGAGAAAAACTCAAAAAACTGTAACAGCTACATGAAAAATTAAAAATTAATAGGTTAACAGCGAGGTAAACAGTAAATTCAATATAGTTCAAAAATAAAAACAGTTATGAAAAAATGTTTCAAATAAATCTTGTAGAGAATTGAATTCCGCATCTAAAACTGTTTGTCGCATTCATTTATCTTGTTTAGTTCTGGTTTAAATGAGGTTCAAAATTACTAATGACACACGGGAGTGCGGCACCACGTAAGTGTGTAAGGCTTCTAATTTTTATGGGACAACTAAATTTAATATAGTTTCAAAATGGAAAGAGTTAGAAAAAAATGTTTCAAACAAAACTTGTTTGCAATAACATTAGGAACAAAAAAGCTTATTAGTGATTTTCATGTATCTGTTGCCAGTTTTGAGGAAAACTCAAAAAACTGTAACATCTACGTGAAAAATAAAAAATTAATAGGTAAACAGTAAATTCAATATAGTTCAAAAATAAAAACAGTTATGAAAAAATGTTTCAAATAAATTTTGTAGAGAATTGAATTCTGCATCGGAAACTGTTTGGACCATTAATTTATTTTGTTTAGTTTCGGTTTAAATAAGGTTCAAAGTTACTAATGACACACGGGAGTACAGCACCATGTAAGTGTGTAAGGCTTCTAATTTTTATGGGAAAACTAAATTTAATATAGTTTCAAAATGGAAAGAGTTACAAAAAAATGTTTCAAACAAAACTTGTTTGCAATAACATTAGGAACAAAAAAGCTTATTAGTGATTTTCATGTATCTGTTGCCAGTTTTGAGAAAAACTCAAAAAACTGTAACATTTACATGAAAAATTAATATGTAAAAAAAATTCAATGTAGTTCAAAAATAAGAACAGTTATGAAAAAATGTTTCAAATAAATCTTGTAGAGAATTGAATTCTGCATCGGAAACTGTTTGGACCACTCATTTATTTTGATTAGTTCCGGTTTAAATTAGGTTCAAAGTTGCCAATAACACACGGGAGCGTGATTCGTCGTAAGTGTGTAAGGCTGCAAGAGTTTTGTGGCCGCCATTGCTACCCTGAGCATTTTACAAAAAAATGCTTCAAATAAATCTTGTAAAGAATTGAATTCTGCATCAGAAACAGTTTGGTTCGTTCATTTATCTTGTTTAGTTCTGGATTAAATTAGTTATAAAACTAAATAATATTTTAAACTTTTTCGCGAAAAATACTCGGACAGCCTGTATCCATTTAGCCGTGAAAAAACATAAACATCACTTAATAATTCTTGCACAGCACGTGCGAGTAAACTATCAAAATATATATTATTTTTGGCGATCATCATTAAAAGATATTTTAAGGTTTCTCTCATATTTTATGTACTGCTAGTTAAGTATCTCATTAGTGTAAGATTTAAGCAAAATGTAACGAGAACAGGTGTGAAAATATTGGAATAAAAATATTGGTTCAAATGCTACCAACCTTTAGTAAATAAATATGAACTTTTCAATGTCAAAACTTGGATTTTAAGTTTAGTATAAGGTTGTGTACTGTCGCCAAAACATTTGAACGCGGTCACAAGTATTTTTAACATAAAAATTGTTCTTTTTAAAACAATTAAAATATATATTTAACAAATGGCTGCCATTCCTTGTGGGATAAGAAGAATACGAAAGATTAACAGAGCTTTTGATAGTAAGTAAACAACCAAATTTTATATTTAGACTTAATTAGCTGTAGTTGTAACCTAATTAAATTTTGGTAGCAATTTTTCAACCGGAAACGGTAGTTTACTTGAAGCTCAAAACAGTTTTTGGGGTATATCTCAGCAAATAATTGAGTTACGATAAAATTTGTTATAAAGTAAAAGATGTAGACCAGTATTGGCTACAATTTTTATTTGAAACTTTTCTCGATATTTCGTACCGTTTAAGCGGAAGTACTGTGCTACCCAATTCAAAATCTATCCGTGGAGGGTTCAAATTTCGTATTTAAACTTAGGAGAGTCTAGTTATAAATTGAGTAGATTTTTGTGGTAGTTGTTCAACCGGAAGTGGTAGTTTACTTGAAGCCCAAAACAGTTTTTGGGGTATATCTCAGCAAATAATTGAGTTACGATAAAATTTGTTATAAAGTAAAAGATGTAGAATAGTATTGGCTACAATTTTTATTTGAAACTTTTTTCGATATTTCGTACCGTTTAAGCGAAAGTACTGTGCTACCCAATTCAAAATCTTTCCGTAGAATGTTCAAATTTCGTTTTTAGACTATAGAGAGTCTAGTTGTAAATTGAGTAGATTTTTATGGTAGTTGATCAACCGGAAGTGGTAGTTTACTTGAAGCCCAAAACAGTTTTTGGGGTATATCTCAGCAAATAATTGAGTTACGATAAAATTTGTTATAAAGTAAAAGATGTAGACCAGTATTTGCTACAATTTTTATTTGAAACTTTTTTCGATATTTCGTACCGTTTACGCGGAAGTACTGTGCTACCCAATTCAAAATCTTTCCGTAGAATGTTCAAATTTCGTATTTAGACTTAGGAGAGTCTATTTATAAATTAAGTAGATTTTTATGGTAGTTGATCAACCGGAAGTGGTAGTTTACTTGAAGCCCAAAACAGTTTTTTGGGAATATCTCAGTAAATAATTGTGTTAAAGCAAATTTTATAATTATGAAAAATATGTAGGATTGTATTGGCTATAATTTTTATTTGAAACATTTTTCGCTATCTTTTACCGTTTAAAAGTTATTTAATAAAAAAAAATCTGTCGCAAATTATAATTTCAAAAATATGTATTAAAAATTTAAAAAAATGCATATTTAAGTCCAATTTAATACTGTATTTGTTGCCAATTGATGACGTAACACTTCCTTTTGGTTTACCTATACATAAATAACTTTAAAAATAGTAGAAAACCCAAAAATAAAACATTTAAAATAAATAAACAAAGACTGAAATATTTCCTTAATTACCTACAAAGATAATATTTAGAAACATTAAGTCTGACACTAACACAGACTTGTAGTTAATTAGAAGATGACAATCTATGTATAATTTTCCAGGAAAATGAAAAATAAATTTGTATCCGCGGGGTTGTGACTTTACGTAAAGGTGTAAGGCCCCAACAGTTTTGTGGCTGGCATTGCGTCCCTTGAGCATTTGACAAGAAAATGCTTCAAGTAAAACTTGTAGAGAATTAAATTCTGCATCTAAAACTTTTTACCGCACTCATTTATCTCATTTAGTTCTAGTTTAAATTAGGTGTAAAGTTAGCATTTGAATATGAAATATTTTTTGATTTCCTAAAATGGTTTTGGGGGCACTGTTGCTTCCCTAATTATTTTACAGAAAAATGCTTTAAATGAAACTTGTAGAGAATTAAATTCCGCATCTAAAACTGTTTGACGCATCCATCTAACTTATTTAGTTCGGATTTTAATGAATCTTGAATTTACCAATGCTTTCTGTCGTGTGAATCGGCGTTTAAGTGTAAGGCTTTACAGTTTATTGGCCGCCATTACTTTCCTGAGTATTCTACAAAAAAATGCGTCTAATATATCTTGTAGAGAATTAAATCTGCATCTAAAACTGTTTACCGCACTCATTTATCTCATTTAGTTCTGGTTTAAATTAGGTTTAAAGTTAGCATTTGAATATGAAATATTGATTGATTTCACAAAACAGTTTTGGCGGCACTGTTGCTCCCAGAATTATTTCACAGAAAAAAGCTTCAAATAAAACTTGTACAAAATTAAATTCTGCATCTAAAGCTGTTAACCGCACTTATCTATCTTGTTTACTTCCGGTTTAAATTAGGCTTAAAGTTAGAATTTGAAAATGAAATATTTATTGATTTCACAAAACAGTTTTGATGGCACTGTTGCTACCCGAATTATTTTACAGAAAAAAGCTTGGAATGAAACTTATAAAGAATTAAATTCTGCATTCAAAGCTGGTTACCGCACTCATTTATCTTGTTTACTTCCGGTTTAAATTGAGCTTAAAGTTAGAATTTGAATATGAAATATTGACTGATTTCACAAAACAGTTTAGGGGGCACTGTTGCTACCCGAATTATTTTACAGAAAAAAGCTTGGAATGAAACTTGTAAAGAATGAAATTCTGCATCGAAACCTGTTTACCGCACTCATTTATCTTGTTCACTTCCGGTTTAAATTAGGCTTAAAGTTAGAATTTGAAAATGAAATATTGATTTATTTCACAAAACAGTTTTGGTGGCATTGTTGCTCCCAGAATTATTCTACAGAAAAAAGCTTCAAATAAAACTTGTACAAAATTAAATTCTGCATCGAAACCTGTTTACCGCATTCATTTATCTTGTTCACTTCCGGTTTAAATTGGGCTTAAAGTTAGCATTTGAAAATGAAAAATTTATTGATTTCACAAAACAGTTTTGGTGGCACTGTTGCTACCCTAATTATTTTACAGAAAAAAGCTTCAAATAAAATTTGTACAAAATTAAATTCTGCATCTAAAACTGTTTATCGCACTCATTTATCTTGTTTACTTCCGGTTTAAATTAGGCTTAATAGTTAGAATTTGAAAATGAAATATTGATTGATTTCACAAAACAGTTTTGGGGGCCCTGTTACTTCCCTAACTATTTTACAAAAAAATACTTCAAATGAAACTTGTAGGGAATTAAATTCTGAATTAAACTCAGTTTAGTTCATTCATTTATCTTGTTTATTTCCGGTTTTAAATAGGGTTGAATTTATGAAATATTTGATTGGTTTCATAAAACAGTTTTGGGGGCACTGTTGCTACCCGAATTATTTTACAGAAAAATGCTTCGAATAAAACTTGTAGAGGATTCAATTCTGCATCTAAAACAGTTTGTTTCATTCATTTATCTTATTTCGTTCAGATATAAATTAGGCACAAAGTCCCATTTCCCTCACAATTTTCAATCCTTCAATGTTTAAGGACATTTTACTTCTATTATCCTTTCAATCTCAACCCAAACCATCCACTGCCAAATCGTCCACACCTACCTGCATCCAGGTGATCTAATAAAAGAACATCATACGTCACAAAACCACTGAGAACTAAAGCAGTCTGGCAGAACGAGTAAAAATAACAATTACGTTTGCCAAATCATGTCCCATGGCTAGCATCGTAGCAGGCTATGGACGAAGTCCAATAGTTGAAAATCGTGGCTAGTCGTTCGTCAACTGTTACGAAAGTCAGAGAGTACTTGATGCGAGAAGAAATTATTTTATATTGTTGTGAATTGTGGAGAAATTGTGATAAATATTTGTTTAAAATAATTTTAATATAAATTCCAAAATAGTGCAACGAAAAATTAAATTAAATATTAGTGCAATAATAAATTATTGTTGTTGATGTACAAGGCTTAAAATGATTTTATGAATTTTTAATTGGAATATGTTTATGGTATGTTTAATCGTGTTCAATATTTTTGGAATTTTTTTTTTACGTTTTAAAATAAATACTAGCTGTCAAATGGTAGAAATATTAAGGGCCTTTGAGCCGGATTACGGTCGAACCAAAGCCCTCTAAGACCTACAAAACCTTTATTTGTCAAACTAAAAAGGAAAACTCATTTTTCCGCTCGAAGTTTGCCTTATGAGTGCAGCGAATGAAACAATTCGAGCGAGAGTGAAATATTTTAAATACACTTTGATAACACAACTGACACGTCAAAGGTTATCAACAGGGTTGCCAATCTAAATCTAAATTAAAGTTGTCATATTGTGATTTAATCTAGAAAAAAGAATTTATTTATAATTTTTATAAAACATTTTTTGTAAATAATATTCATATTGGTTAACAGTTTTATAGTTTCCTACCTAGAGAGGAAAAACACATTTTCCTCACTATTTCGAGAGAAGATAGGTGGCGAAAAAAATTATTTTTTATTAAAATTTATATTTAATTATTCATTGTTTTTATCAAAGCTCAGCAATAAAAACTTTTTGAGAATTGTAGTGTATTTTGCATCTACCAGCTGTCAAAAAATAACTCCCGTTTCTAGAGAGAATAATATTTAAAACTGTTTATTTTTAAAAGTAGTTATTAATATCTATCAAATAATTTTAGTTTCAATTATATACATTGAATCATCACCTCTGTATATTTATGTCTAAAATAGAATTAAATATTTATTTTTTAAGTTTAAATGTGCTGATTTATTCTTCGATGATTGAACAAATGATTGAACAAATATATAATATATATATATAAAAAGTTATGCGTGGTAATAAAACTTGACAACCTCTAAATTTTTTTGGCTTAATTCTATTCATTTTGGTACAAACATATTTGCTTGTTTGGAAACAACGTCCTTTCGGCACTGATTTTTATTACGGAAATAACGAAAAACGCATAAAACTACGATTTGACAGCTCGGTTCCTAACATCTCAAATATCACAAAAACTATAATCCAGTGTTACCAACAGTATATTATCATAATAGTATAAAGCCTTATACATCAACAATTTAAATATCAGTTAAACAAAAGCGAAGCGAGTCCTACCAAAAACTAGTAGTACCTTTTGTGTGTCTAAAATGTCTGTACAATTAATCACTCAAAAAGTTTTGATTCAAACTCCAAGCGTTAAAGCTAAATATAAAAGTGAGTTTTAATAATTGTACTAGTATAGAAATAGAAAAACAGTAGACTATCAACTGTGAAGTGTTGTCCAATCCTTAGAAAAATGCCTCTTTTTTCCGATTTGTCCAATATTAGTCACTATTACAGTGGAGGCTCTTCAAGTTTGAATTATTTGTCTGGACCATACGCTGGACATTCTTCTATAGTAGCAGCAAATTATAGGTCCCCAACTCCAAGCTTCTCTAAACCTACTAGTAGGCTACTAACTAATCGAGGCTACAAACCACATTTAGCAACAATCAGTGAAAACCAAATCACTAGGTCTGCTTTGCATCGAATAAACTCCCCGAAAGTTTTGTACCATTCATCGCCAAAATATTCTAGATACCAAAAGCCTATTTCGATTAATACTGCAGATATAGATGTATCTACAAATAGATATAGAAGATCTTATGAGTCTACTCCCTTACCAAATACGACTACAAGTATTACAACTAAAAGGACTAAATACTCTTCGCCCAAATCTCCTGAAAGAACCCACAGTTTCAAAGAAAACAAAGACGAACCTCCCAATGAAGATTCCGAAGAAATCTTCATGCCTCGAATCGATAAATCGTTTCGTAGTACTATCAAAAGAGATCGAACTTTAGTTCGACTACATACGATAAGAAGCATCGATAATCTTCTAGATTCAGAAGCAGATGAAAGTCCGTACAAACGTGACAGGAAAGAAGAAACAGTCAAGGTCTTCGATGAGGAAATACGTGTTGCTAAACCAAAATGGCGGGAGAATTTTGATCCAGAAGAACTTGCGCCGAAACGAAACTCCGATAAGAAAACATCCAAGAAACCTTTGAGCGAAAAGTTTAAGGAAAAGTTTACTATAAAAGATAAATCAGAAGACCTGGATTCCCAAAAAGTCGAAGAAGACATTTCAAGTCAACAAAATATTAAAAAGGTACCTAGTTTCCATGACATTTGTAAAACAATTAGTTCAGAAAGCATCAATGAAGACCTAAACCCTGGACATCAAATAGTCAGAAGAAATACTAGAAAACATTCTAACCACGATATTATGAAACAAATTAGAAGAAACTCCGCTGAAGTTAACCATGAAGAAATTAAACTTCTTGATGAGTTAATCAAAGAAGAACATCTAGACGAACGCGACCAAGAAAAGAAGCAAGACCCAGAAGATGATGAATCAAAACGACGAAAGAAATTTACCAAGAAAAAATCTAACGAAAAGCTAGTTGAAGATGAGGTTAAAGAAGACCAGAAAATTACACCACAAAGGAAGAAATTCGTGAAGAAAAAAACCTCAGGTAGCTTGGAAAAAGCTATAGAAGCAATCACACCTTTAGAAACAAACGAAGAAGAGAAAGTTAAAAAAGTTATTCCAAAAATATCTGGAACCGTAGAAATAGAATCAAAACCTATTTTAAAGTTAGTCATAGACAAAATTCATGTTGAAGAAACTATTCTATCTTCTTCATCATCTCCAACAGCAAAGAAATTCAAGTATAATGTAATCGTAGAAGAAGTCGTATCACCTGAAGAAAAGAAGAAACCTAACTATAAGAAAGAAACTAATATGAAGAAACCTGAAGAACCCAAAACTCCCAAAGTATTTAGAAGCAAAAGTTCCGAAGAAGAAAAGGTGAAAAAAGGCACTAAAATCATTGCTTCTAAATCCGAAGAAGACAATACTAAAAACAACACCGAAGAAAAGAAAGATACAATTGTAAAAGCCGCGAAGAAAGCCGAAGAAGAAAAGCAAAAAATGCTAGACAAAATTCTCGGAAAAAAAACTGAACCAATAACTAAAACAATTGATAAAGCTGAAGAAGACAAACAAAAAATGCTGGATAAATTGTTAGGTAAAAAGGAAACCACAATAAATGAAGCACAGAAAGAAGAAAGTACCAAAAAGGCAGAGGAAGAAAAACAGAAAATGTTGGACAAAATATTAGGCAAAAAAGAACCAGACCCAAAACTCAAAACAATTGATAAAGCTGAAGAAGAGAAACAAAAGATGTTGGATAAACTGTTAGGTAAAAAGGAAGCAACAATAAATGAAGCACAGAAAGAAGAAACTATCAAAAAAGCAGAGGAAGAAAAACAGAAAATGTTGGACAAAATATTAGGCAAGAAAGAACCAGACCCAAAACAAAAAACAGTTGACAGTGCTGAAGAAAACAAACAAAAGATGCTTGATAAATTACTAGGCAAAAAGGAAGCAACAATGAATGAAGCACAGAAAGAAGAAACAAGCAAAAAGACAGAGGAAGAAAAACAAAAAATATTAGACTTAAAACCAAAAACAGTTGACAAAGCTGAAGAAGACAAACAAAAGATGCTAGATAAACTGTTAGGCAAAAAGGAACCAACAATAACTGAAGCAAAGAAAGAAGAAACAACAAAAAAGACAGAGGAAGAAAAACAAAAAATATTAGACTTAAAACCAAAAACAGTTGACAAAGCTGAAGAAGACAAACAAAAGATGCTTGATAAATTACTAGGTAAAAAGGAACCAACAATAAATGAAGCACAAAAAGAAGAAACAACTAATAAAGCCGAAGAGGAAGAACAAAAAGCAACAGATTCAAAACCTAAAACTATTGACAAAGCAGAAGAAGAGAAACAAAAGATGCTTGATAAACTACTAGGCAAAAAGGGACCAATAATAAATGAAGCAAATAAAGAAGAAACAGCCAAAAAGATAGAGCAGGACAAACAGAAAATAATGGACAAAAAACCAGATATAAAACCAAAAATATTGGATAAAGCAGAAGAAGACAAACAGAAAATGCTGGATAAACTTTTAGGTAAAAAGGAACCACCAATAAATGAAGCAAAGAAAGAAGATACAACCAAAAAGGTAGAGGAAGAAAAACATAAAATATTGGGAAAGAAATCTTCTATAGTAGAACCAATTAAAGAAGAAACAAAAGCTAAGCTTGTAGATAAACCTAAAACAGCTGCAGTGAGAAGAAAAGGTCTTCTTAAACAAAACAACATCGACGAAGTTTCAACAGCAGATAATTTCTGGGATTCGATTGGTAAACGAGAAACAATTTACTATAAAGACAGAAGAAAATATCTTGAAGAAAAACGTCAAGAAGAAATAAAGAACATTAGTTGGACAGGTGACTGTGAAACAAAAGACAACCCACCAAGTCCTGAACTACATAAAAACGAAGATCGCATCAAACAAAAAATGTGGGGAATTCCACAAAAGACCAAATCAACCGACCAAATATTAAAAGAGAAATTAGCTACAATTGACGATGACCTAATAGAAGAAAAACCAAAAACAATTGAAGACAAGCTAAAACAAAACCAACTAGAAATACAAAACAAGAAGAAACTGTTGGAGGAAAAACGAAAAGCTTTAGAAAAGAAATCAAAACCAGTTATTCCTAAATTATCGGTGAAACAAAAAAGTGAAGAAGAGACAGAAAAATGTAGACCAAAATTAAAGCGACAGTCTAAAAGTGAAGAACGACCAAATCGATATACAATTCGTTTGACTTCAGTGCAACTTGCTGAGATGAGGACTGAAATACGAGACGTTAAACTCAGTCCGTTAACTCCGCAATTGGACTTTATAATACAGGAGGAATTTGATAAAGTCCTAAAGCCCAATGAAGATCTAGTAGTTCCTACCGCTAGCCAGTACAAGAAGATCAAACAAGAACTTGAAGAGACCTCCCAAACCCCTGAAGACCCTTCAAAAGTAGACGAACCACCTCCTTTTGAACCGTTACAATCAAACTTCCTTGCGGTACCTGAACCTAAACCTCGACCTAAACCAAAATGGTTTGACGAATGTCCAATAGTAATAATGGCAACACCACGTGACCTAAGAAAGCGTGCACCAATCCATAGACCAAAGCAACCAACACCTAAAGTGACTTATGAAAGTGATAGTGAAAGTGAATCTTCAGAAGAAACCTCTTCTGATTCTGATGGCGGCAGTGATGAATATGAAACAAATATAGTATTTGAAGGTCATAACCCGGCAGAAAAATGGAAGAGCACTAGTAGTAACGACTCTGGGTTCGATTCCTCTGCGCCTGGAAGTCCCGCAAATAACCGAAATCGGACAGAGGGTAGGGAAATGTTTTTTTGTAAAATTACTAGTAGGTATTATTATAAAATCACTTGAGAAGTTTATACACATTTTGACGTCCACTAAATACGTTAAGACCGGGTCTGTGTGCATGGATGGATGGATGTGCGTGTGTGTAATATCTTAGGAACGAGACAATGTATGTAAACGAAACTTGGAAGTTTTTGAAAAGCTAACCGGGAGAGAAAGTTTACTGGACACAAAACAATAAATTTATTTTTTACCTCCCGCCTACCTCTAGGTAAGGGAGGTATTGTTTTTGGTCAAAAAATTGGGTAGTGAGTTTTCAATGAATATGCACGTTTTAGAGTATGTATGTGTGTGTGTATGTGCAATTTTTTCGTCTCGCATAACTCAAATACTATAATACCAAAAAATACAATTTTATGTATTATTGCTTATTATATTTAAATGAAGAGCTGATTAGATTTTGGATAAAATTGGTCAACCGGAAGTAGCAGTTTACTTGAAGCCCTTAACAGTTTTTCGTAAAAAACGCGGTTAAATTTCCTTTTTCAACAATTTGTGTTATTTTGAAAGTTGAAGAATATTTAATTTTAAATGTGTTTTGATTACACTAATTTTATTAATTTTCATTAGATTTAGAGATAATAATTTAATTTCATAAATCTTGCATTCACACTTAAAAATTTTCAATTGTTTACGAAATGTGACACATGTCATTTTGATTGTGAAGCTGTTTTCTTAGTGAAATGTCAAAAAATTTAATATATACACGAAATAAAATTAAATTTGTACCGTTTAAGAGTAGTTATTGGGCGGGAGGTTATGTGCTGGCCACATCAGATTTTTAAATTGAATCAGCTGTGAATATAGTTTCAAATGAAAGATTGTAGCAACAATATTTTTTCAGTAATATTTAAAATAATCGCGAAAAACAAAAAATACTTATGGGACACCCGGTATATTGTCTTATCGTTTGTCAAAAGAAACGCGCGTTTTAACCTTCATTCGAAAATAGATAAATCCATAAATTATTTAAAAATAAACCATTTCTATTCTATAAAAAGTTACAACACCTGTCTGTCATAATACACTGCAGTTATGATTTCACAAAATATGAAAATTATAAAAAAATTGGCAAACAACATAATTTTCCGCCCAAATAACTTGAAAACGGTACAAAATATCAAAAAATGTTTCAAACAAGAATTGTAGGCAATACAATTCTAAATATTTTTCATTATAACAAATTTTTCTCTAACTCATTTATTTACTGAGATATACCCCAAAATGTTACGGGCAGTACTTTACCTCCCGCCATAGATTTCTTATCAAACAATACAAAAACACGGACAACAACTATCAAAAAACGCTCATCCCTTCATTTTCAAACGTTGTTTTGTTTTTTTTTTTTTCAAAAAGCACAGGTTACTAGATTTAAACGAAAATATTAAAATATATTTTTTAACGTGTTGTAATTCGTAAATGGTGACAGTAAGAAAAAATTGTTTCAAACAATAATTGTAGATAATAATATTTGAAACATTAATAAAAAAAAATTTATTGAGATACTTCAAAATAACTTGATAGGGCTTCAAGTAAACTACCACTTCCGGTTATTGGATTATCACCAAAAACTAATCAGCTCTTCCAAAAGGTATACAATTGATATATACAAAATATTAAAATTTTCTGTTTGGTAGTTTTTGAGAAAACTTCACATATTCATACAGACACACACACATCCAGACACACACACAGACATCACGCGAATCCATTAAAATCGTATTCTGCAAACCCTAAAACGTACTCATCTGAAAATTCATAACACGATTCCTATACCTCTCTTACAGAATGTGGCGGGAGGTAAAACTGTTTTATCTCTTCCGGTTAACAAAACAACAAAAATCTAGTTAGTTTGTAAGTTGGCTCTGTATATATTATAAATATAAAATATGCAGAAAAATTAATGCTATTGTTAGAAAATAATTTCGAAATATATTCTGGCGCTTTGACGAAAATTTTTAAAATTTTTTGTAAGTTTGGTCCAAAATAAATGTTTTTGTTTATGTGTATTTGTCGTTATTATATATTATTATAGTAAATTCATATTTCATATAGTCTATAAGACAAAATTTTGAAGGTTTAAACAAAAAAAATGTATATTTATGAATATAATATTTTTTGAACATTTGAAATATTTGCTATAAAATCACATATACAGGGTAATTAACAAATTCGGGAACGTTTTAGGGTCCCTACAATACGATTTTACTATTTTCGCAACCATGAGGTCTGTCTGATTTTTTGTCGATTTCGAAAGTTCGGTGCTACCCACATACAGGTATTTTTTATACATTTCAGTAATAAATTATTTTAGGGTAATATCGAAGAGTATACCTATAAAATTTCATTCGAATCGCACGAGCCGTTCTCGAGATAAGCCCCCGACATTTTGAAACAACATGGCGGACAAAAACTTTAAACGTTTATAACTTCTAAACGGTTCATCCGAATTTGACGAAATTTGACAGGTGGTTGACTGAATACACGAAATGTTAGGCAAATGATTGTGAAGCTGTTTTCTTAGTGACATGTCAAAAAATTAAATAAATATACAAAAAAAATTCAACAAATAAATGGTATTTTTCTGTATCATCAAATACTATTTTGTACCGTTTAAGATACTCAAAAATTTGCTGAAAATTATTAAATTATTTAACAAAAAAAATCAAAATACTACAAAAAATAAATTGATTTGAAATTGTTTTAAAGCAAATTGATTTATCTGGTATTTGAAACATACAGTATTTACATTGTGTCTTAGCCAAAATCGATTTGTTTTTAGTATATTACGTCAATGAAATGTGTTTCATTCTTTTCTGATGATTCATATAGTACCTGGTATAGCATTGGTGAAAACGTGGGATAAAAAAAATGGTTTATTTGGATCTCATCTTAGGAAATAGTCCAAGAAGAATTAGTACACACAACTTTTGTATATACAGGGTGTTTATTTTATAACAACCACTGTTTTTTTTTGTATTGTTAAATATTTATTTATATATCAAGGCACTAAAGTATATTTTTTTATTATGAATAAACAATATATTTTTTCCGAAATTTACAATATTTTGAAAAAAATTATTCGATTTTTGTGTAAAATGTGTAATTTTAATAATAAATTATAGCAATTTTATTATTATGTTGTACTATTGCTTGAAAAAAATGTATGTTTCAAACTTATTTTTACATATTTAACAGCTAATTCAGAAAAGGACGATTTGCCAAATTTCATCTCAGCGTCAAGAAAATGAGAAAAAATCCAAATGAAAACGATTTCACATTAAAAATTGGGTTGAAGTCAAAATATGTATTTCAATTTGCACATTTAATTGTTGTTTTTGAAAATGTAGCTCACCCTAACATTAGAGAAGGACAAAATGAGTAAAACATCCCTAAATTAATTAATAAAAACATAAATAAATAGCATTGTGTATGTGTAAAACGTCAGCTTGCTAATGAGGCAGCGATGGCTGTGAGCATGAAAATTTTTAGGAGTCGAGCTGTCAATTTTGCTTATAATTTTCAATATTTTTTACCTCCCGCCTACCTCTAGGTAAGGGAGGTATTGTTTTTGGTCGAAAAAGTGGGTAGTGAGTTTTTAATGAATAAGCACGTTTTAGGGTCCCCACAATACGATTTTACTATTTTCGCGATGATGTATGTATGTATGTATGTATGTATGTATGTATGTATGTATGTATGTGTGTGTGTGTGTGTGTGTGTGTGTGTGTGTGTGTGTGTGTGTGTGTATGTGTGTGTGTGTGTGTGTGTGTGTGTGTGTGTGTGTGTGTGTGTGTGTGTGTGTGTGTGTGTGTGTAGTCTGTGGCAATTTTTTCGTCTCGCATAACTCAAATACTATACTACCAAAAAATACAATTTTGTGAATTATTGCTTCATATATTTAAATGAAGAGCTGATTAGATTTTGGATAAAATTGGTCAACCGGAAGTAGCAGTTTACATGAAGCCCTTAACAGTTTTTCGTGAAAAACACGGTTAAATTTCGTTTTTCAACAATTTATGTTATTTTGAAAGTTGAAGAATATTTAATTTTACATGTGTTTTGATTACACTAATTTTATTAATTTTCATTACATTTAGAGATAATAAAATATAAAAAATTAGATTTCACGAATCTTGCATTTCTAGTACACCATGAAAACATTTAAATATTTTCAATTGTTTACGAAATGTGACACATGTCATTGTGATTGTGAAGCTGTTTTCTTAGTGAAATATGTCAAAAAATTAAACAAATATACGAAAGAAAATTAAAATTCTCAAATATAAATAGAAAATAAATAAATAAGAAGGTATGTTTCTGTATCAACAAATACTATTTGTATCGTTTAAGAGTAGTATTTGGCGGGAGGTTATGTGCTGCCCACATCAGATTTTTTTTAAATATTCTTAGGCGTGTTTTGTATGTGATCTGCATTAAATCCGATAAATTATTATCAAAGATTATTAATAAATAAATTCACCAATAGTATTATAGAGCAAACATGTTTATTATTTAAGGTTTTACTTAATAATTTATTTTTCTTCTTTCGACACATTTTTGTATAACTTTATAATAATGCAAGTTTCGTATCAAATAACTTTTGTATTACAGCCAAAAATTATTGGCACACAAAAGTTGGGAAAAAACGTAAAAAAAATCTGTCTTTGTACGGTAGCCAATAAATTATGCGTTGTTCCTATTTGTTCTTAACTATAAATGGATTATAACTAACTTATATTATAATTTATAACAAAACATGCCCTTAATAAAATTATTTGGCGCAGTTGACAGGATACAAAAAAATTGTTTAATTAACCCTATATATAATTTATATTCATAGATAGTATTCAAGCTAGCTAGCTTTAATCTGTGTGTATGGATGGATGTATGTGTATACATTCAATAACTCACAAACGAATAAAGATAGACCAATAAAACTTCATACTTATAAGTTTCAAAATAATTCTAAGAACTGAGTTGATTTTGACAGCAATTACCAAACCGGAAATGGTAGTTTACTTGTTACCCAAAACAGTAAATTCAATTTATTTGAAATATGAAGCCAGCTATAAAAAAAAGTTTCAAATAAAAAATGTTGGTAATAATATTTGGAACAAAAAATGTTATTAGTGATTTTTTCGTATCTGTTTCCGTTTTCAATAAAACTAATTGAAAGACCTTAATTTTTCACCAAAAATAGTACAATGTCAAATAGTGTTATGTTTACATATATTTTTTTTACATTATTCTTTTGTTTTTCTTTTATGACAGATTGTGATGTCAATTGTCACAAAAAGTGTGAAAAATTGACAGCAAATCTTTGTGGAGTCAACCAAAAAATGATTGTTGAAGCTTTGACGTCCGTAAAGAAAGGTATTTATGGATTGTTGTGTATTTTTCAATGTGTTTAATATTACAGGGTGTCTTTTGCGTATTTTTGGTTAATCCTGAGAATAATTATTAAAATGTTAAAATTTGACAAATTATTAAATTTTAAAAAAATAGTATAATATTATTATATGAGGGATTATGGTAATGACGCAAATTATACGAGTGATTAATGACCATAATCCTGAATATAATTCTGTACTTTTTCTACTGTAAATTCGGAAATAAATTTGAAAATGATTAGTTGAAAACATACGTCGAAAAAGCCAACATAAAAATACACAATGACAACTGACTACATGTCAACTGTCAAACCGGTTTAAACAACAGTAAATTATGGGTTTTTGGCTCTGTTATTGGTCGATTATGAATCATAATTCACTGTCGTACAGCAAATACAAAAATGTTGTGTATTGAAATAACCAAAGAATCTTTCTTAGAGAATTTTAGTTTATCACCATTTTTTTGGACACCCTGTATTATGAGTCACCCTGTAGATTTACTACGTTGTGGTTGAAGTTATAATTAGTACACATCGTAAGTGTGTACACGTTAAAGATTTGAAACTCACGTGATTGTAATTTATTTCTATGTCAAGTATTTTCTCATTGCTAATACCAGATGTCTTAGAGACTATATTTATAGATCTGTATATTGGAAACGGTACCAAATATCGAAAAATGTTTCAAATACAAATTGTAGCCAATACTTTTCTGCATCTTTTTTATTATTACTAATTTTGTTGTAACTCTATTATTTACTGAGATATTTCCATCTAAATACTTGGAATTGATTTTTATAGTTTTTTCTGAACAAAGTTTGACATTTTGCTTTATAATTTCTAAACGGCACAAAATAACGAAAAATGTTTCAAATACATATTGTAGCCAATACTATTGTGCATCTTTTCTATTATAACTAATTTTGTTGTAACTCAATTATTTACTGAGATATTTCCATCTAAATACTTGCAATTGATTTTTATAGTTTTTTCTGAACAAAGTTTGACATTTTGCTTTGTCATTTCTAAACGGCACAAAATATCGAAAAATGTTTCAATTACATATTGTAGCCAATACTATTGTGCATCTTTTCTATTATAACTAATTTTGTTGTAACTCAATTATCTACTGAGATATTTCCATCTAAATACTTGCAATTGATTTTTATAGTTTTGTCTAAACAAAGTTTGATATTTTGTTTTGTAATTTCTAAACGGCACAAAATATCGAAAAAAGTTTCAAATACAATTTATAGCCAATACTCTTCTGCATCTTTTTGATTATTACTAATTTTGTTGTAACTCTATTATTTACTGAGATATTTCCATTTAAATACTTGCAATCGATTTTTATAGTTTTGTCTGAGTAAAGTTTGACATTTTGCTTTGTAATTTCGAAACGGCACAAAATATCGAAAAAAGTTTCAAATACAAAATATAGACAATACTATTCTGCATCTTTTTCATTATTACTAATTTTGTTGTAACTCTATTATATACTGAGATATTTCCATCTAAATACTTGCATTCGATTTTTCTGAGTAAAGTTTGACATTTTGCTTTATAATTTCTAAACGGCACAAAATATCGAAAAATGTTTCAAATACAAATTGTAGCTAATACTAGTCTGCATCTTTTTTATTATAACTAATTTTGTTGTATCTCCATTATTATCTGAGATATTCTCCAAAAACTGTTTTGGTTGTCAAGTAAACTACCACTTCCGGTTAATAGATTTATACCAAAATTTACTCAATTTACAACTTTACCATGTTGAGACAAAATATAGAATTTGAAAATAATCGTTTGGGTAGTTTATGAGTTATCATGATAGATATGTACACAGACCTATAGTAAAATTGAATTACAGAGGCCCACAAATTTTTTTTATAGTATGACTGATAAATACAATTCTGTATCTGTCATCAAATAGTATAATAATAAAATTTTTATATGTTGTATTCTATAAACAATTTGATGAATAAATAAATAATTTTTTGGACGTCATCTTCAGCAGGTTCTACAAGTACATCCACCACGTCATCCTCAAATGAGTCTTCAGCTATTTCTCCTGCTCACAACCCTGCTTTTACCCTGGAACCTATGGAATCATCTTCAGCATACTGTGCTTTCCAGCGTTCAGGAAGAGTTACCCCTCCAGCTACTAGCATACCCAGGTTCAGAAAATACACCGTGGAAGATTTCTGTTTTTTGAAAGTTTTAGGAAAAGGCAGTTTTGGCAAAGTAAGTAGCTTTTTAAAATTGTTGTAATGTCAGTTATGTTGTGTGTTGTGGATCTAAAACAGTAGCTTTTTATTTCTGTCACAAAACGTTACCTAGCAATTTGACAGGAAAACTTTTTTATTAAAATCAGGACGACGATTCGTTTGACAGTTGACATGTGTCAGTTGAGATTGTATATTTTTATGTTGACGTTTTTCAACGTATTTCGATAATTTTCAAAAGTGTTTTCCGAGTTTATAGGATTAGAAAAAGTACAGTATTATATTCAGGATTATGGTCATTATTCACTTGGATGATTTACGTCACGGGTCGTCTGACAGTTGACAAATTTTTTTTGTTGACGTTTTTCAACTAATTTCGATAATTTTCAATAGTGAGTTCTGAATTTACAATAGTATTGTAATATATTCAGGATTATGGTCATTATTAGCTCTATATATCTATAAAATATCGTGCTAATTAGGTGCTAATATCGTTAAAAATTTCGTGCTATAAATACACTCAGATGATTTGAGTCACTCGCCTACGGCTCGTGCCACAAACTTCATCTTCTTGAATAATAACCGCTATAATCCCTAAAATAATAATATACTATTTTTAACTTCTATTCTATTCAGTATGACATTTAATATCGACATTTTTAAGAAAAAAAAAATTGTGCTTCAAGTAAAGTACCACTTCCGGTTACCAAATTTTCCCCAAAATCATAAGGACTCTTCCTTAGGATGTACAAATGTAAAATACAAAATTTCATAAATTTCTGTTCAGTAGTACTTGAGAAAATCCAACCGTAATTCTGTAAAAAAACCAATTCATCCACACACACAGACATTGTCATAAATATTAAAAATTAGTTGTAAGGATACTAAAACATGCTTATTAACTAAAAACCCAACATTGATTTCATTCCTGATCCCCAAACCACTTTTTTGGCGAGTGGTAAAAAAAGTTACTTTTTTAACCCTTTGGTTAATTATAGGTTCTTTTAGCCGAGCTACGCAATACAGAGTATTATTATGCTGTTAAATGTTTGAAGAAAGACATTGTATTGGAAGATGATGACGTTGAGTGTACTTTAATTGAAAGAAAAGTTTTGGCATTGGGGACAAAACATCCATATTTATGCCATTTATTTTGCACATTTCAAACAGAGGTAATTCCTAAATGGTACAAAATATGAAAAAAAGTTTCAAATAAAATTTGTAGCTTGTATTGTTCTACAACTTTTTTGTTATTATAAATTTTGAGTTAACTCAATTATTTACTGAGATAATCACCAAAAACTGTTTTATCGCATTTTGTAAATACTGTGCAATAATTATTTTCTGGAAAATTTTACAGGAAAATTCTTCAAATAAAAAATGTAGACAATTAAATTTTACATCGAAAATAATTTGGTTTAAACTTAATATAAGTGTTTTTCTTCAATAATTTTCATTTGAAACTTTTTATAAACAACATTCAGATAATAAATAAACTTTTAACACTGATTTAATTTTATTTTTCAGTCGCATCTGTTTTTCGTTATGGAATATCTCAATGGAGGAGACTTAATGTTCCATATCCAAGTATCTGGAAGGTTTCCAGAACCTAGAGCAAGATTTTATGGAGCCGAAATTGTATCTGGATTAAAGTTTTTACACAGTAAAGGCATCGTATACAGGTTGGTTATTTTTATAAGTTGTTTATATATTTCATTGATTTTCTTTTAACCGGAAGCAGATAGGAGAAAATCATTAAGAACATTTTTTGTTCCTAATTTTATAGGCTACAACTTTAATTTGAAACTTTTTTTTGTAGCTAGCTTCACATTTGAAATAAATTGAAATAATTGATTAGGCTCCCAAATCAATTTTAGTACAATAATTATTTTTTTTGGGTATTTTACAGAAAAATGTTTCAAATAAATCTTGTTCAGAATTAAATTCTGCATCTAAAACTGTTTACCGCACTCATTTATCTTGTTTACTTCCGGTGTAAATTAGGCTTAAAGTTAGAATTTGAAAATGAAATATTTATTGATTTTACAAAACAGTTTTGGGGGCACTGTTGCTCCCAGAATTATTTTACAGAAAAAAGCTTCAAATAAATCTTGTACAAAATTAAATTCTGCATCTAAAGCTGTTTACCGCACTCATTTATCTTGTTTACTTCCGGTGTAAATTAGGCTTAAAATTAGCATTTGAAAATGAAATATTTAATTGATTTCACAAAACAGTTTTGGAGGCACTGTTGCTCCCAGAAATATTTTACAGAAAAAAGCTTCAAATAAAACTTGTACAAAATTAAATTCTGCATCTATAGCTGTTTACCGCACTCATTTATCTTGTTTACTTCCGGTTTGAATTAGGCTTAAAGTTAGAATTTGAAAATGAAATATTTATTGATTTCAAAAAAACAGTTTTAGGGGCACTGTTGCTCCCAGAATTATTTTACCGAAAAAAGCTTCAAATAAAACTTGTACAAAATTAAATTCTGCATCGAAAGCTGTTTACCGCACTCATTTATCTTGTTTACTTCCGGTGTAAATTAAGCTTAAAATTAGAATTTGATAAAGAAATATTTATTGATTTCACAAAACAGTTTTGGAGGCACTGTTGCTCCCAGAATTATTTTACAGGAAAATGCTTCAAATAAAACTTGTACAAAATTAAATTCTGCATCGAAAGCTGTTTACCGCACTCATTTATCTTGTTTACTTCCGGTGTAAATTAAGCTTAAAATTAGAATTTGATAAAGAAATATTTATTGATTTCACAAAACAGTTTTAGGGGCACTGTTGCTCCCAGAATTATTATACAGAAAAAAGCTTCAAATAAAACTTGTACAAAATTAAATTCTGCATCTAAAACTGTTTACCGCACTCATTTATCTTGTTTACTTCCGGTGTAAATTAGGCTTAAAGTTAGAATTTGAAAATGAAATATTTATTGATTTTACAAAACAGTTTTGGGGGCACTGTTGCTCCCAGAATTATTTTACAGAAAAAAGCTTCAAATAAATCTTGTACAAAATTAAATTCTGCATCTAAAGCTGTTTACCGCACTCATTTATCTTGTTTACTTCCGGTGTAAATTAGGCTTAAAATTAGCATTTGAAAATGAAATATTTAATTGATTTCACAAAACAGTTTTGGTGGCACTGTTGCTCCCAGAAATATTTTACAGAAAAAAGCTTCAAATAAAACTTGTACAAAATTAAATTCTGCATCTATAGCTGTTTACCGCACTCATTTATCTTGTTTACTTCCGGTGTAAATTAGGCTTAGATTTAGAATTTGAAAATGATATATTTATTGATTTCATAAAACAGTTTTGGGGGCATTGTTGCTCCCAGAATTATTTTACAGAAAAAAGCTTCAAATAAAACTTGTAAAAAATTAAATTATGCATCTATTGCTGTTTACTGCACTCATTTATCTTGTTTACTTCCGGTTTAAATTAGACTTAAACTATAATTTGAAAATGAAATATTGATTGATTTCACAAAACAGTTTTGGGGGCTCTGTTGCTTCCAGAATTATTTTACAGAAAAAAGTTTCAAATAAAATTTGTATAAAATTAAATTCTGCATCTATAGCTGTTTACCGCACTCATTTATCATGTTTACTTCCGGTGTAAATTAGGCCTAAAGTAAACTATTGATAATTTGACATATACAAGCGTTTTTCTCAAAACTGGAAACGGAAACAAAAAAATTGTACATAACCATTTTGGTTCTAAATATTATTAGCAACAATTTTTATTTGAAACTTTTTTTTCTATCTCGTCCCATATTCGCACTAAACACTTTTTTATCTCCCTAGGGACCTTAAACTAGACAACATCCTATTGGATTTCGATGGTCACGTCAGAATCGCCGATTTTGGAATGTGTAAACTACAAATATTTTTAGATAGAACAGCTGATACTTTTTGTGGAACCCCGGACTATATGGCTCCCGAGATCATCAAGGGACAACACTACAACCAAGGCGTTGATTGGTGGTCGTTTGGTGTGCTATTATACGAGATGTTGATTGGTCAGAGTCCGTTTAGTGGCTGCGATGAAGATGAATTATTTTGGAGTATTTGTAATGAACGTCCAGTTATTCCACAATTTTTATCGAAAGAAGCGAGCTTGATTTTGAATATGGTGAGTGTTCTATATTGATTATTGATTCTATGGGTGTCTAGATTTGTGATATTGAAGCGAGAATTTTGATATTTAGGGTGGTTTTAAAACTATAGTAAAATTATTGGCGATTTTGTGAAAATGAATACTAGTTTAGTTTTTCGCGTATAAAAAATTTGTCTGACAATTTATCTGCACCAAATAAATTTTATTTGATGCACAAAGTTTTCCTGAATCCAAATCTGTAGCGTACATTTAAATATCTTTGATAGTTTTAAAATTACAGCTACTTTTTTGAAAAGTTTTATAATTTTTTGTGCCACTTCAGTTTTTTGCGTCTACAAAATTTATCTGACAATTTATCTCAACCAAATAGTTTTTATCGTATACAGGACACTTCGATGAGTTCAGTCTTAAAGACTAGACTACAATATCTAGTCTAGTTCAGATTTTACAGCTTAATTTCTAAAGTCAAAATCGTGACAAGTTAACTTGATCATCAAAACTGATTACTGTTTATATAATGTACACATTTAAAGCATTTTAAACAATCAAAATAACAAATGAAGTACCTGTTGGCCAACGTTGGGTCCCTCAGGTCTCTGGTTGAAGTCCAGGTAGTCCAGGAAAGTCCAAAAGTTCACATATACACTCAAATAGTTCAATAGGAAACACTACCGATCGTAAACAATACACAATACACACGTATTATTAAAATACAAGAAAATGACTAAAATATTGTTGAGAAATAATCTTAAAACACTTTAAAACACAATTTGACAGCTGCTATACGTTCAAACAATTATAATTTCGATCGATTAACTTGTAAACGAAAACTTAACCATTCGTTTTCGTCTCACTGAAACTCGCGATCAACCGATGCAAATAAACAACTAAATCTTTTGATTCAACTCGAACAAATTGAACAACAAACAAAACAAACACTTAATACACAATATTACACATTTATTTTATTGCAAATACCGATTTATTTATTGATTTTTAACACAAATATCACAGCACAACAAACGGTTACCATTTTCACCTCGTTTGACAATAAACAAGTGCTTGCGAGTTTTTTCCAAGGCACGCTTAGATTCCAGAAACGTTGGCGCTGAATTTTTAATATTCAAATATTTTAATAATTGTTATTAATTTATCGTGATATTTTTCTGCGTACCCTGCCGTCAATTTACAACCCCCCAACGATTTGTAATTTATTTTGTTTTCACAGCCAGTTTAATAAGTAAACAAAATAAATTTCATTTTAAATATTTGGTCATAACAAATTTATTTTTCAACATAAATTAATGAAACAAATTTTGTTTGATCCACAAAGCTTTACTGAATGCAACTCTAAGGACTGGGCTACAGTATTTTGGCTAGTTTTAATTCTACAGCTAGTTTTACACAAGATTATTTACATTTTTGCTGTCGTTTTAGTTTTTTGCTTCTAAAAAATTTATCTGTCAATTCATTTGAACCAAACATTTTTTTCTCATACTGCAAGGTCCACAGAATGCTACTTTAAAGGCTAGGCTACAATATATTGGCTAGTTTTAATTCTACAGCTGGTTTTACACAAGATTATTTACATTTTTGCTGTCGTTTTAGTTTTTTGCTTCTAAAAAATTTATCTGTCAATTCATTTTGAACAAACATTTTTTTCTCATACTGCAAGATCCACTGAATGCAATGTTAAAGACTAGGCTACAATATATTGGCTAGTTTTAATTCTACAGCTGGTTTCACACAAGATTATATACATTTTTTGCTATCGTTTTAGTTATTTGCTTCTAAAAAATTTACCTGTCAATTAATTTGGACCAAACATTTTTTTCTCATACTGCAAGGTCCACAGAATGCTATTTTAAAGACTAGGCTACAATATATTGGCTAGTTTTAATTCTACAGCTGGTTTTACACAAGATTATTTACATTTTTGCTGTCGATTCAGTTCCTTGCGTCTAGAAAATATATCTGTCAATTCATTTGAACCAAACATTTTTTTCTCATACTGCAAGGTCCAATAAATGCTATTTTAAAGACTAGGCTACAATATAATAGCTAGTTTTAATTCTACAGCTGGTTTTACACAAGAATATATACATTTTTGCTGTCGTTTTAGTTTATTGTTTCTAAATAATTTAACTGTCAATTCATTTGTACCAAACATTTTTTTTCTCATACTGCAAGGTCCACTAAATGCTATTTTAAAGACTAGGCTACAATATATTGGCTAGTAATAATTCTACAGCTAGTTTTACACAAGATTATTTACATTTTTGCTGTCGATTCAGTTCCTTGCGTCTAGAAAATATATCTGTCAATTCATTTGAACCAAACATTTTTTTCTCATACTGCAAGGTCCAATAAATGCTATTTTAAAGACTAGGCTACAATATAATAGCTAGTTTTAATTCTACAGCTGGTTTTACACAAGAATATATACATTTTTGCTGTCGTTTTAGTTTTTTGCTTCTAAATAATTTATCTGTCAATTTATTTGGACCAAACATTTTTTTCTCATACTGCAAGGTCCACAGAAGGCTACTGTAAAGGCTAGGCTACAATATATTGGCTAGTTTTAATTCTACAGCTGGTTTTACACAAGAATATATACATCTTTCCTGACGTTTCAGTATTTTGCTTCTAAAAAATATATCTGTCAATTCATTTAAACCAAACATTTTTTTCTCATACTACAAGGTCCACTGAATGCTACTTTAAAGGCTAGGCTACAATATATTGGCTAGTTTTAATTCTACAGCTGGTTTTACACAAGATTATTTACATTTTTGCTGTCGTTTTAGTTTTTTGCTTTTAATAAATTTATCTGTCAATTCATTTGGGCCAAACATTTTTTTCTCATACTGCAAGGTCCACAGAATGCTACTGTAAAGACTAGGCTACAATATATTAGCTAGTTTTAATTCTACAGCTGGTTTTACACAATACTTTTTTACAAATTTTGTTGTTGGTTCAGTTTTTTGCTTCTAGAAAATTTATTTGTTAGTTTATCTGAACCAAATATTTTTTTTCTAGTACAGAAAGGTTTATTGAATCGAATGTTGAAAACTGCACTGCTCTATCTAGGCTAATTTTTATTCTACATGTGATTTAGTTTCGAACAATAAAAAAAATTGTAAAAATAAATATTTATAATTTTTTTTCTAGTTGCTGGAAAAAGATTCTTCAAAACGGTTGGGTAATAGGTATTGCCCAGCTGGTGAAATTAAAGAGCAGCCCTTTTTTAGGCCAATAGAGTGGGACAAATTAGAAAGAAGAGAATTAGAACCGCCGTTTAAACCAAAAGTGGTAAGTTACATTTGAGCGACGTGTAGACCACGATAGGAGCTGCCGCGAGAGTGATCGACACGTCGTAACTAACATTTTTTTGTCTCTAGCAACATCCATTGGACACGCAATATTTCGATAAAGCTTTTACTGCAGAAAAAGTAAAACTAACACCAATCGAAAAAGATATTCTTCATTCTATGGACCAAACTCAATTTCATGGATTCAGTTATACCAACCCCAACGCAACAGACAAGTGAACATCATCCTAAATGACAGTCGAAACAAATGCAGCTCGCTCAGGGGTACCAACCTCTGGTACCTCTAGAAAGTTAGTGGAAGTTTTACAAGTTGGCAATGATGACATTGTGTCAGAGTTGTTCATATGTTTTATATTTGCTGCTGTAGAACGTTCCTCGATTGTTTTAGAGAAAAATGCTTCAAATAAAACTTGTGGAGAATTAAATTTGCTACTTTTTTTATTTGAAACATTTTTTTGTAAAATCATTCGCAGCAGAGATAAAGTTGGTTTTAGTTAAAAGCAGTTTGCTAATTTTTTCAAGATTGTTTCTTGTTAAAATATTCCAGTAATTGTGATGAAAATGAGAATTTTGTAGTTTAGGAAGTATAGATGGCAGCACCTGCAAGAGCCTTTTTGCTTGGTATGACTATAGCTACTTGTGATTTAGGTTCAAGTTAATTAAAAATATTTTTGGGCTAAAAGTTGTATTTCTTTTTATTAAATAACTTTTAATCGGCACAAAATATAAAAAAAAGTTTCAAATAAAAATTGTAGCCAATAATATTCTACATCTTTTTTATAATAACAATGTTTGTTGTAACTTTATTATTTACTGAGATAAACGCAGATTTATAAACCTAACCTAAAAAAAATTACAAAACTCTCTAATTTGTGTTCGGTACAAAATACCGAAAAATGTTTCAAACAAAAATTGTAGCCAATACAATTTTACAACTTTTTTATAATAACAATTTTTTTCGTAACTCAATTATTTACTGAGATATTCCCTAAAAACTGTTTTACTCTTCAAGAAAAGAAAATTAACTTTTTTGGTTTTTGAAATACAACTTTTAGCAATTTTTTTGTAACAATTTTATAAAAAAATCATAAATAAAACAATTTTATTCATAAATAAGTTTAAAACAACAGACAATATGAATGACTTTGATACAAACAAAAGCCAAAAAATTCCTAAAAACAAAAAACAAAACAAGAGATGTCATCAAAAAAAAAAAATTAAACCTAAGGACCATAGTTTAAAAAATAAATATAGACAATATATTTCTTTATATTTATCATTTATTGTATATTATAATCTAACATATAGCAAATAAATATGTTTTATTAAAAAAAAAAATTTTTTTCTTTCCTAGTTCAGGAACTCAATTCCAAAAGGCGGTTTAAAAATGTCTTTTTGGGACAATTTGATTGGTTTACTTTGCTGAAACATTTTCTCGAAATGCTGAAAAAAAAAATTTACAGGGGAGTTAGTTTTTGCACTGTATTGGGTGCCCTGATTATTTTAGGGGAAAATGCTTCAAATAAAACTTGTAGAGAATTGAATTCCCTACAACTTTTATTTGAAGTATTTTTTTCTAAAACCATCAACAAAGCTAAACGGGGAAAAAGAAAAAGGGGATACAACAGCATAATTTTCTGGTTGTTTCCATTCTAAAAAATTATTCGTAACTCTTAAACGGTACAAGATAATAAAAAAAGATTTAAATAAAAATTGTAGCCAATACAATTCTACATCTTTTCTATTATTACAAATTTTTTCGTAACTCAATTATTTACTGAGATATTCTCCAAAAACTGTTTTGAGCTTCAAGTAAACTACCACTTCCGGTTTAAGGAATACCACCAAAATTTTATCAGATTGTAACAAGACTCTTGTAATTCAAAATATGAAATTACAATATGATATCTCCATATTTCGCTGTGGACAAAACAGAACTTTCCATCTAAACAAGCTGATAATTCCTAAACGGTACAAAATTTTTAAAAAAGTTTCAAATAAAAATTGTAGTCAATACTAATCTACATCTTTATTATTATTACCATTTTTTTCGTAACTCAATTATTTATTGAGATATTCTCAAAAAACTGTTTTGGACTTCAAGTAAACTACCACTTCCGGTCAGTGAATTACCACAAAAATTTTGTCAGTTATTAACCTCAACATTTAAAATCTAAATTTAAAATTTGACTCTGTTAGCTTTGCTATATTTTGAGTTATTCTGGACTGACATTATCGGGAATAGAATAAAAAAAAACATTTAAAATATAGAGTACCTGCATTGTCTGGTACAGGCTGTAAATGTATACATTTTCGTATCGAAAAAAATATATATATCTGTCCTAGTTAAGGAACTCAATTCCAAATGGTGGTTTAAAAATGTCTTTTTGGGACAATTTGATTGGTTTATTAGGCTGAAACATTTTCTCGAAACGCTGAAAAAAAATAATAAAAATAGTTCATAGGGGAGTTAGTTTTTGCACTGTATTGGCTGCCCTGATTATTTTAGGGGAAAATGCTTCAAATAAAACTTGTAGAGAATTAAATTCCCTACAACTTCTATATGAAGTATTTTTTTCTAAAACCATCAACAAAGCTATAAAATCATCTTACATTGTTGACCATCCCTTGATTCCCCAACAAATTAAACTTTTCTTCTTTGTTTTTCCATTTTGGTTCTAAACTTAAATCATATTTGGGTTTTGGTCGACTTGCATGTTCTCCTTGTATTCGTATAACTTCATCTTTCTCGCGGTATACCATACAACATGCACGAATAGTGAAATAATACAAAATCTCAACACCAGATAAAAGAGAAAAGCCCAGAAACAAACCAGCTATTCCTCCGAAGGAAACTACAAAAATACGACTTATTGTTCATTTTACAAAAAAAAGTTTTATATAAAAGTTGTAGAGAAAACTCTGGCGAGCAATTTTGTTCCTTATAAATTTTTTGTGAAATGTACCGTTTACCCAAAAATCGCAAAAAACTGCACGAGAGTGCTACTGTCATCTTTTGTGAAGTGTGCGAACTGTATTTTCTTGCGTATACCTGCGCACGCTTGCAAGCGGTGACCTTGAACCTTCATGCGCATGCGTGAATTTTTTCCCGGGTGTCAATTTTGTATGTGGCTGTCAAGCACCATTAGAGTGAGGTAATGTATCGATTTAAACTACTATTAACTTCAACAGCTCATCGGCTCTATCATGTAACACATCGCTAATAATAAGCGACATCGATAAATTTTATCTATGGGTTGTATTTTTAAAGACTCTTTCTTATTTTGATATCATGTAAACCGTATTGCTAAGGTAGTCGATAATTTATAATTTTTATCGACATCGGTAATATACTAACGTTGCTAGCATTGGCAACATCGCATTTGTTCTGACGTTTGTCAAAAATTTTGAGGTTAATAGGTTCGGTTCCATGTAAATGTTGAGGATAAGAACTCTTTAGTTGAAATGGCTAGTAAAAGGACGTCGAGGACTACCAAACAACAGTTTGAAATTATGATGGACTTTATTTGTGCAAACAAACAAATGGTGATGCAAGATAAAACAAATATAAATACATATCAAAATAAATGGAAAGAGTTGTGCGAAATACTAAACTCTAGTGGTGCAGGTCCAATAAAAACAGAGCAACAATGGAGAAGAGTAAGTTGTAATAGTTAATACAAATTGTTAAATGTTATAATTTTTATTCCTATATTTGTAGGCATTCGTAGAATTTAAGACAAAAACAAAGAAAAAAAATAGAGAAAACAATGTTCAGCTTAAGGGAACAGGAAGTGGACCAATTTCAGTAAAACCACTGAACGATACGGAACAGAAATTAATAAGTGTGCTATCTAAAGTAGTACTAGAGGGTGCAGATATCCCAGAAGCTGATGGCTTGGGTGTTAATCAAAATAATATTGAGGAGAATCAAACTACTAATACTAATGTACTGAATATTGGCACAGATATATTTTACATTGACGATGCTACTTTACAAGTAGGCGACATCTCGGGCGACATAGTAAATGTTTCTGCAGTTCCTGATAATGAAGTGAATTATATTTTATCCTCTAATCTACCTTCAGCTACAATTCCTGTAAGTTAAAGATGTAATGTTGCTATAAATTGTACCTATAGATATATATATATCGTTATATATATATTTTTTTTTTGTAGAATCAAACTATTACTACTCCAGAAATAAATAAATCATCCACACCTATTAATGTGCGGGTAAGTACAGAATTAATTTGTTACTATTAATTATATAAAAAAATTAAAATCAGTCTTGTATTTATAAGAAATAATTATTTTTGTTTCAGAAGCGGAGAATATTTTCTGGAAAACGTATAACAAAATTGGAACGTACAGTAAATAAATATGAGACTATTTTAAAAGAACAAAATGCAGTAAATAAGGAATTAGTTGACTCTATCAATAAAATAAGTCAATGCTTTAAACGGCGGTCTAAGAGATTAATTTGTCAGCCAACAAATTTCAAATTTTTTCCATAATTAAAAATAATATATTTTGAATTGTTTTTTAAGCGCTAAAGTAGCTATTTGTTGGTTAAATTTCTAGTTTTATTTTATACTCATTAAAAATAAGAGTATATTACATAATATGTGAGATCCATTATAATATGTATTTTGTTTAAATAAATCACATAAAATAAGTTCGAATAAAATTATTTCTTATTCGTCGTGATTCAGCTAGTAAAACATTTCCTCCAACATCTAAAAAATCAATAATAATTTGTATATGATTACTATTATTATTTGATAAACCTACCTGGATTTATTATATCATTAATAACTGGAAAATTTTGATCAATATTATCTAAATTATTTAAATCATTGTCTTCATACTCGTCCAAACGGTATTTAATTGCTAAATTATGTAAAATAATGCATGAATATATTATTTGAGCAGCTTTTAAAGGATGATACATTAATGCTCTGGTTTTTGTAAGACATCTAAATCGCATTTTTAATACGCCAATGCATCGCTCTACTGTATTTCTGACAAGGCAGTGATGTCGTGTATATCTGGCTTCTGGTGTACCAGCTACTGCATTTTCAATAGGAGTTAATAACCACGGCTCCAACGGATAGCCCGAATCTCCTAAGAGCCATGAATTTCTCTCACCATTTTCATATTTTGTAACTAAATGTCTTCTTATGACTGATGTCGCCCATATTGCGGAATCATGACATGAGCCAGGAAATCTGGCATTTGCAGAAATAATTCTTAAATTTGAATCGCACAAGAGTTGAACATTGATACTATAAAAACCTTTTCGGTTAAAGTAAACTGCCGGTGGATAATTTTCATCTGTAACTGGTGGTGCTTTTATTGCTACATGCGTTCCATCGATGCAACCGAGAATCCCACCGACATTAAATTTTTGTGTAAACCTGTTATTAAAATATTAAACTAAAGTAACAATTTTTTTTATAACTGAAGTACAAACTCACCCATGCTTGACAATAATAATTTCTTCATCAGTAACAGGAAATTTTACGTACTCCCTCATTAAATGATTAACAAATATGTTAGTAATTTCAGATATACAAGCACTAACTGAAGCTTGGCAGAGACCAATTTTGAAATCTTGTCCGGCGTTTTTCTGGTAACAACCATGGGCAAAAAAATATAAAACAGCCAATATCTAAAATAAAATTCCATTGTTCAATTAATTATTCTGAAGAATAAGATAAAACTCAAAGCATGCCTTTAAATGTTTAGGTATTTTTGTATTCCGTACACTATTGATCAGATGCGGAGATATTATTTCAATAATATCTCTTGCCATATCTTTATTAAAACGAAATAACTGTTGGAAATAACCATTTGGTAAATCAAAAGGGTTACTTAAATCTCTTATCATTCTTCTTTCTAATCTCATTTCATTTCTAAAATAAGTAAAACAGTAATGTTATAGGTTATAATTTTTCTAGATATTCATTGTGTACCTTTCTTCGATTTCTTGCAATTCTTCCAATATCATGGCATCAATAATTAATCTGAATGCCATTTCTGCAGTTTCACTTTAAATTTCAACGTTAATTTCGCCGTATAACATACATCGTTTATTATTAACAACTGGCCTTGCACTGTCTTTAAAAATTAGAAATTTACCGATGTAAATAAGCGATCATCGCTATTGTAAATTGTTACATGATAGCTAAATTTAAATGTTGTCGATAAAAAGGAGTAGCGACGTCTTTAAAAATTAGCGATGTGTTACATGATACAGCCGCATATCTCAGAAAATTAATAAGATAATTTAATTCTGTTTGAAAATTTGAATTCCTTATAGTTTTCTCTATAACATTACTTAATTTGACTACAATACATTGCAGAATAAATAAGTTATAATTTTTTTTATAAAATGTGGTTATAAAAAAACCGAAAAATATTTGAAGACCTATAACTCAACAACTAAACAAGATATTTAAATTCTGATTGGTTCATTGGATTCAGCACACTTTAATCTATATTCTGTAATAGTTTTATAATTTTATTCCAAAAGCCCAATTTTTTTAAAATGTCTAAAAAATACGTTGTATATTGTTTCCAAATTACATCATAAATTATCATCGATTATTTTGGATCTGGTTGACTTAATCAAAAAATGTTTCAAATAAAAGTTGTTCCAAACAGTTGATTGAAGCTTTTTTATTTGAAACTTTTTTTTGTGTAAGCCCTAGGTTTTGAATTATTGCTAATTTTCTAAAACAATTATGGAAAACTACATATTTTTCGTTCTCAATTCAGTTTTTTACCTCCAAAAAATGTATCAACACATTTAAATAGACCAAATAATTTTTTTCTTATACAAAAAACTTTGCTGAATCCGAATTTGAAAACCGCGTTTTTCTATCTTTGCCAGTTTTTAAACTACAGCCTAATTTCTACAAGATTTCCAAAAGAATTTCAAATTATTTTGCTTTCCCAATATATTTTTTTCAAAATGGGTAATAAATCATTCTTACCTAACAAATCGACCCATCCAAACAAAACTTCTCTTTTGTACCTTACCATAGGCCAGGATACGAATTCGGATACTAAACTTGGCTGGTTTGATGAGTCCCTGAAATATTTTTGATAAAATATTTTTTTTTTAAGGTAAATACCAACATTACAGAAAAATGTTTCAAATAAATGTTGTAGAGAAACAATTAACGAACATTTTCGTTCCTTACAAATTTTTTGTACAGTCAACCGTTCACCGAAAAACCGCAAAAAACGTTTTTGGGGTATCAAAACGAGACTGCATGTGCCATCTCTCGCGATTTGTAGGAACTATGTTTTTTTCTCGGAACTGGAGGACTTTATAAAAAAATGCTTCAAATAAAAAAGGTTAATTTAATTATTTCCAACAGTTTTTATTTGAAACATTTTTTGATTAAGTCCACCAGTTTTGAGAAAACCGTTGAAAGCCCAAATATAGTTTTTTGCAATTATTGGGTAAACGGTCAATTTCACAAAAAATTTGTAATGAAAGAAATTGTTCCTTAATTTATTCTCTATAACTTTTATTTGAACCATTTTCTTTGTAAATGTTCCAGTGTTTCCAAAAATGTTGATTTTCTAAATTGAAACGCATATATTTTCAAATTTAAAATTACCCTCTTTCATTCAGTTTTTCCACTTCGTAAACAGTATTTGAACATCCTAATTCACATTTGCAATGATCGACATTCATAATTCTTTTGTTATTATTTGCAATACATTCCATTTCTTCCAGACGACAATGAGTAAAGCCTTCAATATCGGGATAGAAAAATGGGATACAGCCGCACAATTTTCTGGATGTTTCCATTCTAAAAAATTATTCGTAACTCTTGAACGGTACAAGATATAAAAAAAGTTTTAAATAAAAATTGTAGCAAATATTATTCTACATCTTTTTTGTTATTACAATTTTTTTCTGTAGCTCAATTATTTATTGAGATATTCCCCAAAAACTGTTTTGGGCTTCAAGTAAACTACCACTTCCGGTTTAAGGAATACCACCAAAATTTTATCAGATTGTAACAAGACTCTTGTAATTCAAAATATGAAATTTCAATACGATATCTTCATATTTTGCAGTGGGAAAAACAGAACTTCCCATCTAAACAAGCTGATAATTCCTAAACGGTACAAAATTTAAAAAAAAGTTTCAAATAAAAATTATAGCCAATACTATTTTACATCTTTTTTATTATTACAAATTTTTTCATAACTCAATTATTTATTGAGATATTCTCAAAAAACTGTTTTGGGCTTCAAGTAAACTACCACTTCCGGTAAGTGAATTACCACAAAAATTTTGTCAGTTTGTAACCTCAAAATTTAAAATCTAAATTTAAAATTTGACTCTGTTAGCTTTGCTACATTTTGAGTTATTCTGGACTGACATTATCGGGAATAGAATAAAAAAAAACTTTTAAAATATAGAGTACCTGCATTGTCTGGTACAGGCTGTAAATGTATACATTTTCGTATCGATTTCTAGTTTAACTTCGTCTTCAAAGATACAATGTCTTTGTCTGATAGTCAATTGTTTTGCGTCTGGTGTTGTGTATGTTTGTTTCATTGAAAAAGAAATTTTATTAACTTTTTGATCCCATATATGTTGTGGATTTGTGTCTATACTGGGAACTTCATCCGAGTTGTGAATAAACACCTTAAAAGAGGAAGAAAAGGACTAAATTTTAGGTGTGAATATTTGATAAAACTCTTACCAACATCTTTGGACTGGGGCTGGCAAATTTAAACGCCCATTTTATGTCTGTTTCTTGAATATATTCTAATTGAAATTCAGGTAATTTTTCTTCTTGCCTTCAAAACAAACACCGCTTTTTTGCGTTAAGTACCAACTTTACAAAAAAATGTTTCAAATAAGAATTGTAGAGAAATAACCAGTAATCATTTTCTTTCCTTATAAATTTTTTGTACAGTCATTCGTTTATTCAATAATCGCAATAGAAACTGATGCATGATGTTCAAAATAAGGTGTGTTAAGAAAAGCTCCCAAACTTATTTTTTTTTGCGAAAACCTGATGGATTTGAATTGCGCGCGCTTGCAGGAGGTGACCTTGAAGCTTCATGCGCATGCGTGATTTTTTGACGCGCGTTGGCAACCTGACTTTGCAGAGTACACTTGAAACACTGTACCGAGCCAATGATGCACGGAACGACCCGAAAAACAAAACAGACAAGCGTGAAAAAATTCACGCATACGCACTAAGGTTCAAGGTCACCTCATGCAAGCGCGCGAGATTCAAATCCATCAGGTTTTCGCAAAAAAAATTTGGATACGTTTCTAATATAAATTGTTTTGCATGCCATGAAACAGTTTTTTACGGTTATTTGGTAAACGGTTGATTGTACAAAAAAATTGTAAGGAACAAAATTGTTACTTAGGTTTGTGTCTATAACTTTTACTTGAAGCATTTTTCTGTAAAAGCGCCCCTTTGAAAAATATTAACTAAAAATAATAATGTTTTTTACCTACCATGGCCATGTACGTTCAAAGTGCCTAGAATTAAATGTGTAACAGAAGCCATGTTCTGTAAATATAGGAAAAAAACCGCTGCAGCAATTATAAGGTTCGTCCTTCCAGGTACAGTCTAAGATAATATCTTCACAATGAGATACAATCTAAATAAAAAAAATTTAATGCATATTTATAATAATTAATTTATAATAATGAGGTTAGTTTATAAAATAACCAAACTTTATTATTATTAATTTTAGATATTATGTAGATCCATCCCCCCTCAAAAATAACACCCCCCACCCCCACCCCCCCCAAATAATTCGGTTATTTTTTCAACAAACCACGTAAGTTTTAATACTTACAGAATAAGTTAACATTTTTAAATCATTTCCAATTTCTTTATAATCTTTATTATCAGTATATTTTTTAATATCTTCCATTGTTTCATAGTTCAATTTGGACAAAGTAACAAAAAAATCTTTTCTTTTTTCTACTAAAGGTTCATCTGGCCATTTTCTAAAATATATTCAATAATTTAATTGATAAACTACTATAAAACACAAATAATATTTTGATTGTTAACTTTGGCGTGCTATAATTCATTAACTATACATTTTACAAAAAAATTCTTCAAATAAATATTGTAGAGAAAACATTACCGAGCATTTTTGTTCTTCACGAATTTTTTGTAAAATGCACCGTTTACCCAAAAACCTAAAAAAACTGTTGAGTGAGACTACTGCTGCCATCTCTTACGAGTTGCATGAACTATATATGAATTTCTCGGAACTGGTGGACTCTACCGAAAAATGTTTCAAATAAAAGTGGTCCACAACAGTTGAATGAAGCTTTTTTATTTGAAACTTTTTTTTGTTTAAGCCCTAGTTTCAAAGATATGGAACAATATACATTGTTGTACATTAAACGCAACTTTTATTAACTTTGCCGGGCTGTATCTCGAAAACTAAATAAGATATTTGAATTTTGTTTGAAAATTTGGATTCCTCACAGGTTTCTTTATATTATACGTTAAATAGAGCACAATTGATTTTTGAATAAATATTGTATGAATTTTTTTATAAAATATGGCAAAATTGCCGGAAAATATTTAAAGCCCTATATCTCATTAAAGAAAAGAGATATTTAAAATCTGTTTTAATTGCTGTATTCAACATACTTCATTCTATAATTCCAGATAATTTCATATTTTTATTGCATAAAATAAATATTTTATAAAGTACCAAATATAGAGAAACAATTAAAAAAAAATGAGTCATACAACTTTTAATGGCCATAACTTTTAAACCAATAAAGATAATCAAAAACGGTTTCAAGTTTTGAAATCCCCGTACTTTTTTCTACCCCCACCAATATTTTCAACCAATTAGAAGCACTAAAAAATATTTTATGAATATCTTTATAACAACGTATTTATAGCTCAATATCTCTGAAACTATAGCTTCAACAAAAAAAAGTTTCAAACAAAAAAGCTTCATTCAACTATTCTAAACAACTTTTATTTGAAACATTTTTCGATAAAATGCTTCACTTTAAAAAAAATCAATCTAGTATATATTTCACGCTATCTCATGAATGCTCTAAAAACATTTCTTTGCGATTTTTGGGTAAACGATCGATTTTACAAAAAAATCGTAATGAAAGAAAATGCTCGGTAATGTTTTCTCTACAACTTTTATTTGAAGTATTTTTTCGTAGAATGCTTACTTTTTGATATAATTTCCACTTACTCCATAATATAGTTCTCAATAATACTGTCGTTACTAGGATTACCCTCACATAAGGTTAAGGCAGGAAAAGGAACATCCCAATTATGGAAGTCGGTATCCAGGCCTGTAATAGTAGGATTTGTCTGGAATTTACCCCAGAGTGAAACAATAATAATCATAGTAGCTATTGCACCAATAGTGACACAACAAAACCACATAAACCTGTAATAAATAAATTTGTTATACATAAAAATACGTTTTTCTCAAATCTGGTGGGAGATAGAAGAAAATCACTAATAAGCTTTTTTGTTCCAAATTTCATGGTGAACAAGTTTCATTTGAAACTTTTTTGTATAACTGTTTCCGGTTTTGAAATAAATGGATATAACTGACAAACAAACGTACTAGATAATTTAGAAAACTTAAAAATTTTCAACTTGTTTTTTCTCCAAAACAAAAGCAGATATGGGAAAATTACTAATGAGAGTTTTTGTTCTGAATTTCATGGTGAACAAGTTTCATTTGAAACTTTTTTATGTAACTGTTTCCCGTTTTGAAATAAATTGGAATAACTGACACACAACCGTACCAGAACATGTAGAAAACTTCAAAATTTTCAACATAGTTTTTCTCCAAAACAGAAACAGATATGGGAAAATCACTAATAAGCGTTTTTGTTCTAAATTTCATTGGGAACAAGCTTTATTTGAAACTTTTTTCTGTAACTTTTTCCAGTTTTGAAATAAATGTAATAACTGACAAACAACCGTACCAGAACACTTATATAAACTTCAAAATTTTTAACTAAGTTTTTCTTAAAAACAGAAGCATATATGAGAAAATCACTAATAAGCATTTTTTTTCTAAATTACATTGGGAACAAGTTTCATTCGAAACTTTTTTCTGTAACTCTTTCCGGTTTTAAAATAAATTGGAATAACTGACAAACAAACGTACTAGAACATTTAGAAAATTTCAAAATTTTCAAATTAGTTTTTCTCAAATACAGAAGCAGATATCAGAAAATCACTAATAAGCTTTTTTATTCCAAATTTCATTGGGAACAAGTTTTATTTGAACCTTTTTTCGGTAACTGTTTCCGGTTTTGAAATAAATTTTAATAACTGACAAACAAACGTACTAGAACATTTAGACAACTTCAAAATTTTCAACTTGGTTTTTCTCCAAAACAAAAGCAGATATGGTAAAATCACTACTACGCATATTTGTTCCAAATTTCATTGGGAACAAGTTACATTTGAAACTTTTTTTTGTATCTCTTTGCAGTTTTGAAATAAATTTGAATAACTGACAAACGTATCAGAACACTTAAATAAACTTCAAAATTTTAACTTAGTTTTTCTTCTAAACAGAAGCAGATATGAGAAAATCACTAATAAGCATTTTTGTTCCAAATTTCATTGGGAACAAGTTTCATTTGAAACTTTTTTCTGTAACTGTTTCCGGTTTTGAAATAAATTGAAATAACTATCAAACAAAACTTAATACTTACTTTTCCAAAAATGGCCGTCCTTTTTCTGCAATATAGCGTACTCCATGCAAAGTAGAATTTTCGAAAAATTGTGTTGCTTGGTAATTCCAACTTGTTTGAAATAATTTTTCATAATAAGCAACTTTTTTTAATTTTTCAGATAGGATAATTTGTCTATTTCTTTGTCGAATCATTTTGAATAACTGTACGTTTTACGTACGTACGTACGTACTAAAATATAAAATAATACACGTATGATAATATTCAATATTGATTTTGCCATTAATACTTTGTTGTATTGTTATATGAGATTGATAAAATAAATATTTAAAACAGCATTTATGATGTACAGAACTGTACCGAAAAAATTGAGGTTAAAAATTATTTTACTCAACAATATTTATGTGATTATAATTATTTATAATTCCTAATTTATTTAAAACAGCAAATAGTTTTTAATTTAGATAAAATTTAATATAAAAATTAATGTTTTGTATTTTGCGCCGAGTAAAATCAAAGCGTGCTTTGGAAAACCTGTCTTCTCTTGTTTTGAAACAACGAAATGTCATAGTTTGTTGGTGTCTACTTCTAGTACAAAATACTAAAGAAATACTTGTGAAATGAATCAAACAATTATTAATATGTGTTTAATAGTGATTTGTGATCATTTTAAAAGAATTATTTTGTGTGTAACTATTAAAATAAAGTTTAATTCGTGATATTAAAAATGTGTGTTGAGCAGAGACAGAACCAAGACAACTGGCTGGACCTGTCAAATATTTTAAGGTAAGAAAATGTATTGATTTGCAAATGAAACTCGTATATATTTCTCGATACAGTCCTGTATTGATTTCTATAACATATTACGTGCTAAAGATTTTATCAAATATCAAACATAATGTTATGTGTCATTGTTTAGAAATCACTTTAAAATCAATAATCAAGTTGTTTTATGAGCTCAACAAAGAATTTATGCTGTTAATCGATTCATATTTGTTGAGAAAACAATACCTAATACTGTTTTTTACATTTTACACACGATATCACCAACGTGAAACTTGAAATTCGCACACTTTTGCGAAAAAAACCCAACAAAATTATTTTGGGCCTAAATAACTTTTAAGCTATACAAAATAACGGAAAAAGTTTCAAATAAAAATTGTAGCCAATACTATTCTACATATTATTGATTATAATAAATTTTTTTATAACTCATTTATTTACCGAGATATTCCCCAAAAACTGTTTTTGGGGTCAAGTAAACTACCACTTCCGGTTAACGAATTCCCCAAAAATCTAGCCAGCTTGTAAGGTGACCTTGACAATACAAAATATGAAATTTGAAAATGATATCTAAATGTTTTGGTGTGGATAACACACAACTTTCCGAATAAATCAGATGATAATTTATAAACGGTACAAGATATAAAAAAAAGTTTCAAATAAACATTGTAGTCAATACTATTCTACATCTTTTATTTCGTATAAATTTTACTGTAACTCAATTATTAACTGAGATATTCTCCAAAAACTGTTTTTCGGGTCAAGTAAACTACCACTTCCGGTTAATGGATTAGCACAAAAATATAGCCAGCTTGTAAGGTGACCTTGATAATGCAAAATATGAAATTTGAAAATGATATCTAAAGGTTTAGGTGTGGATAACACACAACTTTCCGAATAAATCAGTTGATAATTCATAAACGGTACAGGATATAAAAAAAAGTTTCAAATAAACATTGTGGCCAATACTATTTTACATATTTTTGATTATAACAAATTTTTATATAATTCAATTATTTAGTGAGATATTCCCCAAAAACTGTTTTGAGCTTCAAGTAAACTACCACTTCCGGTTAATGAATTACCACTAAAACTTACCACATGTACAATTGGACCCTGTAAGATGTAAATACAAAATATGAAATAACAAAACCCAAACACTGGTGATATATTTATTTTTAAACAGTTTCACAATAAATACTTAAATTCAAAATTTTTAATTCGTCATACAAGGTTTAGTATTTTGCCTATTAAACGTTAAATGGCTTTTAACTAAATGTCCAGCTGCTAAAGCCGACATTAGCGATAATTCTCCTGCTAGTACAGTGCCACAAATCACTCGTGCTAGTTGACAGGCGTTTTCCCCAGGGTTGCCAATATTAGAGCCACGAACTCCCAACATTTCTAGGCAACAGCCTTGCGCTGGTAAGACGGTCCCCCCTCCTACCGTTCCAACTTCTAGTGAGGGCATGGTACAGGATATATATAGATCGTCACCTGTTTCACCACATGGTTCCATTAAAGTGATACAGTTGCTACTTGTAACGTTTTGGGCGGGGTCTTGACCAGTGGCAATGAAGATCGCAGTTACTATGTTGGCAGCATGTGCGTTAAATCCCCCAACTGACCCAGAAATTGCACTGCCGATTAAGTTTTTTGAAATGTTGACATCGACAAGACTTTGTACAGAAGTTTTCAGGATTTTTGTAATGATTTCAGCGGGAATTATTGCTTCACAAACAACACTTTTGCCTCGACCTTCGATCCAGTTTATTGCAGCAGGTTTTTTGTCAGCGCAAAAGTTGCCACTTAGACTTAAAATCTCCATGTTTGGAAACAAACTTTGCAGAAAATACAAAGACTTTTCAGTGCCCTTTGACAACATGTTCATTCCCATTGCATCGCCAGTTTTGGCAACGAATCTGAGGAACAAGAAACGACCTGCTATTTTGCTTTGTATTTTCGTCAACTTTGCATAATTGCTGGTGCTATTAAATTCTTTCTGGACCAACTTAAAATTGTTGTCGTTTTCTAACCACAGCAAAACCTCGCTTGCTTCTGTCAAGCTTGGAAAACGAATAACAGGTCCTCGTGTCATCCCATCAGACACGATTCGACTGGTTACTCCTTGTCCTTGCAACGCGCGGCAACCTCGATTAGTCGAAGCGACCAAACAACCTTCAGTTGTTGCCATAGGGACTAAAATTTCGCAGCCATCAAGCTTTAACGGACCGACTATTCCAAGAGGAATTGGTACATAGCCAATAACGTTTTCGCAACAGGTACCTAATACTTTTCCGTAGTTAAAATTATCGACCGGAAGCTCGGACAAGTTCAGGTTTTCGAAGATTTTCCTTCGGATTAAAACCCCTTTGAGTGGATCGCCCAAAAGCTTTTCCAATTGATGGGCCGGAATGATTTTGTTTTGTATCAGGAGAAGAATTTCGGGATCTGTAAGAGTTTTGGGTCCTTGCGTTTTGTAAATATTTATACATTCATCTAGAGGTCTGGGAGGCAACTTAACTTGCACTTCAACTGTTTTGACAGTAGTGTCAACATTGACAATTGTTTCGACCGGAATTGGTTCAACTTCAGGGGTATCTTCAAAGAAGATAAACTTTACTGTCAACGCTAGGACTAAAATTAGTATGACGATATGATCTACACTTAATGTCAACCATTTCAAGAAGTATTCGTTTATTGTAGATACTTCTGCAATTTTTGTGTTATTCAAATCAAAATTCAACTTTGAAGAGACATCTTCATTGAACTTGTCTGAACTGGTCCATCTACTATGCACATGAACTAGCATTAAACCAAATGACATAATGACTTTAACACGTTCAACTACTGGATTACTTTTATAGTCTTCTTTCATGAGACTTATAAACATAAGTTTTCCTCGTTCTCTAAATTGTGACAGCTCTAATATAAGATACAAACAAGCGGGATAAAATGTCATGAAGACTATATAGTTGACGATAACCGACATACACGCAAAATAGGACAAAATTTCGAGCCGTCGAACTCCAGATAAAGTTCCAACGCTCAACAGAAGTGTCTCTACTATCATGTCAAGAGTTATGGTAGGTCCTAAAATTGCCATTCCTTTGGCAATATTGTTTTGAATGTCTTGGGAATTTTGGGAGTTAAGAGCAAATTGTGCTAATAAAGAAGTTTTTGACAGATCGATTAGTAGCAAAAAGAAGAACAACGCATCCTTTAAATCAGAAATATCCATGACGAAGAAATTCATAATTGCTGTTGTAAACATAAAACTCGAAAAAACAGTAAACAATCCGCTAATAATCAAAATATACTTTGAATTTAGTTTTCGCAAATTTCTCAGCTGATAATAGCTATATAAAATAGCAATACATCTGATAATTGTCATAATAATAATAGCAGCTGCATTATATTCAATTTCAAGGTTACAATCTTTACATTCCTTCCCATTGGTTGCCTTATACGAAAACTCAGAATTTGATTGGCGGGGATCAATCGACAACAAACATGTTGTCATAGTTACGGTGGTAAAAATAACCTCCCACGGGTACTGAGCACAAATTTTGCCGTATTTATGGAATAAACTGGACGCCATTTTGAGGGTAGATGACCTGGAAAAGAAATATCATTTTAGTAAAAAAAAGCCCCTTCCTAAAAAAATAATTTGTACGCCACTGGATAAATGTGCCCCTTTTTAAAAAAATTGGTACGCCACTGGTAAAAAAAAATAAAAACTGCTTTTAAGGCTAAACGGTACAAAATATCGAAAAAAGTTTCAAATAAAACTTGTAGACAATAATATTTTACATCTTTTTTGACATAACAAATTTAGCTGTATCTCAATTATGTACTGAGATATCCCCAAAAAACTGTTTTGGGCTTCAAGTAAACTACCACTTCCGGTTGACGGAATACCACCAAAAAATAAATAGTGTACAAGCATACCCTATTTACCCTAAATATAAAATTTGAAAACCACTATGATATATTTAAAAATTGTTTTTTTATTCAAAATATTTTCAAAAAAAAAAAAAAAACTCAAATTTGACTTACATTTTTCCGACAAACTTTACGGCTCAGCACCATGTGTTAAACTACTAGCAAAATACTTTGTCAATCGCTTAAATATTTAAAAAAGAAATGATTTATTGTTTCAAAAGAAATTTAGATTAATATAAACATAAATATAGTTTTAATTTTTGTACATAAATAATCAAATTGTAGATATAGTATTACGTAAGCATTACTTAATTATTTAAAAAAAAATTATAACAACAAATTATTAACATACCTAATTAAGAAATCAACATAAATATTTATGTTTCCTTATGTAACAAAAACTTATTTTTCTCGCATAAACAAGTTGATAATTATTAAATGTCACAAGATATAAAAAAAAGTTTCAAATAAAAATTGTAGACAATACTATTCTGCATATTTTTGATTATAACAAAATTATTTATAACTCAATTATTTACTGAGATATTTTCAAAAAACTGTTTTTGTGGTCAAGTAAACTACCACTTCCGGTTGACGAATTACCTCAAAAATCTAGTCAGCTTGTAAGGTGACCTTGACAATGCAAAATATGAAATTTGAAAATGATATCTGAAGGTTTTGGTGTGGATAACACATAACTTTCAACTTAAATCAGTTGATAATTTATAAACGGTACAAGATATTAAAAAAAGTATCTAATAAAAATTATAGCCAATACTATTCTACATATTTTTGATTATAACAAAATTTTTTATAACTCAATTATTTACTGAGATATTTTCAAAAAACTATTTTGGGCTTCCAGTAAACTACCACTTCCGGTTGTTTGATTGCTACCAATTATTAATTTTTACCTCCCGCCTACTTCTAAGAAAGGGAGGTAATGTCAGTCAAAAAATTGGGTAGTGAGTTTTCAATGAATAAATACTATAATACCAAAAAATACATTTTTGTATATTTTTTATATTTATATGACGAGCTGATTTTTTATCAAATTGGTCAACCGGAAGTAGCAACTTTAAGCAGCAAAACCAGTTAGTTAAATGTCAAAAAATTAAATAAATATACGAAAGAAAATAAAATTACTTAAATATAAATAGAAAATAAACAAATAAGAAGGTATTTTTCTGTATCAACAAATTCTATTTTGTACCGTTTAAGAGTAGTATTGGGCGGGAAGTTATGTGCTACCCACATCATGTATAGAGTAGGTTAAAAGGTTAACTTATGTCAGCTAGTATAGCCTGTTGCAATAGCTAGTGAATAAATTTGTAACAAGTTAGAAATTAAATTTCGCAATAATATATTGTAATAATTTCATAAACTTATAAATCAAATTTCTTTTTGTGTATATAGAATATAAATTATACGCTATTATTATTTAATCACCGGCTTTCTAATTGACAAGTCGGGGTTCGAATCTTGCTCCCTCCAATTAATAAAACAATATTAGTTTATAAACAATTAATTTAAAATTACAAAATGTACATATTTTTTCAGAAATATTTTTTTGAAATATCCACTACATATAAAGTTAAATTTATTTCGAATACGAAATGAGTTATGGAAAATTTTTTCAAATATAAGTTGTAGCCAATACTATTCTACATATTTATAATTATAACAAAAAATTTTGTAACTCATTTATCTACTGAGATATTTCTAAAATACTGTTTTTGGCTTTAAGTAAACTACCACTTCCGGTTAATGGATTAGCACAAAAATCTAGCCAGCTTATAAGGTGACCTTGACAATGCAAAATATGAAATTTGAAAATGATATCTTAAGGTTTTGGTGTGGATAACACACTACTTCCCGAACAAATCAGTTGATAATTCATAAACGATACAAAATATAAAAAAAAGTTTCAAATAAAAATTATAGCTAACATTTTTGCACATCTTTTCGATTATAACAAAATTTATTGTAACTCAATTATTTACCGAGATATTCCAAAAAAACTGTTTTGGGCTTCAAGTAAACTACCTCTTCCGGTTGACGAATTACCACAAAAATCTAGCCAGCTTGTAAGGTGACCTTGACAATGCAAAATATGAAATTTGAAAATGATATCTAAAAGTTTTGGTGTGGATAACATACAACTTCCCGAATAAATCAGTTGATAATTCATAAACGATACAATATATAAAAAAAAGTTTCAAATAAAAATTATAGCTAATATTTTTGTACATCTTTTTAATAATTACAAAATTTTTTGTAACTCAATTATTTATTGAGATATTCCAAAAAAACTGTTCTGGGCTACAAGTAAACTACCATTTCCGGTAAACGGATTAGCACAAAAATCTAGCCAGCTTATACGGTGACCTTGACAATACAAAATATGAAATTCAAAGATGATATCTCTTTTACATTTTGAGTTATCGTGGACGAAACATATAAAATCGTTTTTTGTTTCTACGAGCATTACGAGATCTGCAATTGCAGATTTAACCAACTGTCAAACTTAGGACGCCTTCAATAATGTCAGTGGTACTATTGGGGGTTGTAAATTGACGGCAGGGACCGGTTAAAACTATAAAAACTGCTAAATATTTAACATACCTTTTTTTATTCAAATGTTTGGCATTTAAAACAGTTGAATCAATAACAATATGCTAGATTTAATATAGCACTTATTGGAAACAAAACACAACATAAACAACACAAACAATTGACAACTCTCTTTAAATTTGAACTCTAAAACTCTAGTTAATAGAGTTAAAGATTCTTTTAACTGAAGTTAAAGAAAAAATAATTTTTTATACTTGTATCCATGTCGAAGGAATATTTTTGACTGACTTCAACTTTATAGAACAACAGTTTATTTTAACTTTCACTAAAATTACGTGTGAACTTTCTAAAAATTAAATCAAGATGTCATTGATCTTGAATATCATTTGTTAATCGATCAATTGTTCTAAGATTGCTGGATTGATGAACTAGTATGAAAATAAAAGTGTGAAAAATGTTATTTACAAAAATATATTGTATTATGTTTTATATTTTTTTTGTTTCTGTATTAACAATTTTGTATTTAACTATTTTTATTATACTTTGACGTTTAATGAATTGACATTTAATGAATTTAAACGTCAACTAATTTTCCAATTATTTTTAAATGTATTTTCAACGAATTTCGATCATTTTCAAAAGTAATTTTCGATTTTACAGCAGTAGAGAAAATATTGTATTATATTCAGGATTATGGTCATTATTCTCTGGAGTGATTTGCGTCACGAGTCGTCTGACAGTTGACATATTAATTGACGTTTTTCAATGAATATTTTCAAATGTGATTTCCAAATTTACAGGACAGGGAAAAATATAATATTATATTCAGGATTATGGTCATTAATAAAACTTTATTAAGCAAAAGACATTATTTTGGGCACTCCTAGAAACACTTTCCGTATGTTATGAAACACCCTGTATGGGACAAGCACAAAAAAAATCTATTTTGAAAAAAAAATTTTTTTTGATATTTTCTCATTTATATGTCGTCCAGGATAACTCAAAATGTAATACATCTACCTAACTCAAATTTTATATTTGGACTCAACAGGGTATAACTGCAAACTGATTCAATTTTTGGGGTAATTTCTCAACCGGAAGTGGTAGTTTACTTGAAGCCCAAAACAGTTTTTGAGGCATATCTCAGTATAAAAATGAGTTACAATTAATTTTGTTATAATAAAAAATATGTAGAATAGTATTGGCTACAATTTTTATTTGAAACTTTTTTTTATATCTTGTACCATTTATGAATTATCATCTGATTTATTTAGGAAGTTGTGTGTTATCCACACAAAAACCTTTAGATATCATTTTCAAATTTCATATTTTTCATTGTCAAGGTCACTTTACAAGCTTGCTAGATTTTTGGGGTAATTCGACAACCGGAAGTGGTATTTTACTTGAAGCCCCTAACAGTTTTTGGGGAATATCTCAATAAATAATTGAGTTATATTAAATTTGGCAATGGGTAAAAATATGTAGAATAGTATTGGCTATAACTTTTATTTGAAACTTTTTTTGATATTTTGTACCGTTTGGAAATTACAGTGAGAAGTGTTGTGTTGGCCACATCGTTAGTTGTGTAATAATTATCACAACATGAAGATAATTACGTTGACACACTTTACACGTATGTTGAAATCGAACTCCCAGAGACCAACTATTACGGTTGGTAGCACTGAATTAAGTAAAATAATTGACATACTGATCACAGTTTGCCTTGATAAGTTTTCTTAAGATTCAAGGTTAAACAAATGAAGAAAACTTAACATAAACGATATAGAAAGTTTGACTTTATTTCTTAATTTCTAATAAAACAATTAAAATTATTTCAACATTAGAAATTATTGTTGCAATCATATATGAAATATTACATAATATTTATAATTAACTATCGCATTTTTTAAATGTTTTAACTTGTATAGAAACAATTGACAATCGTGTAAAACAAATTCAAACAGTAGGGTTCAAATATTTTGATTGAGACCTTTAATTTGATACCAAAGTCGATAGGGTTCATTTTTCAACAGTTTTATACAAAACCGGAAGTAGAAATAAATTTGTATTATCAATACGAACAACTTTTATTTGAACCTTTTGTTTGTAGCTCCATTCATATTTTCAATAAAACAAATTTATTTTTTGGGTGTCAAATAAACTACCACTTCCGGTTTGGTAATTGCTACCAAATTTTAATAAATACTTCATTTTGCAATGAAACTTATAAATATAAAGTTTGGTTACTGTATCTTGATTCGCTCGTGAGTTATTCACTCATTTATCCATACATCCATCCATACACACAGACCCGAGTATACACCTCGTTGAGAAATAAAATCAGGGGACCTAACATAGGAGGTAATTGTACACTTACCCAACATATATGGTTTCAAATAAATTTTGCATTATCGATTATTTTTTACATTTAAAAAAATTTTCAAAACTAATTTTGGAAAATACGCATATTGAATTATGGCAAACTATTAACTAATTATAATCAGTTTTGAACACGAACCTAAAATTAAAATTAGTATTTTTATTATTAAACAATAAATTCTACAAGTCTAAATAAAGATTATTTAGCAATAAAAAATATTACAATATTTTTATCGCGTTTTTTTTTTTTAACATTTCGTATTCATTATAAAATTGGTCAAACGGAAACAGCAGTTTTTCGTGAAAACACAATTGAAGTTAATTTTTCAACAATTTATGTTATTTTGAAAATTGTATTTTAATTACAATAATTTAATTAATTTTAATTAGATTTAGAAATAATAATTTATTTCACATGTAAACACTTACTTAATTAATTTTTTTACGAAATGTGACACATGTCATTGTGATTGTGAAGCTGTTTTCTTAGTGAAATGTCAAAAAATTAAATAAATATACGAAAATAAACAAATAGGAAGGTATTTTTCTGTATCATTCTTATATTTTTTTTCATTTTTTATATTATATTAAGTTATTTTTCAACGATATAAATCGAGGAAAAAAAAAACGTAGCACTTGAAAAAATGCACCAAAAATGTCTCAATTTTCGAGTGCCATAACTCGATTGCATTTAGTTGAAATTTGATGATTCTTTGAGTTTTAGAAACATTGAAATGTTCTCTTTAATGTGATGCTAGTCAATATGATATTAAATAAATTACACCCCCTCCCACCCCCATATAAAAAAAATGTTCCTGATGTCAAAAAATGTTAAACTTTGACATTGATTAAAATTGTTTTTAAAAAAATTGAGTCAAAACTGCAGGTACAGGAATTTTTCCTAAATAAATATGACAGTTCTAGCTTTAATATTTAACCGTGAATGAAGTCTGTGTGTATGGATGAATGGATGTGTGACAAACTAAAATAAACTTGATGCCACTCAAAACAATTTTATTTATTTCAAACATGAACACAGTTATGAGAAAATGTTTCAAATAAAACTTGTTGCAAATAATATTTGGAACAAAAAATGTTATTTGAGAATTTCTCAAATTTGCGTCCGGTTTTGAGAAAAATAAATATTTATTGCACCATATCGAGTTTGGTATCAAATTAAAGGTTTCAATGAGATAAATTGAACTAATATATTTAAAAAACATTTTGGGGGTTTCTATTTGACGGAATTATATGTATTTGTACATACTAAACATTTAAATATTCATTTTTGTCGTGTTTAAATTTTGACAGGTCTGTCAAAAAGTTTGAAATAAAATCATATTTAATTCTAATTAATATTACTTCAAAACATATTTAAAAAAGCATTTAAGGGTTTTATGTTTAATTTAAATATTCTAAATCATTGTATCGTTTAAAAATTTTCAATCGTGTTTTAAAGAAACTAACCTTTTTAGCTATTCCTTTCCAGACATAAAAACTCGTGTTTACCATCACAATTTTAGCAAAACTAATACAATTTCAGAAGTTTTTAGTTTCAAACTAGTTTACAACAAATGTTTAACAATAATTTTGCGTTTCATACGCAGGAAATCTGATAAAATGATGTAACACTCGCTTACCTTGTAAAACAAAACCACAAAAAGTTTGTCAATAAAAACACAGTTAATTACGCAGGATCTAAACTTAAATTATGTTGAATTTGTTTAATTAGCTATTAATTCTTCGATATTTGTTGCAAAAACTGCCCTAATAGGCAATAGAAAATTTTGAGGTTATCTGAAAGTGAGAGCTGTCATTTTGAACTTCATTCTGAATAGATTTCGCGCTGCTTATTTACTAGCTACTCTATTCTGAGTTTCTTTACAATATTGAATATTAAAATAAATATTTGAAGTTAATTATTGGTACCAGCTGTCAAATTAGGAACATGGAAAATGGATCAGAAATGTAATAAATTTTATAATTAATTAATGGGGTGGTTTCAAACATTACTTTGAAATATTTGTTTGAACTGTCAAAATAAATGTTAATTTATAATTATGAGGTTGAATTAGCAACAAATATTAGTATATAAACTGTTTAACACAATAATTATCTTTAAGATCGATTTAAAATTAAAATGTAACTTTCATATTTAAGTTTCTGTAAAGTTGTTTCATAAAATTTCTCTAACTGTTTATTCATTTATTTATTTCAGTTCCTTAATTACATTTTACTGTTGGTTGCATTGCTTTATTAACATTACAATTAATTAACAAATACATATATCTTATAATACTTGTCTACTATATGTGAAATAATCTTTTGTCTATAACTGTTGGCCTTAAAAGTTAAAATAAAAATATCAAATTTAACATACAGGTTCAGAATTCAATTCTCTACAACATTTATTTGAAGCATTTTTCTCTAAAACAACCAAGAAAGCAATGGCGACCACAAAACTGTTTTGAGAAACCATTCAATATTTGATATTACAAGACTTTTGACAGTAGTAACTTTAGATTTCATTTATACCAGAACTATACAAGATAAATAAGTGAAACAAACAGTTTTAGATGCAGAATTTAATTCTCTACAATATTTATTCGAAACATTTTTTTGTAAAATATTTAGAAAAGCAATGGCGGCTCAAAAACTATTGAAGCCTTACACTCTAACAACTAGTCACACATTACTAACTTTACACTTAATTTATACCAGAACCAAACAAGATAAATGGATGGTTCAAACTGCTTTCGATGCAGAATTTAATTCTCTACAAGATTTATTCGAAGCATTTTTTTGTAAAATATTTAGAAAAGCAATGGCGGCTCAAAAACTGTTGAAGCCTTACACTCTAACAACTAGTCACACATTACTAACTTTACACTTAATTTATACCAGAACCAAACAAGATAAATGGATGGTTCAAACTGCTTTCGATGCAGAATTTAATTCTCTACAAGATTTATTCGAAGCATTTTTTTGTAACATATTTAGAAAAGCAATGGCGGCTCAAAAACTGTTGAAGCCTTACACTCTAACAACTAGTCACACATTACTAACTTTACACTTTATTTATACCAGAACTAAATAAGATAAATAAATGGTTCAAACTGTTTTAGATGCAGAATTTAATTCTCTACAACAATTATTTGAAGCATTTTTCTGTAAAACAATAAGTAAAGCAATGGCAGCCACAAAACTGTTTTGAGAAATTAGTTTTGGCGTCAAAAAAACTGTGAGTCTTACACCTTTACGAGAAGTCCATCTCCCGCGCGTCGATTGAATCTCTTATTTAATTGTAGACATTTCTTACTGCACTCATTGATAAGCACTTGAGCAGCAGGAGACCTGATACACTCCTGCGGCACTAGTACTTAGAAACAAGACAGTATACTTCGTCAAATAACTGCTGTGGGTAGCACAAAACTTCATGCTGAAATAACTTTTAAACGGTACATAATATCGAAAAAAGTTTCAAATAAAAATTGTAGCCCATATTATTCTACATAATTTTGTATATAACAAAACTTACTGTAACTCAATTATTAACTGAGATATTTCGAAAAAACTGTTTTGGACTTCAAGTAAACTGCCACTTCCGGTAGATTGATTGGCACTAAAATCTCTTCAAGATATTAAAGTACCCTGAAAATGTTAAATATTAAATATCAACGTCATAGTCTATATATTATCATCGACTATGCACCAACACACCATTATACTGTCGTCAACAATGGTCTGTAGATATAGTTGAACAGGAATATAATATAATTTTCTTGCTGTATACCACTGCAGGAAACGTTGCACATATTTCAATATCTGAAAATAAAAAAAATATTAGAAAAATCGGACGTAACACAGAACTTTCCGAATAAACTGGTTGATAATTTCTAAACGGTACAAAATATCGAAAAAAGTTTCAAATAAAAATTATAGCCAATATTATTCTGCACCTATTTTGTTATAACAAATTTTACTGTATCTCAATTATTTAATGAGATTTTCCCCAAAAACCATTTGGGTCTTCAAGTAAACTACCACTTTCGGTTGATCGATTGCTACCAAAATTTAACCAGGTTACAAATACACCTTGTAAAACGGAAATATAAAATTTCGAAAATATATTGTGACAAATACAGACGATACAAAAAAAAGAAAAGAAGTTTTAAATAATTTATTTTGTAAAATTTACGACATATTTTCTGTTTTTCTTTTGCAACCCACGTTTTGCTGACTCAACAAAGGTTAAATGATACGACCCTGTCGTTTAATTGTATGTGTCCGCCTAGTAAAGGACCGTACTAACATTAATTAACCTTTTGACAGTATCGTACTCAAGAATTTCTCACTAATTAAATAAATATTTTTTCAAGGATTTATGGGTGTACTTTAATTAAAAATTTATTTATTTATTTTGTGGGCAGCACAGTACCTCCCGCCAAAAATGACATTTTTCAACAGTTGTTTTGTTTTTATTTTTTTTAAAAAGCAAATGTCAAAATATAATTTCTTCAACGTGTTGTAATTCGTAAATGGTGACAGTAAGAAAAAAATGTTTCAAACAATAATTGTAGATAATAATATTTGAAACATTAATAAAATAAAAAATATTTAAATATTCCAAAATAATTTGATAGGGCTTCAAGTAAACTACCACTTCCGGTTATTGGATTACCACCAAAAACTAATCAGCTCTTCCAAAATAGATTCAATTGATATATACAAAATATCAATAATTTCTGTAAAATAGTTTTTGAGATTCATAACTCGAGAGATCCACACACACAGACAGGCAAACACCCAGCCAGACACACACACAGACACCATCGTCGCGAAACTATTAAAATCATATTATACATACCCTAAAACTTGCTGAAAACTCACTACCGAATTTTTAGCTTGGTTACAGGATATGGCGGGAGGTAAAAAACAATTGACAATCGTCCAAAATAACTTTTTGACGCTTGAATTAAAATTTCGTTTAATTTGATACCAAACACGGTAGGTTTTAAACAAAGTTTGAAAAATAATTTGACAGGTCTTTGAGTAAAGTACAACTTCCGGTTGACCAATTTTCTCCAAAATTAACAAAATCCTTTCATATGATGTATAAATGTAAAATACAAAATTTTATAATTTTCTATGTAGTGGTACTTGAGAAAACACAACGAAGTTCTGTATATATATATATATATATATATATATATATATATATATATATATATATATATATATATACATCCATTCATACACACAGACAATGTCATGTCGAAGGGCGAAAAGTTTTGAATAGAATAAAAACAGTTTACTAGCATTAATATTTGAATATTGATTGTCTGAGAGTACGTCTATCAAATTTTAAACACCTTTTTATAACGAACGAATTTACAAAAATATTTTTCAACGAAATCATTTAACCGAAACATTAATTTAAACCATTTATAATTGACCCTTAGCACTTATGACTAATACAGAGTTAATTTAGCTTTCGTCTGTGAATACGTACTGTTTACTAACGCCCCTATAAATTCTGAAATACATGTAGAAAAATAATACCGCCCGTATTCAAAATAATTATTTCCAAAATTATTCTTAATTAACGAGTCTATTGTAACAGATATTTACAATGAAATAATGTAAATTTAAAAAGTAATATATTATTTAACACAAACACTTGCTATTAGGAAACTTGTAATAGTTTATTGTTTACCCTTCTGTCAAAAAACATCCCCCAAAAGGTTAAAATAACTTGTAATTTCTAAACGGCACAAAATATCAAAAAAAGTTTCAAACAAAATTTATAGCCAATAATATTCTACATCTTTTTTATAATAACAAAATTTACATTAATTCAATTATTAACTGAGATATTTTTCAAAAAACTTTTTACTCTTCAAGTAAACTACCACTTCCGGTTAACCAATCACCACCAAATTCACACCAACACATAACATAGCCATCTAAATCATAAATACGGAATTTGAATTAAATATCTCTAGATTTTGGTATTACAACACAGAACTTTCCGAATAAACTGGTTGTTATTTTGTAAACGGTACAAAATTTCGAAAAAAGTTTCAAATAAATAATGTAGCCAATACTTTTATACATCTTTTATATTTATACCAATTTTTTTATAACTCAATTATTAGCTGAGATATGCCTAAAAAACTGTTTTGGGTTTCAAGTTAACTACCACTTCCGGTTGGTTTTTGGCGAAACGGTACAAAATATCGAAAAATGTTTCAAATAAAAATTGTAGACAATACTTTTGTACATCTTTTATATTTTTACAATTTTTGTTGTAAATCAATTATAAACTGAGATATGCTTAAAAAACTGTTTGAAGTTTTAAATAAATTACCATTTCCGGTAGGTTTCTGGCAAAACAGTACAAAATATCGAAAAATATTTAAAATAAAAGTTGTAACGAATGTTATTATACATCTTTTTTGTTATGACAAAATTTACTATAACTCAATTATTTACTGAGATATTTCTAAAAAACCATTTGGGTTTTCAAGTAAACTACCACTTCCGGTTAATGGAATACCACCAAAATCTCACCAACTTGTAACTAAAATATTTAAATTGTAAATATAAATTTTCAAGATGCTATCTTAATTAGTTTTCGAAATAATCGTCACACAAACACATACAGAACTAATTTTGAAACAGTAAAATCGTACTTTATGGACCCTAAAATGTGTCTAACCGTTGAAAACTCACTACTAGGAAAGAGGAGGAGATAAAGAATATATCATGTAGTTTTGCGTAACCAGCTGTCAAAACACAACCCCAAAAAGGGTTGTGATAAATATATAAATTAACATACCTTTTTCAATAAATTTTACATCTTTAACCAACCTCTTTTAGAATATCAGAGACACTGGATAGAATTCAGAAATTGTAACCAAAGTTCTTTTTGAATTTTTATCAATTATGTGATAACGGGTCAATAATTTATCAAGAGAACGACGAGGGCAAAGGTCAGATATGATAAACGAATCTTAAACTTGAGAGAGATTTATCTAGTATTGATTTAGGTACAGACGATTTTAAATATTTTTCTACTCCTGTAGTTATTTTAAAATTTGCTATTAATATGTAATTATTTGGGGGGTTGAGGTTTGACGGCTGGTACATAATTTAGTGCCACGCCCTAAATATTTTGCTTAACTTAAAAACATAAAAAATTAAAAAAGCTATCAATATTATATTTTACATGTTTAGATTTTGGGGTATATCTCAGTAAATAATTGAGATACAGTAATTATTGTTATATTAAAAAAGATGTATATTAGTATTGGCTACAAATTTTATTTGAAACTTTTTTCGATATTTTTTATCGTTCAAAAGTTGTACAACAAAATAAAAAAATTGTACTTACATGTTTTGCTGTCAGGCGTTGATTTCGTAGTATTACGAGCATTTCCGGCCCTTTCCGCACGTGTTCGTACCTTTCCGCTACCTTTCGCTACCTGTCGTTACCTTCCGCTACCTTTCGTTACCTTCCGTTACCTGTCGTTACCTTCCGATACCTGTCGTCGATTTTCGCCACAATTCGCGTCTTTTGTACCATTTTTGCTTCTTCGTCTAGCTTCGCTGCTTTCTCGGGTGTTTTCGGCTGCTAGCTTGCTTTGAGGTTATGTACGCTATTTCAACGAATGACAGACACACACTAACCGTTAATAAGTGTCAATTGGCTTTATATTCTACTGCCCACATAGAAAATACTGGCATCAATTTAAAACTTAAATTAAGAGATAACTTCCTTTGTAGAACATTATTCTATTCATTGTCATTTAGGTTGTTGGGATCGGAGCGCATCGGGAAAGATCGGGAGGGTTCGGAGGGGTTTTTAAATCTTGAAACGATAATTCTATATCTTTTTTTGTACATGATTACAATTATAATACATAATAAAGCCGTAGAAAATATTTTTTTCCAGTTATATTTAACAATACAATATTAATTATATTATACAAAAGATCTATTATTGATTGATACAATTAACAACAATTAATTTAATATTATCACTAATTAAACATGTATAATACTATAATATAATTAGATAATCAATAATTCATAAAAAACTGTTGGAGCCTTACACACTTACGTGTACACACACATCCAGGCAATGCGCTATCAACCAAGCATCATTACAAACTTTAAACCTAATTTAAACCTGAACTGAAAAAGATATACAAATGGGACAAACGGCATTAGATGCAGAATTTAATTCTCTACAAGTTCTATTTGAAGCATTTTTTTGTAAAATACTTAAAAAAGCAATGGGGCACCCAAAACTGTATTGTAAAATCATTGAAACAACCATTACAAACTTTAGATCTACTTTAAACCTGTACTAAACAAAGTATAAAAATGGGACCAACATTATTTATTGCAGAATTTAATTCTCTATAAGTTTTATTTGAAACATTTTTTTGTAAAATTATCAGGAAAGCTACAGGGCAACCAAAACTAATTCTAAAATAATTGAATTTGGGTTACTGTCCTTAATAAATTTAGACTCAATTTAAACCAGAACTAAATAAGATATTCAAATGGGATAAACACTATTTAATGCAGAATTTAATTCTCTACAAATTCTATTTGAAACATTTTTCTCCAAAATTTTCAGGACAGCAACTGCGGTCCTAAAACTGTTGAAGCCTCACTGATACATACCCATTTTGTCACTAGTAACTTTAAACCTAATTTAAACCAAAACTAAACAAGATAAATAAATGGAACAAACAGTTTTAGATGCAGAATTTAATTCTCTACAAGATTTATTTGAAGCATTTTTAAATAAAATATTTAGGAAAGCAATGGCGGCTCAAAAACTGTTGAAGCCTTACACTCTAACAACGAGTTACACATTACTAACTTTACACTTTATTTAAACCAATACCAAACAAGATAAATAAATGATTCAAACAGTTTTAGATGCAAAATTTAATTCTCTACAAGATTTATTTGAAGCTTTTTTTTATCAAATAAATCCACTAGCAACAAAAACAACATATACATACACAGCCATACTTACAACAGGAGTATAAATTGGATAAATTGATATAGAAACGGCGGAAATGGCCTTAAACAGGAAGTTGAATAAATCTCCAAACCAACGAGTGGAATATTACACTTGTGACGTGGTGACTTGATTAAATCATGGGCAGTTGTTACAGTACGGTTGCTGAGAATAGTGAATTTATAAATGATTTTACTTGTATCAACGAAAATGTTGACATGTTATGCGCTGTAGATCCTAGAAGAATGATTTTAGAGCAAAATGCTTCAAATAAAATAGATAGACAATTTAATTGTCTACAATTTTTATTTGAAACATTTTTTGATTGGATAATTTCCCTGAGTTTTACAGCCCAAAAACAATAAAAACACATTATTTATTATTATTCGATGAAACAGTTGATATGCTATGCGCTATAGAACCTACACGAATGAGTTTAGAGAAAAATGCTTCAAATAAAATAGATAGATAATTTAATTGTCTTCCAGTTTTATTTGAAATATTTTTTGATTGGATAATTTCCCTGAGTTTTACAGCCCAAAAACAATAAAAACACATTATTTATTATTATTCGATGAAACAGTTGACATGCTATGCGCTATAGAACCTACACGAATGAGTTTAGAGAAAAATGCTTCAAATAAAATAGATAGATAATTTAATTGTCTTCCAGTTTTATTTGAAATATTTTTTGATTGGATAATTTTCCTGAGTTTTACAGCCCAAAAACAATAAAATCACATTATTTATTATTATTCGATGAAAATGTTGACATTCTATACGCTGTAGATCCTAGACGAATGATTGTAGAGAAAAATGCTTCAAACAAAATAGATAGACAATTTAATTGTCTACAATTTTTATTTGAAACATTTTTTGATTGGATAATTTCCCTGAGTTTTACAGTCCAAAATAATAAAATCACAGTATTTATTATAGTTCGATGAAAAAGTTGATATTCTATGCGCTGTAGATCCTAGACGAATAATTTTAGAGAAAAATGTTTCAAATAAAACAGTTAGATAATTTAATTGCCTACAATATTTATTAAAAACATTTTTTGATTTGTTAATTTTCCTGAGTTTTACAGCCCAAAAACAATAAATTCGCATTATTATATTTTATCGATGCTTCAGTGCAAAAAAAAAAATTAAATAATGGAGGTATATTTATACAGGAATAGCCTAAAATTTATTTAAATAAATCACAAAAAAATTTATTCAAAACAAATTTTATTTCATCAAATAAAAAATACAATAAAAAAAATTAAAATTCAATAAATATTTTGTAGGTATAATTAACAGTGTATCAAGTAATATTGCGTAGATGAAAACAATTGAAAATCACCTACGGCACTACTACTTATTACACTGTTAATTATAATACTGGGTGTCCCAAAATTACGGCTGGTACATTGCAGAATTTTTGCTGATATTCAACCTTTCAAAAAAAAAATTATATTATTATATGAGGTATTATAATAGTCATTATTCATGAAGAGGAGGTTTGCGTCACGAGCCGTAGGCGAGTGGCGCAAATCATCCGAGTAAATAATGACCACAATCCTAAATAAAACACTATAATTTTTCTGCTCTATTAAATACAGAAATCACTTAAAAAAATTTTTAGGTATAAAATTATTTATGTTGGGGTGTCCCAAATTGACGGCTGGTAACTGTAGTTTACAAATTACGACTTGATTAACACTATAATAAATAATTTATAATAACATTTTTGTGTAAACTAAAAATATTAATATTGTTTATTTTGTTTGTAACATTTCCCAAAACATTTTTTGGTTTAATATATTTTTGTGGCCACCCAGCCGTCAAATACCAACCCCTAAATATTCTAAAAGGGGTGACTTATTGTATTTAAAGCAAAACAATTGAAAAATACTTACCAATATATTTATAAGTCCTTGAAAACTCAACGAGGCCATTTAAAAAATTGCTAATTATATTTTGGGGTGTAGCACGATTCTCAATTGTTTTATAAAAAAATGTTTCAAATAAAAAGTGTAGAAAACTTAATTATCTATCACTTTTATTTGAAACATTTTTCTTTAAAATGTTTCAGAAACGCTTGGCACCCCAAAATATATTAGAAGAATTGTTTCCCAACCACTCAATTGATAAACTGATATTTTTCATTTGAATTCTGATGTTTTTATACAATAAGCCCTCATTGAAATATAGGGGGGGATGAAAAACAAAATTTCCAAAATATTTCAAACAGAATCACTATTCAAATAGTTGATATTGTGTTAGATTTATTTTCGTTTTTAGTTTGTTTTTCTTATCGAGTCTCAGAAATTCAATGATAATAAGATATGATTCATCTGCTACTGTGTTGTCAAAATAATAGTTATTTGTATATTAAGGCACTAAAATATAACTTTTAATACTTCAGTGCAGAGGTATACATAATATTTATGTACGAAATCGTTTAATTGTTAATTAAAAACATAAATAAACTGCATTATGTATTTGTAAAACTTATTTCATAAATATTTTGAACATAAACGCTCTCGTACAAGCTAAACGGTACAAGATATAAAAAAAAGTTTCAAATAAAACTTGTAGCTAATATTATTCTACATACTTTTGTATATAACAAAATTTATGATATCTCAATTATTTACTGAGATATTCCAAAAAAACCTCAATGTTCTTCAAGTAAACTACCACTTTAAATTAACCCATTCTTACCAAAATTTAACCAGCTTACAAACTCTGCCTTTTAAGTCCAAATATAAAGTTTGAAAACAATACATTAATTAGATTTTGAGTTATTGATATAAATATCTTAAATGTTTGATACAACTTTTGCTTGGTCGTACTGTATTTATAACAACGCTGTGTCGAAACAAATGAAGTCTATTTAATTTTGTGAACACCAAAATAAGCAAATATCAAAAACAATGCTTATTAATGGCGGTCACAAACCAAAATAAACCAAAAATCTGGTGTGGACAGCATGGAACTTCCCAGCTAAACGGCGCAAAATACAGAAAAAAGTTTGAAACAAAAATTGTAGATAATACTATTCTACATATTTTTGGTTATAATAAATTTTGTTGTAGCTCAATTATTTATTGAGATATTCACAAAAAACTGTTTAGGCCTTCAAGTAAACTACCACTTCCGGTTTTGGAATTTCCACTAAAATTTACTCAAGTTTTAAGTTCACCTTTTTGGGTATAAATATGAAATTTGAAAAAGATTGCTTGAATAGTTTATGAGTTATTGACAATGAAACTTTTGAAAATTCACTTTAAAATTATAAATTTCTATTTAAACAGGAATTTTTACATTATATTGTTGGTAGTTATGACCAATTACTTACCTGTTAATGCACTGATTGACGATGTATGATAAACTGAATGATTTTCAGTCCAAAACACAATAAAATATATTTCTAAGTAATTCTAGAATAATTCTGCAGAAAATATTTCAAAATACAATTTTCGTCTTTATGTATGATTTATATAAAGTTGAAATAATTGTATAGATTAAATTTCTGACTAGTAACCACATAAAACCACATAAAGTATTAGTTTACAAATTTTTTGTTCCACATAAAGTTTAACCCATAATATTAATTCATCTACAAGCTATTTACTTATTTGTACAAACGTCAGTTCCGTCAAAATAGCATCCCCAATCGATGTTTATCAATCATTTGTTGACCAAAAATTATTTGTGTAAATGAGTCACTCAAAATCTTTTCAAATAAAACTGCATATTTGCCTGTTTAAATACTGCAAAAACAAACTCATTATCTTATAGATTTAGGGTAAATAATCATTGTAGTTACTTAGTAATAAATAGGGGTTCAGAATTTGACGGTAGGTACCTCTAAAAACATTCATAAACACTCCCAACAAAATATTTGGTAAATTACAACTTTCAAGGCAGTTTTCTCAAAACCGGAAACAGTTAGGCGATAATTTCTAATGACATTTTTTGTTCTAAATTTCATTGTAACCAACTTTTATTTGAAATTTTTTTTATACCTGCTCCCAATTTCGAGATAATGTACAATAAATAAAACACTGTTATTAATGTTTAACTGTTTCCTTCAAATTTTAAGACAGTTTTCTCGAAACCGGAAGCAGATACAAGAAAATTGGTAATAACATCTTTTGTTCTAAATTTCATTGTGACCAACTTTTATTTGAAACTTTTTTTTATAACTGATCCCAGTTTCAAGATATTTTACAATAAATAATACCTACGTGGTTATTGTTTTACTATTTTTCAAATTTGAAGACAGTTTTCTCGAAACAAGAAGCAGTTACAAGAAAATCACTAATAATATTTTTTGTTCTGAATTTTATTGGTACCAACTTTCATTTGAAACTTTTTTTTATACCTGCTCCCAATTTCGAGATAATGTACAATAAATAAAACACAGTTATTAATGTTTAACTGTTTCCTTCAAATTTTAAGACAGTTTTCTCGAAACCGGAAGCAGAAACAAGAAAATTGCTAATGACATTTTTTGTTCTAAATTTTATTGTGACCAACTTTTATTTGAAACATTTTTTGATACTTGTTTCCAGTTTCAAGATATTTTACAATAAATAAAACACAGTTATTAATGTTTAACTGTTTTCCTCAACTTTTAAGAAAGTTTTCTCAAAACCGGAAACAGTTACAATAAATTGCTAATGACATTTTTTGTTCTAAACTTCATTGGTACCAACTTTCATAAGAAACTTTTTTTTATAACTGATCCCAGTTTCGAAATATTTTACAATCAATAATACCTACCCTGTTATTAAGTTTTACTATTTTTCAAATTTCAAGACAGTTTTCTCGAAACAGGAAGCAGTTACAAGAAAATCATTAATTATATTTTTTATTCTAAATTTCATTGGTACCAACTTCTATTTGAAACTTTTTTTTATAACTGATCCCTATTTCGAGATAATTTACAATAAATAAAACACAGTTATAAAGTTTTACTATTATTTCAAATTTCAACACAATTTTCTCAAAACCGGAAATAGTTACAAGAAAATCACTAATAACATTTTTTATTCTAAATTTTATTGTGACCAACTTTTATTTGAAATTTTTTTTGATACTTGTTCCCAGTTTCAAGATATTTTGCAATAAATAATACCTACACAGTTATTAATGTTTAACTGTTTCTTTCAAATTTTTAGACAGTTTTCTCGAAACCGGAAGCAGATACAAGAAAATTGGTAATAACATTTTTTGTTCTAAATTTTATTGTGACCAACATTTATTTGAAACTTTTTTTGATACTTGTTCCCAGTTTCAAGATATTTTACAATAAATAATACCTACACAGTTGTTAATGTTTAACTGTTTTCTTCAACTTTCAAGGCAGTTATCTCAAAACTGGAAGCAGTTACAAGAAAATCACTAATAATATTTTTTATTCTAAATTTCATTGTGACCAACCTTTATTTGAAACTTTTTTTTATACCTGCTCCCAGTTTTGAGATATTTTACAATAAATAAAACAACAATTAATGTTTTACTATTTTTATTTGATTTCCGAATTAATTACTTGTACATTTATAAGAATATTCCTAAAGTTTATAATAAATTATAGTATGGAATACAATAAATAAAGATTTTCTTAATATTTTACAAGCACCATTCAATTTAAAATTTTAATAATTAATTAAATAATGATGGATGAAGTTTTTCTAATTTGTTTTTGTCATATTTCGTTGCTCTGAAATAGAAACAAAATATAAATACAATTTTGTACTAAAAAAGGGGCTGTTTTTTGACGGCACGTACTATATTTAGGTTTGTACCCAACCAAACTCCAGCCCCAGAACTGGGTATTTAGCTGATAATATGTATATTTATTTTATTTTATATTTATATCATTTTGTAAATAAATTTTTATATCTACAGTTTACTCTGTCTAAGATCAATTAATAAATTGAATTAAGTTCAATAACTTGAAGAGAAAAGCCGTTGACTTTTGACCTTAAGGTGTCTGGGTTCAAAACTGGTTATAATCAAATGTTACAATGAAAATTAACCGGTTTTTTGTTTTTCAAAAATGATTAATTTTGAGACAAAATTAAACGTTTTAAAATATGTCAAAAAGCAAAGATGTTTAGAAACAATAATATATTTGAGGGTGTAACGGTTTTACCGCTGGTACACACACAGATCTGCAGTTGCAGATTGCTTATTTGCTTGAAAACAATTTTATTTTACCTCCCGCAACATTCTGTAAGGAGGTATAGGAATCATACTAAAGATGAGTGCGTTTTAAGGTCCCTAGAATACTATTTAATAGTTGCGCGACGATGTCTGTGTGTGTGTCTGGCCGGATGTGTGGGTATGTTATGTATCTCAAAAACTACTAAACAGAATTAATTGATATTTTGTATATATCAATTGTATCAACTTAGAAAGAGCTGATTAGATTTTGGTGATAATCCAATAACCGGAAGTGGTAGTTTACTTGAAGCCCTACCAAGTTATTTTGAAATATCTCAATAAATTATGGTTTAATATTGTATAAAATGTTATTATCTACAATTATTGTTTGAAACATTTTTCTCTTACTGTCACCATTTACGAATTACAACACGTTGAAGAAAAAATATATTTTGACATTTTTGTGTTTTTTGAAAAATGCAAAACAGTTGAAAACTGTCATATTTGACATGTGTCAAAATGTATAAAATGAAATATTCTACAATTTTTAAAATAAATTATTAAAATATTAAATTTAACCGTTTTTTTGCTACTTCCGGTTGACCAATTTTATCCAAAATTTAATCAGCTGTTCATATAAATATAAGAAACAAAAATACACAAAATTGTATTTTTTGGTGTTATAGTATTTGAGTTATGCGAGACGAAAAATCATCAAAATTGAAATTGAAAAAAACAATATTTCTCTTACTGAGAGGTAAGCGGGAGGTAAAAACTAAATAAAATATTTATCTCACATCATAATTTCACTCATTTCAACACCGATCTGCAACTGCACACAAAACATTTTCCCATTTTCATTTAAACATTTTTTTAAATTCAACCTAGGGTATTTTTTCTTACCAACCTTAGCATGGCCGACAGCAGGGCTGGCAACATGGCGCGCAAGTGGTCATACAAGCAGGGGGGCAAACGGGGTTACAACATGGCGCAGTCGGCACGAATCCAGGTGAGCATGGAGGCGGGCAAGGGGGGACGATTGGAATCGAACACGGGGTAGGAACTCGGCAAGGTACAATAATTGGCTCACAGGGAACGCAAACGGGGGTCACGGGGCAACAGCAGGGGGCGCATATGGGTGGGGGGCAGCATGGTCCGCAGGGGGAACACGGGGCGCAACAGCTACCCAAAAGAGGGGAAATTATTTTTCAAAAAATATTTTACAGCTGTACCAAATGTCAGCGACTACCAAAACACTACCACAGCCTCGAAAAAATTGTAGCATTCTTTCAGAAATCATTAATTTATACAATATTTAATATAGTTTTAACTCACCCAGGCATTTTTGATTGATTATTGATTGAATATTTCGAAACACAGAATTTTGAAGACCAGAATCTTGATTACTTGGTGCTTGTAAATAATTTGGTGTTTATTTTTTCAAATTTCAAATGTTTACTGTCATAGTAAATGAAAACAACGCTTAAACAATTAAAATTTACCGCCTATGATCTTAAATTTGTCACGCAATAAAATATTTTATACTTAACCTCAATTTATTTTGTCATTATAAATTTAAAGCTATTTTAAACCAGAAATACATAAGATAAATCAATGAAATAAATTGTATTAGAAGCAGAATTTAATTCTCTACAATTTATATTTAAAGATTTTTTTCATAAAATTATCAGGAAAGCAATGGAACACCCAAAACTGTTTTATAAAAACATTGAAACTGTAGTCAATAAATTTAAACCTAATTTATACTAAAACCAAACAAGATATACAAATGAGAAAAACATCATTAGATGCAGAATATAATTCTCTACAATTTATATTTGAAGCTTTTTTCTCTAAATTAATCAGAAAAATAATAGCGGCCACAATTCTATTGAGGTCTTACACTCTAACGAGTATCCGCAACCCAAGGCTTACGCACTATATGTGAAACATTTTTTTAAGCTGTTTACATCTTTTAAACGGAACGAGATATCAAAAAAAGCTTCAAATAAAAATTGTAGCCAATATAATTCTACATATTTTTGATCATAACAAATTTTACCCTAACTCATTTATTTATTGAGATATGCTCAATAAACTGTTTTGGCCTTCAAGTAAACTACCACTTCCGGTCAATGGATTACATCCAAAATTTAATCAGTTCTTAATATTAGCATGCAAAACTTAAATATGAAATTTGATAGCAGTAGCTTTATTAACTTTTGAGTTATCGTCAGTTGAAATGGTGAAATCTTGAAGTAGGGAGTCCAAAATGTGCTTTGGTATTGAAAACTCACTATCAATTATTTTTGAGCTGTTATATTATAATATGTAGGTACAGGAGGTAAGTGGGTAGTAAAATAATATTAATTACAATTTTTATATTGATTTTTTAGGGAAATTTTAGAAATTGATCGATTTGAGTTTTGTACAACCCTGGTTTGTTTGACATTACAGATGGCGACACTAGTTTTGTATTTGAATAATTATTATTTATTAATAAATAAATATATACATTAAACTATTAAACTGAAGTTATTGACAAATATATTATTCATATTTATTTATTTATTTATTTATTTCAGTTTTCAAACATATAACCTCAAAATGTCTAAATAATTTTTGCTATAAAATAATTTTAAAATAAATAAAATGTAAGCTAAAAGGTAGTTTTTTGTGGGAATCTATGTATTATATCAAATAAATAATTATTAAATCGATTAGAACTAATTTCTTTAGACTGTAAAGAGAAAGCGGGAAATAATTCATAGCTAAATTCACGTCTATTGTAGTATACGGCTTTGTGAGAAATGACAGTTGTAAGAAAAGAGCATTTTTATCATAAATTGTGTAATTATGCTATTTATAAATCAACGAAAATGATTCTAGTGAATTAGTGAAGCCTAAAGTGAATAAATATATTTGTAAAGTCACTGGAAATCTCTGCAATTTTAGTGTAAAAATATCTCCATTTTTTATGGCCAGTAATTAGAAGAACATGTTTTTTAATTTATTTTCATGTGTACAGTGTTAATTAATAAAGATTATTCAGTAATTTCTTTAACTGCAGGACGATATTACTTTATATATTTTTAGGGAAAGGTTTTTGCGCGTTTTTGTGTGTTTTTGTGCGTTTTGTTTCGTTTACGAAAACTGTTTTAGTTCTTTGCAGATAAATAGGTCAGTTAGAAGTTTATCCAAAGAATTGATGCTAAATATTCACAACTAGAAATGAACGGTAGGTTTTAGAGGTTTTTTTGAGGTTTGTGTCAATTTTTACGTAGATTTTTTTGAGGTTAACTGCATGAATTTGTCTTTGAAGGTTTATGTTAGGTTATTGGAGTTTCAATTGGTGTTGGAAGCATTGAATTTGTGGTTTTTTGGTCGCTTTTTGTGTTTTTATTTGGGTTTTAGCGTAAAAATGTGACTTTTGAGGTTTGAATTTTCGTCTCGAGATTTGCATGATTATGTTTCTTTTGCTGTTTTATGAACTTTTAGCTTGGAAATAAATGGATAATAGTTATTTTTGGTTGAAAATAAATAGATCATAATTGTTATTTGTTGCGAATCTTGCAAAATGTTTCAGATTTTTATGTATTACGATAAAGAAAACCAAATCGAAATGGCAGAATCTGAAACATCGCTGGGTTCGAGTCCAGTTACTAAACAAGTTTCCGAAGCAAATGAAGACGTAGAAAAAGATGAAGAAGACGTGTTAAAGGTACAAAAGTGTCGAAAGACTTATGAAAATCGCAAATCACACAACGAACCAAATTCAGAGCTACCAACAACTTCAAGTCCAAACCAAAACACCAGTCGGTATGGAAGAGCTCGAAAACCAAAAATAACTGAAGATTTTTACAATATCGAAGATATTTTTGGGCCTTACGAACGAATAACTTCGGTTAGTCCCAAAAAAAAATCACAAAAACTGGAATTATCTCCGAATAAAAATAAAAATTTAGTGGAAAACGATTTGGGATCTGTTTTATCGATCGATATCCCGGATGAAAATTCAATCGAAGTGTCAAAAGTGATGAAAATAGTGTCAAACAATTCGGAATTTTCGCCAAAATCGCCGAATTTTTCAGTGAAATCAGTGAAAACCTACGAAAACAAAAATAAAAAAATTTTTGACGCGAGTTACGATTGCGATTATTTATTTTTAAATGGTGTCAAACATGAAACAAGTGACAGTAGTGACTTAGAAACAAGTGACAGTGCGCGTAAAACAAGTGACAGTGTATACAAAACCGTTCGTTTGTTTTCTGACGAGTCTTTTGCATCGTCTCCGGAAATAAAACCGCAAAAAAGGACAAAAAATAAATCGTTAACCCTAAAAAAAAATTTACCAAATAGTGAAAATAGTGACTTTTTAGTGAAAACTGAGGAAATATCCATCGATGAAGTGAAATTAGAGCCTGATATATTCGTGAAAGATGAATTTACGTCGGAAAATTCGAATTTTTCTGACGCTACACCGGAAGTTAAATCGAATTCGAAGCAGCTGAAGAAACTGCAGAAAGATTTGAACATCGGAAGGCTCAAAAGTGGACGGCTGAGGTCGTGTGTGACGGAAAGCAGTGAAAATGAAGATGACATCGTCGAAGTTGAAGTGCAAAGAAAACCGAAGAAGAAACAAGTTGAGGTTATTACTATTGAAGACTCGGAAGAAAATCAAGGTTTGTTGATTGTTTTGTTGCGGTTTTTGGGTTTCTGGGGGGGTTTAGAGAAAAATGCTTCAAATAGAAATTGTGGAGGAGGTTATTTTCTACTGTTTTCATTTGAAACATTTTTCTCTAAAATCATTTGGAAAAGTTACACAGCTCAAAATAACAAAATTGGTTTCTTCAAAAAATGTTTCAAAGAAGTTACAGCGTTTCTGAGACAATTTAGGGAAAAATGTTTCAAATAAAAATTGTAAAACCGTTAATTTTCTACAGTTTTCATTTGAAACATTTTTCTCTAAAATAGTTGGGAGAAGCTAGACAATCCAAAATAATTAAACTGACATAATTCAGAAATGTTTACATGGGTCTACAGCTGTTCTGAGGTATTTTAGAGAAAAATGCTTCAAGAATAAATTGTAGAACAATTAATTTTCTATAGTTTTCATTTGAAACATTTTTCTCTAAAATAGTTGGGAAAAGCTAGACAATCCAAAATAATAAAATTGACATAATTCAGAAATGTTTACATGGGCCTACAGCTGTTCTGAGGTATTTTAGAGAAAAATGCTTCAAATAAAAATTGTAAAACAGTTAATTTTCTACAGTTTTCATTTGAAACATTTTTCTCTAAAATAATTTGGAAAAGCTAGACAAGACAAAATAATAAAACTGGCATAATTCATAAATGTTTAAATGAGTCTACAGCTGTTCTGAGGTATTTTAGAGAAAAGTGCTTCAAATAGAAATTGTAGAGGAGGTTATTTTCTACAGTTTTCATTTGAAACATTTTTCTCTAAAATAATTTGGAGAAGCTAGACAATCCAAAATATTAAAACTGGCATAATTCATAAATGTTTACATCGACCTTCAGCTGTTCTGAGGTATTTTAGAGAAAAATGCTTCAAATAAAAATTGTAGAACAGTTAATTTTCTACAGTTTTCATTTGAAACATTTTTCTCTAAAATGGTTGGGAAAAGCTAGACAATCCAAAATAATAAAATTGACATAATTCATAAATGTTTACATGGGTCTACAGCTGTTCTGAGGTATTTTAGAGAAAAATGCTTCAAGTATAAATTGTAGAACTGCTAATTTTCTACAGTTTTTATTTGAAACATTTTTCTCTAAAATAGTTTGGAGAAGCTAGACAATCCAAAATAATAAAACTGACATAATTCAGAAATGTTTACATGGGTCTACAGCTGTTCTGAGGTATTTTAGAGAAAAATGCTTCAAGTATAAATTGTAGAACTGTTAATTTTCTACAGTTTTCATTTGAAACATTTTTCTCTAAAATAGTTGGGAAAAGCTAGACAATCCAAAATAATAAAATTGATATAATTCATAAATGTTTACATGGGTCTACAGCTGTTCTGAGGTATTTTAGAGAAAAATGTTTCAAATACAAATTGTAGAACAGTTAATTTTCTACAGTTTTCATTTGAAACATTTTTCTCTAAAATAGTTTGGAGAAGCTAGACAAACCAAAATAATAAAACTGGCATAATTCATAAATGTTTACATCGACCTACAGCTGTTCTGAGGTATTTTAGAGAAAAATATTTCAAATGAAAATGGTAGAACAATTAATTTTCTACTGTTTTCATTTGAAACATTTTTCTCTAAAATAGTTGGGAAAAGCTAGACAATCCAAAATAATAAAATTGATATAATTCATAAATGTTTACATGGGTCTACAGCTGTTCTGAGGTATTTTAGAGAAAAATGTTTCAAATACAAATTGTAGAACAGTTAATTTTCTACAGTTTTCATTTGAAACATTTTTCTCTAAAATAGTTTGGAAAAGTTACACAGCCCAAAATAACAAAATTGTTTTATTTAATAAATGTTTCAAAGAGGTTACAGCGTTTCTGAGTCACTTTAGAGAAAAATGCTTTAAATACAAATTGTAAAACAGTTAATTTTCTATAGTTTTCATTTGAAACATTTTTCTCTAAATTAGTTGGGAGAAGCTAGACAATCCAAAATAATAAAATTGACATAACTCATAAATGTTTACATGAGTCTACAGCTGTTCTGAGGTATTTTAGAGAAAAATGCTTTAAGTATAAATTGTAGAACTGTTAATTTTCTACAGTTTTCATTTGAAACATTTTTCTCTAAAATAGTTGGGAGAAGCTGTACAATCCAAAATTATAAAACTGTCATAATTCATAAATGTTTACATGGGTCTACAGCTGTTCTGAGGTATTTTAGAGAAAAATGTTTCAAATACAAATTATAGAACAGTTAATTTTCTACAGTTTTTATTTGAAACATTTTTCTCTAAAATTATTTTGAATAGTTACACAGTCCAAAATAACAAAATTCTTGTATTCAATAAATGTTTCAAAGAGGTTACAGCGTTTCTATATCACTTTAGGGAAAAATGCTTCAAATAAAAATAGTAGAACAGTTAATTTTCTACAGTTTTCATTTGAAACATTTTTCTCTAAAATAGTTGGGAGAAGCTAAACAATCCAAAATAATAAAACTGACATAATTCAGAAATGTTTACATGAGTCCGCAGCTGTTCTGAAGTATTTTAGAGAAAAATGTTTCAAATACAAATTGTAGAACAGTTAATTTTCTACTGTTTTCATTTGAAACATTTTTCTCTAAAATCAATTGGAAAAGTTACAGAGCCCAAAATAACAAAATTGTTTTATTCAATAAATGTTTCAAAGAGATTACAGCGATTCTAAATCACTTTAGAGAAAAATGCTTCAAATACAAATTGTAGAACAGTTATTTTTCTACACTTTTCATTTGAAACATTTTTCTCTAAAATTATTTGCAAACGACTGACATCCAAAAATCTATTTCGGAAATTTTTTGAAAGTTGTTTTTTGAAACAGTTTCAGATCCAAATATATATTCCCCGGAAGTTGGGGACCTATCTTGGTCCAGGGTTGGTAGCTACCCTTTTTGGCCTTCAATTGTCACTGTCGAACCTGGTACTCCAAGACATTACAAAAATATTAGTAAGTGTTTTATTTTTTTATTTGTTTTAAAACTGTATTTAAAAAATTGTTTATATCGTTTGGGGGGTTATTATTTGACGGCTGGGTACGAGCTAATATATTCTAAGTGCAGTTCTACACCTATAAATTTATTTTTCCAACCGTCATTGGTGCGTTTGATTGCACGGAAACATAAAAAAAAATTTTGAAAACATTTTGATATTTTCTTACAGCTCTTGGACGTAGAACAGTAAAATGTTACCACGTTCATTTTTTTGGCGACAATGGCCGAAGGTCCTGGGTTCTAGCTACCCATATTTTTCCTTTTAGTCGAAGGAGTGACCTTGAAATAATGGCGCAGTCGGTGTCCAAAGATGTAAGTTTTTTTTATATATTTTTATCTTTTGTGTGTTTATAGATTTTTTTAGGGACAAATTTTTCGAGTAAATCTTGTAGATTACTTTATTTTCTAGGGTTTTTATTTGAAACATTTTGCTGTAAATAAATCTAGGTGCCTTTGACGGCACATAAAATGTTTTTTACAAGTCCTGGACTTGTCTTTTATGTGTTGTAAATTGATTCCAGATTATTTTAGAGAAAAATGTTTCAAATAAATCTTGTAGACAACTTCATTTTCTATCGATTTTATTTGAAACATTTGGCTGTAAAAAAATCTAGGTGCCTTTGACGGCACATATAAGATATTTTACAAGCCTTGGACTTGTCTTTTATGTGTTGTAAATTGATTCCAGATTATTTTAGAGCAAAATGTTTCAAATAAATCTTGTAGACAACTTCATTTTCTATCGATTTTATTTGAAACATTTGGCTGTTAAAAAATCTAGGTGCCTTTGACGGCACATAGAAGATATTTTACAAGTCCTGGACTTGCATTTTATGTGTTGTAAATTGATTCCAGATTATTTTAGAGCAAAATGTTTCAAATAAATCTCGTAGACAACTTCATTTTTTACAGTTTTTATTTGAAACATTTTGCTCTAAAAAAATCTAGGTGCCTTTGACGGCACATAGAAGATTTTTTACAAGTCCTGGACTTGTCTTTTATGTGTTGTAAATTGATTCCAGATTATTTTAGAGCAAAATGTTTTAAATAAATCTTGTAGACAACTTCATTTTCTATCGATTTTATTTGAAACATTTGGCTGTAAAATAATCTAGGTGCCTTTGACGGCACGTAAAATGTTTTTTACAAGTTCTGGACTTGTCTTTTATGTGTTGTAAATTGATTCCAGATTATTTTAGAGAAAAATGTTTCAAATAAATCTTGTAGACAACTTCATTTTCTAGGTTTTTTATTTGAAACATTTTGCTGTAAAAAAATCTAGGTGCCTTTGACGGCACATAGAAGATATTTTACAAGCCTTGGACTTGTCTTTTATGTGTTGTAAATTGATTCCAGATTATTTTAGAGCAAAATGTTTCAAATAAATCTTGTAGATTACTTCATTTTCTATCGAATTTATTTGAAACATTTGGCTGTAAAAAAATCTGGGTGCCCTGGACGGCGCACAAAATAAATTCATAAAGTAATTAAACAATTTAATTAAACAATTTAATTACTTTTAGACAAAGCCGAAAGACCCAAAACATTTATCAGCATTTATAATAAATCCAAATAAACTAAAAAAATGGGAAACAGCTGTAACTGAAGCTGAAAATATCACAGATTTTGACCCAGCAATTCGAATTCAAAAATTTTTCGATATGGTCTCCCCAAAAAAAAAGGGAAAAAAACGTCAAAACTCGGGTTCAAAATCCCCAAAAATGTCAAAAAAAATTAAACTAGACAAAAAAAAATACCAAAAATCAAAAGAGGTTAAAATAAAAAGAGAAGACGGTTCATTTGTTAGTTTAAAAATCAAAGAGGAACCTCCAGAATACAAACCTCCAAAAAATAAAAAACAAAAAATCCCCAAAATTGACGACATAAAATCTGATGACTCTTTATCGGAACTCGAACTTCCGGTTAGCATCAAACAGGAAGTTAGGGACAGTCCAAGTCCTCAAACTCAAATCTCCTCATTGCAAAGACACAAACGTTTAAATTTATTTAAAGGAATCACAAAAGATCGAGTTTGTCAGATTTGTGGCAAAAACAAAAACGTCTACAAATGCAAAGGCAATTGTTTCGGCCTTTACCACATCGAGTGCGATAAAAAAATCCGCCAACGAGTCCTAGAACAAACCCAACCAGCCGTCAAACACGAAACCGTTTCGATAATCCTCGAAGAAATTCTCCAAAAGGTTTTTACGGTTTCCGATGAGATTTCCGCGTCGGGATTCGAACCAGAGGTTGTCCAAACCAATGAAACAAATGAGGTTGAGGTTCAAAATGTTCGAACTATGTCAATATCTGATCAAATCGATTTAAAAATGCAGGAAGTGATGAAAAACTTAATGGGCGAAACAAAATATAACGACTCAACTACCGACGAAGGAAGTGACTTAGACGAACCGGAAGTGGTCCAACCGGAAGCTAAAACAACGCGGAAAGTCATCAAGCACGTCACCGCGGACGGCATCTTCGATGTCATCGAGGAAGATGACGTAAACATCGAGGATTATTCCATGTTTAAGTGCGCGTACTGTTCTACGGGAGTTTCGCCGCCGTGCTTCATTTGCAATCGGGAGTTTTCCAAGTCGGGCGACGAGAAGAAACATAAGTGTATTACGCAGCAGTGCGGGAAGTACTTTCATTCCGAATGCTTGAAGGACTGGCCGCAGACCAAGTGGAATGTGATGTCGAAAACGAAAAAAATTGAGAATGAAACGCTTTCGTGCCCGTATCATAATTGCCATACGTGTATTTCTGGTAAGTTTTTTTTTGTGTTGGCAGTATTGTGTGTATGTGTCTGTGTGTGTGGATGTGTGTGTGTGTGGGGGGGTGTGTGTGGGGGGGTGATGTGTGGGGGGGTCCAATTTTTGTGTAATTTATTTTGTATTTTTTTTTGTACAGTTGTAATTTGTCAAGCAAATTCAAACCGTTTTTTTTTTTCTAAAGAGTTGATCTAGCCGTTATACTCGATTTTATTAGCAGTTATTTTCAGGATCGCCTTTTTTTTAGATGTATTTAAGGCAGTCCTCAATTTCTAACCGTTATACTCGTTCTTTTAAATTATGAACTCAATTAAATGTAGCCGTTATACTCGATTATGTTAGTTTTCCGTTTTTTCTAAAGAGTTTATCTAGCCGTTACACTCGGTTTTGTTATTTTTACGGTTTTTCTAAAGAGTTTATTTAGCCGTTATACTCGATTTTGATATTTTCCCGTTTTTATGTAAAGAGTTTATCTAGCCGTTATACTCGGATTTGATTATTTTCTCGTTTTTTTCTAAAGAATGTATCTAGCCGTTATACTCGATTTTATTATTTTCCTGTTTTTCTAAAGAATTTATTTAGCCGTTATACTCGATTTAAAAAAAATTTCTAGCCGTTATACTCGATTTGGTTAATGTTAATTAGTTGTTTATCGAGCCGTTATACTCGATTTGATTTCTATTTTTAAAAACAGTTCATCTAGCCGTTATACTCGATTTTGTTATTTTCCTTTTTTTAGAAAATAGTTATCTAGCCGTTATACCCGATTATGTTACATTTCCGCTTTTTAAAGAGTTTATCCAGCCGTTATACTCGTTCTTTGTGGAGTATATACTCAAGTAAATCTAGCCGTTATACTCGATTTTGTAATTTTTCCGTTCTTTAAAAATAATTTATCTAGCCGTTATACTCGGATTTAATTATTTTCCAGTTTTTCTCTAAAGAGTTTATCTAGCTGTTATACTCGATTTTCTCATTTCCTCCTTTTTAAAAAAGACTATCTAGCCGTTATACTCAATTTGGTTATTTTCCCATTTTTCTAAACAGTTTTTCCAGCCGTTATACTCCATTTTAATATTTTCTTGTTTTTAAAAAATAGTTTATCTAGCCGTTATACTCAATTTTGTGTCATTTCCGTATTTAAAGAGTTTATCCAGCCGTTATACTCGTTCTTTGTGGAATATATACTCAAGTAAATCTAGCCGTTATACTCGATTTTGTAATTTTTCCGTTCTTTAAAGAGTGTATCTAGCCGTTATACACGATTTAGTTATTTTCTCGTTTTTTTTTCTAAAAGGTTTATTTAGCCGTTAAACTCGATTTTGTTATTTTTCTGTTGTTTTAAAATGAGTTTATCTAGCCGTTATACTCGATTTTATTTCCCCGTTGTTTTATAAAGAGTTCATCCAGCCGTTATACTCGATTTTTGTTATTTTCAGGCTAGCCTTTTACTAGAAAAATTTAAGGCAGCCCTGTAACATCCAGCCGTTATACTCGTTCTTTCTGGAGTATATACTAAGCTATGGACTAAGCTATTAAATCTAGCCGTTATACTCGATTTTTGTTGTTGTTTTATAATAATTAAGTTGTGAGCCCAGTTAATTCTCTAGCCGTTATACTCGATTTTCTATGTAATAAAATCATTACAATTCCAGCCGTTATACTCTTTGTTAAGATTATTTCATAATAAATTAACTGGGCTCAACAAATTCTAGCCGTTATACTCTTTTTTTAGTAGGAATATATTCTTCCTATTAATTCTAGCCGTTATACACGAATTGAATTTAATTTTTTTGATAGCTTTTAAATAAATATTTAGGACAGCCCTGCACATTCGAGCCATTATACTCGATTTATAAAGCCTGTTTTGTTATTAATAAGTTAAATCTAGCCGTTATACTCGATTTCATTGCCATTTATTGTCAGGCGTTATTCACTTGTTTTAAGTATCATTTATTTTTTGGTTTTCAAATGTTTATTCAGAATTTTCCTACATATTCAAGCCGTTATACTCCATTCAAACAGATTATTTTGTATTGAATAAATTGTAACTCCCGTCAAATCTAGCCGTTATACTCATGTAATTGGCGTTTTTTCTTTGTTTATTTGATACATTTAGGACTGTTCTACAAGCTGTAGCCGTTATACTCGATGTAAATGTCATTTATTTTTTGCTAATTAAATATTTAGGACAGTCCTACACATTCAAGCCATTATACTCGATTTATAGAGCTTGTAATTAAAATGTAAATCGAGTAATTCTAGCCGTTATACTTAATTTTGTTAGCTTTCAAATATAATTTTGTGATAGCCCTATCATTTCAAGCCGTTATACTCGGTTTTGTTCAATTTCATTTTTCATCATTCATAACAAGCCGTTGTACTCAATTCATTTTCATTTATTTTTAAGTTCACCTTTAAAATAAATACACTTACTTACTCAAGCCGTTATACTTGTTTTTTGTGTAGTTTATTTTCTGCCAGCCCTTGTAATATATGCCATATGCCCAGTATGTTCTAGCCGTTATACTCATTTTATTTTTAAGCTAGCTACACCCTATAAATTCTAGCCGTTATACTTGTTTTTGTTTAATTATTTTAGGCCTAATTAAAATACTTTGTATATTGATTATTTTGAAATAAATATACTTGTTACAAGTTCGAGCCGTCAAACTCGCTGACTTTCCGTTTGTCAAATTACATTTTTAACTGTTTTCTTTACTTTAGAAAATAATAAAAAAAAAAACACTTTTAATATAATAAAAAATGCCGTTATATTCGATTTCATTTTTGTTTATTTGTATGCTAGCCCTTTAAGTACATTTAGCACAAGCCGTCATACTCGATTTAGTTCAATGTTTCGCCATCATTTGTAATAAATTACACAAGTCGTCATACTCGCTTCTATCTTCATTTATTTTTTGGCTAGCTGTTTAAACAAACATTTTGTATAGCCTATTAAATTCAAGCCGTTTTACTCGGTTTCAATTGATTACTTTAGATAAAAGCTCTACAAATTCAAGCCGTCATACTCATTTTTATGAAGTTTGTATCTAATAAATTGATTGTGGATTCAACGAAATCTCTAGCTGTTATACTCGCTTTTATTGTCATTTATTTTTTGGCTATCATTTTAAATAAATATAAATTTAAGACAACTCTACCAACTCTAGCCATTATACTCGTTTTTATTACCATTTATGTTTCGGTAGCTTCCTAAATAAAATAAATTTGTGACAGCTCTACAAACTCAAGCCGTTATACTCATTTTTATATAAATTAATTGTGGAAATTTCTAGCTGTTATACTCGATTATATTGTCATTTATTTTCAGGCTAGCTTTTTAAATAAATATAAATTTAGGACAGTCCCATAAACTCTAGCCGTTATACTCATTTTTATAAAGTTCGTATGTGATAAACCTACTTGATTGAACTGTTTAGATCTAGAAATTCGAGCCGTCAAACTCCGCTTGACAAATTACACTTTCCATTGATTTCTTTACTTTAGAAGAGAAAAAAAAACAGTTTTTTAAATAAATATACATTTAGTACAGCCCCACAAATTCTAGCCGTTATACTCCTTTATATTATCATTTATGTTTGGCTAGCTTCTTCAATAAAATAAATTTTTGACAGCTGTACAAACTCTAGCCGTTATACTCGTCTATACTACCATTTATGTTTAGGTAGATTTCTAAATAAAATTAAATATGTGACAGCTCTACAAACAAACTCAAGCCGTTATACTCATTTTTATAGTTTAAATGTAATAAATTAATTGTGGATTCAACGAAATCGCTAGCTGTTATACTCGATTATATTGTCATTTATTTTCTGGCTAGCTTTTTAAATAAATATAAATTTAGGACAGCCCTTTAAACTCTAGCCGTTATACTCATTTTTATAAAGTTTGTATGTGATAAACCTACTTAATTGAACTATCTAGATCTAGAAATTCGAGCCGTCAAACTCCGCTTGACAAATTACACTTTCAATTGATTTCTTTACTTTATAAAAAAAAAAAAACAGTTTTCTTAAAAGTAACAAGTAACAAAAATTAAAGACTGTGTAAAATAAAAAAATCTAGCCGTTATACTCGTTTATATTACCATTTATTTTCTGGCTAGCTTTTTAAATAAATATACATTTAATACAGCCCCACAAACTCTAGCCGTTATACTCTTTTATTTTATCATTTATGTTTGGTTAGCTTTTTAAATAAAAATAAATTTGTGACAGCTTTACAAACTCAAGCTGTTATACTCATTTTTATAGAGTTTACATGTAATAAATTAATTGTGGATTCAACGAAATCTCTAGCTGTTATACTCGATTATATTGTCATTTATTTTCTGGCTAGCTTTTTAAATAAATATAAATTTAGGACAGCCCAATAAACTCAAGCCGTTATACTCATTTTTATAAAGTTTGTATCTGATAAACCTACTTGATTGAACTATCTTGATCTAAAAATTCGAGCCGTCAAACTCCGCTTGACAAATTACACTTTCAATTAATTTCTTTACTTTAGAAAAAAAAAACAGTTTTCATAAAAGTAACAAGTAACAAAAATTAAAGACTGTCTAAAATAAAAAAGTCTAGCCGTTATACTCGTTTATATTACCATTTATTTTCTGGCTAGCTTTTTCAATAAATATACATTTAGTACAGCCCCACAAATTCTAGCCGTTATACTCATTATATTATCATTTATGTTTACTCGCGTTTTAAATAAAAATAAATTTGTGACAGCTTTACAAACTCAAGCCGTTATACTCATTTTTATAGTTTAAATGTAATAAATTAATAGTGAATTCAATGAAATCTCTAGCTGTTATACTCGATTATATTGTCATTTATTTTTGGCTAATTTTTTAAATAAATGTAAATTTGTGATAGCTCCACAAATTCTAGCCGTTATACTTGTTTTTATTGTTATTTAGGTTTGACTCGCGTCTCAAATAAAAATAAATTTGTGACAGCTCTACAAACTCAAGCCGTTATACTCGATTTCATTGCTATTTATGTTTGGCTAGCTTTTGAATTAAATTTAAAAATAAATTTGTGACAGCTCTACAAACTCAAGCCGTTATACTCATTTTTATGAAGTTGGTTGGTAATAAATAAACCTATTTTGATTGAACTGTCTAGATCTAGAAGTTCGAGCCGTCAAACTCCGCTTGACAAATTACACTTTCAATTGATTTCTTTACTTTAGAAAAAAGAAAAAAATCTAGCTGTTATACTCGATTATATTGTTATTAATTTTCTGGATAGCTTTTTAAATAAATATAAATTTTGGATAGTCCTACAAACTCTAGCCGTTATACTCGTTTATATTACCATTTATGTTTCGGTAGCTTCCGAAATAAAATAAATTTGTGACAGCTCTACAAACTCTAGCCGTTATACTCATTTTTATAAAGTTCGTATGTGATAAATAAACCTATTTTGATTCAACTGTCTAGATCTAGAAGTTCGAGCCGTCAAACTCCGCTTGACAAATTACTTTCAATTGATTTCTTTACTTTAGAAGGAAAAGAAAAAAATTATAAGAGTGTCTAAAATAACAAAAAAGTCTAGCCGTTATACTCGTTTTTATTGCCATTTAGGTTTGACTCGCGTCTTAAATGAAAATAAATTTTTGACAGCCCTACAAACTCTAGCCGTTATACTCATTTTTATAGTTTATATGTAATAAATTAATTGTGGATTCAACGAAATCGCTAGCTGTTATACTCGATTATATTGTCATTTATTTTCTGGCTAGCTTTTTAAATAAATATAAATTTATGATAGTCCCATAAACTCTAGCCGTTATACTCATTTTTATAAAGTTTGTATGTGATAAACCTACTTGATTGAACTATCTAGATCTAGAAGTTCGAGCCGTCAAACTCCGCTTGACAAATTACACTTTCAATTGATTCCTTTACTTTATAAAAAAAAACAGTTTTCATAAAAAAGACAGTCTAAAATAAAAATAAAACAAAACAAAATAAACATCGAAGTCTAGATCAGTCTAGACACCCTCACAAAACAAAAACCAACCGATACAAACTCGGTTTCGCTTCTAGACAACCCTAGAGGGCCTCTCTCTCGCTACACCAACGAAAAACTCACTAAGTGCATCCGCTGTCCAACAACTTACCACAGCACAAACCACTGCATCCCAGCCGGCAGCGAAATCCTCAGCGCGTACCAACTTATCTGCCCCAAACACCTTCAAGGTCACGACGACGACGACCTGTCCAAACCTGACAAGACGCGTTTCGTTGCCACCGACCCTCCCAGGAAGTCCGGGAAGGTCATGTCGCACGTGAACGCGTCCTGGTGTTTTATTTGCTCGATGGGTGGCAGCTTGATTTGTTGCGAGACCTGTCCGAGTAGTTTTCATGTTGAGTGTTTGAAGTTGGTACCGCCGGAGGGGAGGTATTTGTGTGAGGAGTGCGAGAGCGGGAGGCTGCCGTTGTATGATGAGATCGTCTGGGTGAAGCTAGGTGCATATCGGTGAGTGATTTTTTATGTTTTCTAGCTGTTATACTCGGTTTTGTTGTCATTTATTTTCTGGCTGGCTTAATAAATAAATATAAATTTTGGGCAGCCCTACAAACTCTAGCCGTTATACTCATTTTTATTGCTATTTATGTTTGGCTAGCTTATTGAATTAAATAAATTTTGGGCAGCCCTATAAACTCTAGCCGTTATACTCGCTTTTATTATCAATTATTTTTGGCTAGTTTTATAAAAAAAAATAATTTTTGACAGTTCAATAAACTCTAGCCGTTATACTCGCTTTTATTATCAATTATTTTTGGCTAGTTTTATAAAAAAAAGTAATTTTTGACAGTTCTATAAACTCTAGCCGTTGTACTCGCTTTTATTATTAATTATTTATGGCTATTCTAGCTGTTATACTCGATTTCGTTGCTATTTATTTTTAGCTTGCATCTGAAATATAAATAAATTTATGACAGCCCTACAAATTCTAGCCGTTATACTCGCTTTTGTTGTCATTTATTTTCTGGCTAGCTTAATAAATAATTATAAATTTAAGACAGCTCCACAAACTCTAGCTGTTATACTCGATTTCGATGCTATTTGTTTTTGGCTAACATATGAAATAAATATAACTTTTGGGCAGCCCTACAAATTCTAGCCGTTATACTCATTTTTATTGCCATTTATGTTTGGCTAGCTTATTGAATTAAATAAATTTGTGACAGCCCTATAAACTCTAGCCGTTATACTCGCTTTTATTGTCAATTATTTTTCAATAGTTTCATAAAAAAAATAAATTTGTAACAGTTCAATAAACTCTAGCCGTTGTACTCGCTTTTATTATTAATTATTTATGGCTATTCTAGCTGTTATACTCGATTTCGTTGCTATTTATTTTTAGCTTGCATCTGAAATATAAATAAATTTATGACAGCCCTACAAATTCTAGCCGTTATACTCGCTTTTGTTGTCATTTATTTTCTGGCTTGCTTAATAAATAATTATAAATTTAAGACAGCTCCACAAATTCTACCTGTTATACTCGATTTCGTTGCTACTTATGTTTGGCTAACATATGAAATAAATATAAATTTTGGGCAGCCCTACAAACTCTAGCCGTTATACTCATATATATTGCCAATGTATGTTTTGACTCGCGTTTTAAATAAAAATAAATTTGTGACAATCCTACAAACTCTAGCTGTTATACTCGATTTCTGTGCTATTTATTTTTGACTTGCATTTGAAAAAAAAATATAAATTTAAGACAGCCCCATAAATTCTAGCCGTTATACTTGTTTCCTATAGAATTTATTTTGTAATAAACTCAACAAAATCTAGCTGTTATACTCGGTTTTATTATCAATTTTTTTTGGCTAGTTTCTTAAATAAAAATAAATTTTTGACAGTTTTATAAACTCTAGCCGTTATACACGCTTTTATTACCATTTATTTTTGGCTAGTTTCATAAATTAAAATAGGTTTGTGATAGTTTTATAAACTAGCCGTTGTACTCGCTTTTATTATTAATTATTTATGTCTATTCTAGCTGTTATACTCGATTTCGTTGCTATTTATTTTTAGCTTGCATTTGAAATAAAAATAAATTTATGACAGCTCAACAAACTCTAGCCGTTATACTCGGTTTTATTTTCATGTATGTTTGAATCGCGTCTTAAATAAAAATAAATTTGTGACAACCCTGCAAACTCTAGCCGTTATACTCGCTATCATTGTCATTTATTTTCTGGCTAGTTTAATAAATAATTATAAATTTAAGACAGCCCTACAAATTCTAGCCGTTATACTTGTTTCCTATAGAGTTTATTTTGTAATAAATTGATTTTAAACTCAACAAAATCTAGCTGTTATACTCAATTTTATTGTCAATTATTTTTGGCTAGTTTCTTAAATAAAATTAAATTTTGGGCAGCCCTGTAAACTCTAGCCTTTATACTCGCTTTTATTGTCATTTATTTTCTGTCTAGCTTTATAAATAAATATAAATTTAAGACAGTCCCACAAATTCTAGCCGTTATACTCATTGTTATTCGCATTAATTTTTTGAATAATGTTTTAATTGTATGACTTTCTTACAAGTTCTAGCCGTTATACTCGCTTGTATTATACTTTATTTTTTGGCAAACTATTTAAATAAATATACATTTATAACAGCCTTACACATTCAAGCCGTTATACTCGATTTGTTAAATTTTACGCGAAATTTGATAATAAAAAAATGCCGTCATACTCGCTTTCATTTTTATTTATTTGTATGCTAGCCCTTTAAGTACATTTAGTACAAGCCGTCATACTCGATTTTGTTCAATTTTACGCTATCGTTTGTAATAAATAACACTAGTTGTCAAACTCGCTTTTATTATTATTTATTTTTTTGTTAGCACATTTTTTAAGCTTAACAAACTCAAGCCGTCATACTCGATTTTGTTCAGTTTTACGCCATCATTTGTAATAAATAATTCTCCAGCCGTTATACTCAATTTTCATATTTTTAACACAGCCTTAAACTCTAGCCGTCATACTCGAATTACTATTATACAAAGTTTATGGAATTTTCTGTTTTTTTTTTAGGTATTTATTGTTTTTACAACTTTTGATATTTTCAACTATTGACACATAATAATACTGGAACGTTAACCTCTAGACTTTTATGAAGCCAGAAACACGTACATGTTGTAGGGCTACCTATCTTTATCTAACACTTACATAATAGCTAATTAAACTAAAAAAATAAATGTTTATTACAGTATTATTTAATTTAATTGTTATATATAAACTAAACTAATCGCACTGTAGGTGCAACAAAGACAGCAAGCCCTACAACCACCCATCTCTCTCGTCTTTCATTTTCAACCTTAACGTTCCATTATTATTATAATTTAGTCTTGATTTGACTAACAAATTGCAAATCAAAATAATTTTAGATGGTGGCCAGCTCAAATTCTTTTCCCTGGTGACATTCCCCCAAATGTTGCCAGTATTCCCCACACCGTAGGGGAATTTGTCGTTAGATTTTTCGGGTCACATGACCACTATTGGGTCAATAGGGGTCGCGTGTTTTTGTTTCAAGAGGGAGACACTGGTCACGCCAGTAGCAAAAAGAGTGCTGTGGATGGTCTGTTTGTTAAAGCGATTAAGGAAGCTACCAGTGCCCATAAAAAGTTTGTTGGTACGTGACAAACATTTTGTTTTGTTTGAGAATGAGAGAGAGTCAAAAATTAGTCAGTCAAAGTTGTTTTTGTTCAAGATTAGTCAAAAACACTTAGTTGGGAAAAGAATTATTTAAATTTAAATATGTGCAACTTGTAATTATTGATGGTAGTGAAAAGTTTTGTGGTTATATGGTGCTTGGTTCATTGCCCGGTCACTGCAAATGCAATTTAAATTAATTGGTGTAGGCTCAAGTGATGGGCGAAGTAGCTCAGAACAACATTCATTTATTATTTGATTAAATAATCTTTTGTTTAAATATTTAGGAGAGTCCTACAAAACTCTAGCCGTTATACTCGATTTAATTGCAATTTATGTTTGGTTAGCATATTAAATAAAAATAAATTTGTGATAGGTCTGTAAATTCTAGCTGTTATACTCGATTTCGTTGCTATTTATTTTTGACTAGCATTTGAAATACAAATACAAATTTAGGTGTCCTACAAATTCTAGCCGTTATACTCGAGTTTATAACCATTTATTTGTATGCTAGCTATTTAAATAAATAAACGTTTAGGACTGTATTACAAACTCTAGCCGTTATACTCGCTTGTATTATTATTTATTTTTAACTTGCTTGTTTTATAAAAATGAATTAAAAACTCTAGCTGTTATACTCGATTTCGTTGCTATTTATGCTAGCTAGCATCTGAAATAAACAAATTTAGGACAGCCCTAGAATCTCTAGCCGTTATACTCATTTTTATTCCCATTTATATTTATGCTAGTCTTTTATTAATTAAATATACATTTAAGTGTGTCTTACAAATTCAAGCCGTTATACTCAATTTCGTACTATTTAATTTTGGCTAACCTCTGAAATAAATCCAAATTTAGGACAGCCCTACAATATCTAGCCGTTATACTCGGTTTATTGCCATTTATTTTTGACTAGCTTCTTAATAAAAATAAATGTATAACAGTCTTACAAACTCTAGCCGTTATACTCGCTTTCCTTGCTATTTAATTTTCTCTAGCATCTGGAATAAACACAAATTTAAGACAGTCCTATGAACTCTTGCCGTTATACTCGATTCTATTACCATTTATTTGTATGCTAGCCTTTTAAATAAATGTATATTTAGGTCTGCCTTACAATCTCTAGCCGTTATACTCGCTTTCCTTGCTATTTAATTTTGACTAGCATTTGAAATAAACACAAATGTAAGACAGTCTTACAAACTCTTGCCGTTATACTCACTTTTATTATCATTTAGTTTTTCGCTAGTCTTTTAATTAAATATACATTTAGAATTATTCTGTATACTCAAGCCGTTATACTCAATTTCATGCTATTAATTTTTGGCTAACATAATATATTTAAGTTGAGGACAGTCCAACAAACGCTAGCCGTTATACTCGCTTTTATTATCATTTATTTTTATGCTAGCCATTTAAATAAATTATGTATTTAGTTACAATTGCCGTTTTAGTCAATATTGTTCTATTTATTTTTGGTTTGATTCTTACATAAAGATAAATTCTAGCCGTTATACTCCCTTTTGTGGTATTTATTTGTTGGTAGCTAGGACAGCGTAACAAATTAGCTATTATACTATTTATTTTAGTAGCAAACTCAAGCCATTATACTCGGTTTTGTTCAGTTTTACTCGACAATTTGTAATCAGCACAAAAAAAATTACATTTATTTTTTTTTTGTGTTTGCCTTATAAACTCAAGCCGTTATACTCAATTTTGTTTAGCTCTACGCGAGTATCTAAATGAAATAGTGTAGGCTCAAGTGTTGGGTAAATCGAGCGTCATTCTATAACCATCCTAGTACTGTAATAATTTATTTTTCTTGCAAACTTTGATTCACATCTCTCTTATTCTCAAATGGAATCTAAAAATATATATTTAACTTTGTAACCATTGAGATATAACAATTATAATAGAGGAGCGCGCATACCGAGCAGCTGAAGCCAGAAATGGAATGAAACCGCCATCTTACATTAAAATAAAAGTGAATCGACCAGTGGGAAATGTACGTTCAACAGATGCTGACACTAGTAATACCACTCCTTGTGATTGCGATCCTAGTTGGGAGCAGCCGTGTGGACCAGATAGCGACTGTCTAAATCGGTAAGAAAACCTAACCTCAAAAATATTATAAAACCTTCCATAATTTGTTGTCGGTACAAAATATCAAAAAAAGTTTCAAATATAAATTGTAGACAATACTTTTCTACATTTTTTTTATTATCACAAGTTTTGCTGTATCTCAATTAATTACTGAGATAAACACACATTTAAAAACCTAACCTCAAAAATGTTATAAAACCTCCCGTAATTTGTTGTCGGTACAAAATATCGAAAAAAGTTTCAAATATAAATTGTAGACAATACTTTTCTACATCTTTTACTTTATAACAAATTTTATCGTATCTCAATTATTTACTGAGATATTCACACATGTATAAACCTAACATAAAAAAAAAAAAATCTCCCCTAATTTGTTGTCGGTACAAAATATCAAAAAAAGTTTCAAATATAATTGTAGACAATACTTTTCTCCATCTTTTACTTTATAACAAATTTTAGCGTAACTCAATTATTTACTGAGATAATCACAAATTTAAAAATCCTAACCCCAATAAAGTTATAAAATTACCACTAATTTGTTGTCGGTACAAAATATCGAAAAAAGTTTCAAATATAAATTGTAGGCAATACTTTTCTACATCTTTTACTTTATAACAAGTTTTGCTGTATCTCAATTATTTACTGAGATAAAAACAAATTTAAAATCCTAACCTCTAAAAAATTATAAAACATCCCCAAATTTGTTGCTGGTACAAAATATCGGAAAAAGTTTCTAATATAAATTGTAGACAATACTTTTCTCCATCTTTTACTTTATAACAAATTTTAGCGTAACTCAATTATTTACTGAGATAATCACACATTTAAAAATCCTAACCTCAAAAAAGTTTAAAAAACCTTCCATAATTTGTTGTCGGTACAAAATATCAAAAAAAGTTTCAAATTTAATTTGTAGACAATACTTTCCTCCATCTTTTTTATTATCACAAGTTTTGTTGTATCTCAATTATTTACTAAGATAAACACACATTTAAAAACCTAACCTCAAAAATGTTATAAAACCTCCCGTAATTTGTTGTCGGTACAAAATATCAAAAAAAGTTTCAAATATAAATTGTAGACAATACTTTTCTACATCTTTTTTATTATCACAAGTTTTGCTGTATCTCAATTAATTACTGAGATAAACACATTTAAAAACCTAACCTCAAAAATTTTATAAAACCTCCCCTAATTTGTTGTCGGTACAAAATATCGAAAAAAGTTTCAAATATAAATTGTAGAAAATACTTTTCTGCATCTTTTTTATTATCACAAGTTTTGTTGTATCTCAATTATTTACTGAGATAAACACACATTTATAAACCTAACCTCAAAAATTTTATAAATCCTCCCGTAATTTGTTGTCGGTACAAAATATCGAAAAAAGTTTCAAATATAAATTGTAGACAATACTTTTCTTCATCTTTTTTATAATAACTAGTTTTGCTGTATCTCAATTATTTACTGAGATATTCACACATTTAAAAACAGCCCTACAAACTCTAGCCGTTATACTCGCTTTTATTAACATTTTTTTTATGCTAGCTTTTTAAATAAATATAATTATTTAAAACTGCCTTATAAACTCAAGCCGTTATACTCGATTTTGTGCTATTTACTTTTGGCTTGATTCTTAAATAAAGCTAAATGCACGAGAGTACTACAAACTCTAGCCGATATACTCGCTTTTGTAGTATTTGTATTTGTAATTTCGATCCAAATATTTGCCGTTATACTCGCTTTTCCTGCCTGTTATTCATGCTAGCCTTTTAATAATACATTCATGATTGCCTTACAAACTCTAGCCGTTATACTCAATTTTGTGCTATTTACTTTTGGCTTGATGCTTAAATAAAGCTAAATGTACGAGAGTACTGTAAACTCTAGCCGTTATACTTGCTTTTGTGGTATTTATTTGTACTGAATTTCAGTTAAAAAAAACTAGCCTTCATACTCGCTTTTATTGGCTAAAAATATGCAGCATTGCAGTTTGGAGGTGAATACTTACATTGCATCAAAGTCATTGGACAGTGACAGCCAATGAGAAACAAAAAATTACTTTTCACATAAAACAAAATAAAAAAATTAGTTGTTGAATCTTTTAGACGATTTGCAGCACTTTAAGCTACTTTTCTCTATAGGGGGGGGGGGGTGTTTTTTTAGCGATAGATGTTTCTGAATAAATTACAAGACACAAATCAAACATTTACTAATTTTTTAGTATACTTTTGACGGAATGTAATCCAATGGTTTGCGCTGCTGGAACTCGTTGTTGCAACCAGTCTTTTGAGAAGCGCCTTTATGCCCCTGTAGCCCCTTTTAAGACCACTGGTCGTGGCTGGGGCCTAAAGACACTAGCGCCCGTCAAAAAAGGCGCATTTGTCATTGAATACGTTGGAGAAGTTATCAATGAAAAAGAATATCGTAGAAGAATGAAGAGAAAACACGAACAGAAAGACGAAAACTACTATTTTTTGACCATAGATAAGGACAGAATGATCGACGCTGGTCCAAAAGGTGAGAGCTGTTTTTGTTTGTTTGTTTTCCGCCATTTTGTTTTGTTGTTTTTATCGCGTTTTTCTACAGCTATTTTCGGGACAAAACTATATAGATATGTAAAGCTTAAAACACACTTTTTCGGTCGCTATTTCCTACACAGAACTGTCCATATATCTCATCGGATAACATCACTAGCTTTTCAGCCATTTTGAAACAAAATGGCCGCCAGTAAAACTTAAAACAATTCCAGAAACATTTCACTGAATTTTGTTTATGTTTTCGCGGATTTCAATCGCTATTTTTTTGTCAGGACTATCCAGATATTTCGTTGAATAACATGTCTAGCTTTTCAGCCATTTTGAAACAAAATGGCCGCCAGTAAAATTCAAAACAACTCCAGAAACATTTCACTGAATTTTATTTATGTTTTCGCGGATTTCATTCGCTATTTTTTTGACAGAACTTTCCAGACATATCGTCGAATAACATGTCTAGCTTTTCAGCCATTTTGAAACAAAATGGCTGCCGGTAAAACTCAAAACAATTCCAGAAACATTTCACTGAATTTTGTTTATGTTTTTGCGCGTTTCATTCGCTATTTTTTTGTCAGGACTATCCAGATATTTCGTTGAATAACATGTCTTGCTTTTCAGCCATTTTGAAACAAAATGGCTGCCAATAAAGCCAGAAAAACTTCAAAAATATCTCATTAATGTTTGTTTGAAACATACAAAACACTAACGCTTTTATTTGCTGTTTTAAGACACTATTTTTTTGGATAAAACTATACAAATGTTTAGACGAACTTGGAGGTTAGCCTAGCAGCCATTTTGAAACAAAATGGCCGCCGGTAAAACCCGAAACCACCCCAGAAACATCTCATTGAATTTTGTTTTTGATATTTTTTGATAGAACTATCCAGATATTTTGTCGAATAACTTGTCTAACTTTTCAGCCATTTTAAAACAAAATGGCTGCCGATAAAGACACTACAACTCTTTGTCATTTGACATAATTAATAAAGAATCTAAACAGATAATTATAGCTGGAATTGTTATGATTTTTAATCATTGTTTGTGCTACAAATTGAAAAAATGTCCCAAACAAAACAAGCGAGAAATATTTATGTTATGATTAACTCAGCCGCCATTTTGTTTTGCCTTATCTTCAGTTGTTTACGTGACTGTTTTTCTTGAATGTGTTCTTAGTAAAGTGTAGTAGAGGTCGCCATTGCAGTCGATGTTCAACTGTTTCTTCGTGAATGTGTTTTCAAAATAGTTTTATTTATTTTTCTCTCGACTTTTTTAAAAAAACTAATAACTTTTCTGCCGAGGCCCTAATTTTTCACGGTTTCAAGGTAACGTTGCTCGATTTATGAACCATTCTTGTTCGCCTAACTGCGAGACACAAAAGTGGACAGTTAATGGTGACACAAGAGTTGGGTTGTTCGCAATAATTGATATTCCAACTGGTGCTGAACTCACCTTTAATTATAATTTGGAGTGCATCGGAGAGGAGAAAAAGGAGTGTAGGTGTGGAGCTGCCAATTGTAGCGGATATATTGGAGTTAAAGCAAAACAGGTAATAAAGAAAATTGTTTTGGTGGAGGCCCGGGGGTGTGTGATGTACGTTAGAGTGTAAGGCCACAATTTTTTTTTGATGTGTTTAGTTTTGTTGGTGCCATTGCTTTCCTGAGTATTTTACAGGAAAATGCTTCAAATAAATCTTGTAGGGAATTAAATTCTGCATCTAAAACTGTTTGGACCAATCATTTATCTTGTTTAGTTCCAGTTTAAATTAGGTCTAAAGTTACTACTAACAAAAATCGCAAATACCAAATATTGCATTAATTCAAAAAAGAGTTTTGGGTGCCCCAATATTTTTTAGAGTATTTTACAAAAAAATGCTTCAAATGAATCTTGTAGGGAATAAAATTCTGCATCTAAATCAGTTTGTTCCATTTTTATACCTTGTTTAGTTCCGGGTTAATTCAGATCTAAAGTTGCTAGTACCAATTTTTCGTAACACCAAATATTGAATGATTTCCCAAAACAGTTTTGTTGGTATCATTGCTTTCCTGATTATTTTACAAAAAAATGCTTCAAATATATTTTGTAGGGAATTAAATTCTGCATCTAAAACAGTTTGTCCCATTTTTATACCATGTTTAGTTCGGGGTTAATTCAGGTCTAAAGTTGCTAGTAACAATTTTTCGTAACAGCAAATATTGAATGATTTCCCAAAACAGTTTTGTTGGTACCATTGCTTTCCTGTTTATTTTACAAAAAAATGCTTCAAATAAATCTTGTAGGGAATTAAATTCTGCATCGGTTACTGTTTGTTCCATTTTTATACCATGTTTAGTTCCGGGTTAATTCAGGTCTAAAGTTGCTAGTAACAATTTCTCGTAACACAAAATATTCAACGATTTCGCAAAATTGTTTTGTTGGTACCATTGCTTTCCTGATTATTTTACAAACAAATGCTTCAAATAAATCTTGTAGGGAATTAAATTCTGCAACTAAAACAGTTTATCCCATTTTTATACCTTGTTTAGTTCCGGGTTAATTCAGGTCTAAAGTTGCTAGTAACAATTTCTCGTAACACCATATATTGAATGATTTCCCGAAACAGTTTTGTTGGTACCATTGCTTTCCTGATTATTTTACAAACAAATGCTTCAAATAAATCTTGTAGAGAATTAAATTCTGCATCTAAAACAGTTGGTCCCTTTTTTATACCATGTTTAGTTCTGGTTTAATATAGGTCTAAAGTTGCTAGTAACAATTTCTCGTAACACCAAATATTGAATGATTTCCCGAAACAGTTTTGTTGGTACCATTGCTTTCCTGATTACTTTACAAACAAATGCTTCAAATAAATCTTGTAGGGAATTAAATTCTGCATCAAAAACAGTTTGTCCCATTTTTATACCATGTTTAGTTCGGGGTTAATTCAGGTCTAAAGTTGCTAGTAACAATTTTTCTTAACACCAAATATTCAATGATTTCGCAAAATAGTTTTGTTGGTACCATTGCTTTCCTGAGTATTTTACAAACAAATGCTTCAAATAAATCTTGTAGGGAATTAAATTCTGCATCTAAAACAGTTTGTCCCATTTTTATACCATGTTTAATTCGGAGTTAATTCAGGTCTAAAGTTGCTAGTAACAATTTTTCGTAACACAAAATATTCAACGATTTCGCAAAATTGTTTTGTTGGTACCATTGCTTTCCTGATTAATTTACAAACAAATGCTTCAAATCTATTTTGTAGGGAATTAAATTCTGGATCGATTACTGTTTGTCCCATTTTTATATCATGTTTAATTCGGGGTTAATTTAGGTCTAAAGTTGGGGCACCCAAAACTGTTCGAATATTTACGTCAGTACTAACTTTAGACTTGATTTAAATCTGAACCAAACAAGATAAATGAATGGAATAAACTGTATTCGATGCAGAATTAAATTCCCTACAAGATTTATTTGAAGCATTTTCCTGTAAAATACTCAGGAAAACTTTGACATAAAAAATAAAAAGTGAGCCTTACACACTTACGCATACACAAACTCCCGGGCATCGAAACAAAAAAACCATCAAAAAACAACTAACTATACTTTATAACCTAACAGGACGAAGTCACAAAAAAGCGGAAATCCGTTCCTCTTAAACAAAAGAAGAAGAAATCTCTCGCAGTGCAGGAAACAAAACAAGCCGAAATAATTTCTTGTTTCGTTTGCGGTGAACCTGACGCAGTTCAGTCTTGCGACCGCGAAGCTTGCAATAAATTTTACCATCTTCAATGCGTTCAATTGGAGAACTTCCAGGAAGGTAAGAAACATTTTTCAGCAAACCGGAAGTGGGGAAAACGCGGGAAACATTTTGAATTTTTGTATTTTTTTTTTAGCAAAGTGGTACTGTCCTTGGCATAGCTGCAACGTTTGCTCAAAACGAACGACTCGATGTTGTTTTATGTGCATTAACTCATTTTGTCCAATTCATTCAGAGGGGAATATTCGTTATGACCGAGTTAAAGGCTTCGTTTGTAACGTTCATGATGTAAGTTATTATTTTTTGTGTGACACTGAGTATATTTTGGACTGTCATGGCTAGCTGAGATGTTTTAGAGAAAAATGTTTCAAATAAAACTTGTAGAGAATTAATTGCTCTACCTTTTTTATTTGAAGCATTTTTCTCTAAAATGTTTCAGATAACTTGTACAGTCCAAAGAAAATATTAACAAAATATGTTTGATTGTATTTGGTGCTGCTGTGCTCAGCTGAAATATTTTAGAGAAAAATGCTTCAAATGAAACTTGTAGAGAATTAATTGCTCTACCTTTTTTATTTGAAGCATTTTTCTCTAAAATGTTTCAGATAGCTTGTACAGTCCAAAGAAAAAATTAACAAAATGTGTTTGATTGTGTTTGGCGCTGCTATGCCCAGCTGAAACATTTTAGAGAAAAATGTTTCAAGTAAAACTTGTAGAGAATTAATTGCTCTACCTTTTTTATTTGAAGCATTTTTCTCTAAAATGTTTCAGATAGCTTGTACAGTCCAAAGAAAAAATTAACAAAATGTGTTTGATTGTGTTTGGCGCTGCTGTGCCCAGCTGAAATATTTTAGAGAAAAATGCTTCAAATGAAACTTGTAGAGAATTAATTGCTCTACCTTTTTTATTTGAAGCATTTTTCTCTAAAATGTTTCAGATAGCTTGTACAGTCCAAAGAAAAAATTAACAAAATGTGTTTGATTGTGTTTGGCGCTGCTGTGCCCAGCTGAAATATTTTAGAGAAAAATGCTTCAAATGAAACTTGTAGAGAATTAATTGCTCTACCTTTTTTATTTGAAGCATTTTTCTCTAAAATGTTTCAGATAGCTTGTACAGTCCAAAGAAAAAATTAACAAAATGTGTTTGATTGTGTTTGGCGCTGCTGTGCCCAGCTGAAATATTTTAGAGAAAAATGCTTCAAATGAAACTTGTAGAGAATTAATTGCTCTACCTTTTTTATTTGAAGCATTTTTCTCTAAAATGTTTCAGATAGCTTGTACAGTCCAAAGAAAAAATTAACAAAATGTGTTTGATTGTGTTTGGCGCTGCTATGCCCAGCTGAAACATTTTAGAGAAAAATGTTTCAAGTAAAACTTGTAGAGAATTAATTGCTCTACCTTTTTTATTTGAAGCATTTTTCTCTAAAATGTTTCAGATAGCTTGTACAGTCCAAAGAAAAAATTAACAAAATGTGTTTGATTGTGTTTGGCGCTGCTATGCCCAGCTGAAACATTTTAGAGAAAAATGTTTCAAGTAAAACTTGTAGAGAATTAATTGCTCTACCTTTTTTATTTGAAGCATTTTTCTCTAAAATGTTTCAGATAGCTTGTACAGTCCAAAGAAAAAATTAACAAAATGTGTTTGATTGTGTTTGGCGCTGCTGTGCCCAGCTGAAATATTTTAGAGAAAAATGCTTCAAATGAAACTTGTAGAGAATTAATTGCTCTACCTTTTTTATTTGAAGCATTTTTCTCTAAAATGTTTCAGATAGCTTGTACAGTCCAAAGAAAAAATTAACAAAATGTGTTTGATTGTGTTTGGCGCTGCTATGCCCAGCTGAAACATTTTAGAGAAAAATGTTTCAAGTAAAACTTGTAGAGAATTAATTGCTCTACCTTTTTTATTTGAAGCATTTTTCTCTAAAATGTTTCAGATAGCTTGTACAGTCCAAAGAAAAAATTAACAAAATGTGTTTGATTGTGTTTGGCGCTGCTGTGCCCAGCTGAAATATTTTAGAGAAAAATGTTTCAAATAAAACTTGTAGAGTATTAATTGCTCCACCTTTTTTATTTGAAACATTTTTCTCTAAAATGATTTCGCTGGATTTTACAGCCCCAAAAAATTAATAAACAAAAGGCGGTTGACCGTTTTTGGCACTGCTGTGCCCAGTTGAATTATTTTAGAGAAAAATGCTTCAAGTAAAACTTGTGGAGAATTAATTGCTCTACCTTTTTTATTTGAAGCATTTTTCTCTAAAATGTTTCAGATAACTTGTACAGTCCAAAGAAAATATTTACAAAATGTGTTTGATTGTGTTTGGTGCTGCTGTGCCCAGCTGAAATATTTTAGAGAAAAATGTTTCAAATAAAACTTGTAGAGAATTAATTGCTCTACCTTATTTATTTGAAGCATTTTTCTCTTAATTGTTTCAGATACCTTGTACAGTCCAATGAAAAAATTATCAAAATGTGATTGATCGTTTTTGACACTGCTGTGCCCAGCTGAATTATTTTAGAGAAAAATGCTTCAAATAAAATAGATAAAGCAATTAATTCTCTACAAGTTTTATTTGAAACATTTTTCTCTAAAATATTTCAGCTGGGCACAGCAGCGCCAAATACGATCGACCGACTTTTGTTTATTAATTTTTTGAGGCTGTAAAAGCCAGCGAAATCATTTTAGAGAAAAATGCTTCAAATAAAAAAGGTAGAGCAATTAATCCTCTACAAGTTTCACTTAAAACATTTTTCCCTAAAATAATTCCCCTAGGATGTACAGTCCAAAACATAAATATCCGTTTAAAATTTTTCAATTAATATCGTCTTTTTCATTTGTTTCTGCTTACTGGTAGCGTGGGCAACGTAAAAACAAAAGAGTGGGGACTAAATTCAAGGTTTGTAGAATGGTTTCTTCAAATTGTATCTTCAATTTTATCCTCAATTTTATCTTCAAAATTAATTTTTTTCCCAATTGATTATTTCGAAATTTTTGATGTTTGTTTTATTCCCTGTAGATAAAACAAGAAGAAGAAGAACCAAAAGAAGAAATTCCTGAGGACTCTTCAAAAACCAAAGAAGCAAATAAAGCCAAGAAAACGAAGAAATCAACTCGAAATATGGAAGAAATTGAGTCAATTTCTTCACAAATTGAAAATATTGAAAATGTGGAAAATACAAATTCAAAAACAGAAAATGAAGCAGAAAAAGAAGATATAGCTTCAGAACGAAGCAATGAAGACCTGCAAGAGAAGAAACTTGAAGCAAACGAACCGGAAGAAGTGAAAAAAGAAAATAAAAACGGATTAATTATTAAAGAATCTTCAGAAACCAAATCGCAAATTGAAGAAATTGAACAAATCGAAGAAATTGAAGAAAGTGGGACCAGTTCCGGTGAAATGCTTCAAATAGATATCTTCGTTTCTACTGAAGATACTATTAAAAATAATAATATTTCAATTAAAAAACGAAAATCGCGGTTGAGTTTGAAGAAAGACCTTGCTTCAAATACCTCCGAAGAAACGTCCAGTGAAGATGAAAAACCGCTGGTGAAGCTGAAGAAAATTAAAATCTCCGAAGAAACAGTAAAAACCAAAGATAAAAATGAAGAAAAATTTGAAGAAAATCTCCCAAAAAAAATTAATTTGGAATTTTCCGAATCTTCAGATGAAGATTTTGTGTCATCTCCGAAGAAATACAAAAAAAGAAGCAATTTGAAGAAGAAGATTAATTCTCAAAATGAAGCAAAGTTGAAGAAAAACAATTTAAAAACAGACAAAAAAATAAAAATGAAGAAATCCACAAATAAATTGAAGAAATTAAAAAAATTAAAATTGAAGAAAAACGTGTCTTCAAAAATCCGCGCGAAGCCCAAATTACAGCGCAAAAAAGTCCCGCGAAGATCCATCCGAAACTTGAAGCAAGCTGAAGAAATCATCAGTGATGCCAACATAACAAACACAAATTTGAACGAAGCAATTGAAGACTTGGAAGCAGCTATTGAAGAAAGGAAACGAAGCAGTGAAAATGTGAAGAAAAAACGAAACAAATTGCAAGAAACAATTGAAGATCTACAGAAAACAATTGCAGACAGTTCCCTCACAAAAAAAAATACTCGATCGTCTTTTGTTAATGAAGAAATGCCAACAAAAATCGAAGTAATTAACCTCAAAAAAAAGAAGAAATCTTTGGTTCAAAACGTGGAAACAAATGAAGAATCAAAAACAAATGACACCAAAAAAAAGAAGAAAGTTTCGTTGAGTCTTCGCAAATCAACTCGAGGCAGTAAAACAGAAGAACACTCTGAAGAAGACAGTGTAAACGGGGCTTTAAAAGAAATAAAAGAAATAAAAGAAGAAAGCAATCATCAAAATGAAGAAACAATCGTTAAAAGAAAACGTGGCCGCCCTAGAAACGACGAAAAACAATTGCCACAAAACAACGAAGACACTAAAACAACTGAAGAAACAGAAGAAACAAAAATAGAAACAAAAACAGAAACAAACCTTCCAAACGAAGATCTGGAAGAAACAGTGAAACGAAAACGCGGCAGGCCACGAAAACACCCCTCAATTGTTACCTCCGAAACAGCCAACCAATCAGAAACGGAATCCGAGTCTTCAAAAACACCACTTCCGGTTTTAAAACGGCCAAAAGGTCGCCCGAAAAAACACAAAAACCAACCGGAAGAACCCAAACAAAACCTGGAACAAGTTACGGAACTTTACAAAATGAAACTGAGCGAAACAATCCCGAAAAATCTTTATGACAATGTCGTAAATGAGGTTAAGTTGACAGCGAAGGTTCCCGCGCGCCATCTACGCGTCGTGCTTCGAAAGCAATCGGAGATCGACCAGAAGATCGATAATAAATTCCTGAAGATGCAAAATGATATTGAAAGAGATCTTCCGATTCGAAAACGGAGCAAACTTCGATATGAAACGCAGTTATAAACTCTTTTGACATTTTGAGGTTATTTAACTGTCAAATAATCATTATTTTGTGTTGTTTCAGATGTTTGAGACGTTGCCATTGTTGTCTACTGCCATTTTTAGTGTTTTTATGTCACCAGATCTAGGGTCCTGTCAAATAGTTTCACGACCTGTCAAATAAATTTCACGACCTGTCAAATAAAGTTTTGTATAAATTGTCGATTGAAAAATAATTTTGTATAATTCTAAGAAATATTTTTTTGTATCCTGATTAAGAATAAACCATTGGCACAGGCTGCCATGTAAATAAATATAAAGATTAATTCTAGGGTCATTTATTTTTAGAGTATTTGTAAATGTTTTTATAATTTATTTATATTTGTGAATTTCATAAATTTTTCATCTTTAGTTTTTTCGTGTTTTCTTTCGTTTTTAATATTTAAATTATTTTCAGGTCCCACAAACGTTTTCTCAGCAATTTAATTCTATAGTTTTGATAGGTTTTTGACGTTTAAAATCCCTAAAATAAAAATAAAAGTCCCTAAAACAAAAATAATCCCTAATTTTTTACAGCCAAATAAACAGAGCAATAACTCAAAATCTATCCAAGATATCAAAGCCAAATTTCATATTTAGCCTCAAACGGGTTTAGTTATAAACTGATTAAATTTTGATAGCACTAGGGTCCCTAAAACAAAAAAAATCCCTAGTTTTTTACACTCAAATAAACATAGCAATAACTCAAAATCTATCCAAGATATCAAAACCAAATTTCATATTTAGCCTCAATAGGGTTTAGTTATAAATTGATTAAATTTTGACAGCCCTAGGGTCCCTAAAACAATAAAAATCCCTAGTTTTTCGTACCCAAATGAACATAGCAATAACTTAAAATCTATCCAAGCTACCAAAACCAAATTTCATATTTAGCCTCAATAGGGTCTAGTTATAAACTGATTAAATTTTGATAGCACTAGGGTCCCTAAAACAATAAAAATCCCTAGTTTTTCGTATTCAAATAAACATAGCAATAACTTAAAATCTATCCAAGCTACCAAAACCAAATTTCATATTTAGCCTCAATAGGGTTTAGTTATAAACTGATTAAATTTTGATAGCACTAGGGTCCCTAAAACAAAAAAAATCCCTAGTTTTTTACACTCAAATAAACATAGCAATAACTCTGAATCTATCCAGAATATCAAAACCAAATTTCATATTTAGCTTCAATAGGGTCTAGTTATAAACTGATTAAATTTTGATACCACTAGGGTCCCTAAAACAATAAAAATCCCTAGTTTTTCGCACCCAAATAAACATAGCAATAACTTAAAATCTATCCAAGCTACCAAAACCAAATTTCATATTTAGCCTCAAAAGGGTTTGGTTATAAACTGATTAAATTTTGATACCACTAGGGTCCCTAAAACAAAAAAAATCCCTAGTTTTTCGTACCCAAATAAACATAGCAATAACTCAAAATCTATCCAAGATATCAAAACCAAATTTCATATTTAGCCTCAATAGGGTCTAGTTATAAATTGATTAAATTTTGGTACCACTAGGGTCCCTAAAACAATAAAAATCCCTAGTTTTTCGTATTCAAATAAACATAGCAATAACTCAAAAACTATCCAAGCTACCAAAACCAAATTTCATATTTAGCCTCAATAGGGTCTAGTTATAAACTGATTAAATTTTGATAGCACTAGGGTCCCTAAAACAAAAAAATTCCCTAGTTTTTTGTACGAATATAAACATAGCAATAACTCAAAATCTATCCAAGATATCAAAACCAAATTTCATATTTAGCCTCAAACGGGTTTAGTTATAAACTGATTAAATTTTGATAGCACTAGGGTTCCTAAAACAATAAAATTCCCTAGTTTTTCGCACCCAAATAAACATAGCAATAACTTAAAATCTATCCAAGCTACCAAAACCAAATTTCATATTTAGCCTCAATAGGGTCTAGTTATAAACTGATTAAATTTTGATAGCACTAGGGTCCCTAAAACAAAAAAAATCCCTAGTTTTTTACACTCAAATAAACATAGCAATAACTCTGAATCTATCCAGAATATCAAAACCAAATTTCATATTTAGGCTTAAAAGGGTCTAGTTATAAAATGATTAGATTTTGACAGCACTAGGGTCCCTAAAACAATAAAAATCCCTAGTTTTTCGCACCCAAATAAACAGAGCAATAACTCAAAAACTATTCAAGATATCAAAACCAAATTTCATATTTAGCCTCAAACGGGTCTAGTTATAAACTGATTAAATTTTGGTACCACTAGGGTCCCTAAAACAATAAAAATCCCTAGTTTTTCGCACCCAAATAAACATAGCAATAACTTAAAATCTATCCAAGCTACCAAAACCAAATTTCATATTTAGCCTCAATAGGGTCTAGTTATAAACTGATTAAATTTTGATACCACTAGGGTCCCTAAAACAAAAAAATTCCCTAGTTTTTTGTACGAATATAAACATAGCAATAACTTAAAATCTATCCAAGCTACCAAAACCAAATTTCATATTTAGCCTCAAAAGGGTCTAGTTATAAACTGATTAAATTTTGATAGCACTAGGGTCCCTAAAACAAAAAAATTCCCTGGTTTTTCGCTCCTATATAAACATAGCAATAACTCAAAATCTATCCGAGATATCAAAACCAAATTTCATATTTAGCCTCAATAGGGTCTAGTTATAAACTGATTAAATTTTGGTACCACTAGGGTCCCTAAAACAATAAAAATCCCTAGTTTTTCGTATTCAAATAAACATAGCAATAACTCAAAAACTATCCAAGCTACCAAAACCAAATTTCATATTTAGCCTCAATAGGGTCTAGTTATAAACTGATTAAATTTTGATAGCACTAGGGTCCCTAAAACAAAAAAAATCCCTAGTTTTTCGCTCCTATATAAACAGCAATAACTCAAAAACTATCCGAGATATCAAAACCAAATTTCATATTTAGCCTCAAAAGGGTTTGGTTATAAACTGATTAAATTTTGATAGCACTAGGGTCCCTAAAACAAAAAAATTCCCTGGTTTTTCGCTCCTATATAAACAGCAATAACTCAAAAACTATCCGAGATATCAAGACCAAATTTCATATTTAGCCTCAATAGGGTCTAGTTATAAACTGATTAAATTTTGATAGCACTAGGGTCCCTAAAACAAAAAAAAATCCCTAGCTTTACGCTACCATATAAACATAGCAATAACTCAAAATCTACCAAAAATATCAATACCAAATTTCATATTTAGACTTAAAAGGGGTTAATTGTCAATTGATTAAATTTTGGTAGAAATACCTCAACCGGAAGTGGTAGTTTACTTGAAGCCCAAAACAGTTTTTTAGGCATATCTCAGCTAATAATTGAGTTATGACAAAATTTGTGAGGATATAAAAGGTGTAGAATAGTATTGGCTACCATTTTTATTTGAAACATTTTTCGATATTTTGTACTGTTTAGCTAGAAACTAACCGGAAGTGGTAGTATATTTGTAATTTAAAACAGTTTTTTAGGCATATCTCAGCTAATTATTCAGTTATGACAAAATTTGTAAAGATATAAAAGGTGTAGAATAATATTGGCTACCATTTTTATTTGAGACATTTTTCGATATTTGGTACTGTTTAGCTAGAAACCAACCGGAAGTGGTAGTGTATTTGTAATTCAAAACAGTTTTTTAGGCATATCTCAGTTAATAATTGATTTATGACAAAATTTGTAAGGATATAAAAGGTGTAGAATAGTATTGGCTACCATTTTTATTTGAAACATTTTTCGATATTTTGTACTGTTTAGCTAGAAACCAACCGGAAGTGGTAGTATATTTGAAATTCAAAACAGTTTTTTAGGCATATCTCAGCTAATTATTGAGTTATGACAAAATTTGTTAGGACTGAAAATAAGTAGAATAGTATTGGCTACAATTTTTATTTGAAACATTTTTCGATATTTTGTACCGTTTAGCCAAAAACCAACCGGAAGTGGTAATTGACTTGAAACCCAAAACAGGTTTGTAGGCATATCTCAGCTAATAATTGATTAACAACAAAAACTATAAGAGCTTAAAAGATGTAGAATACTATTAGCAACAATTTTTATTTGAAACATTTTTCGATATTTTGTACCGTTTAGCCAGCAACCAACCGGAAGTATTAGTTGACTTGAAATCCAAAACAGGTTTGTAGGCATATCTCAGCTAATAATTGATTTACAACAAAAACTATAAGAGCTTAAAAGATGTAGAATACTATTAGCAACAATTTTTATTTGAAACATTTTTCGATATTTTGTACCTTTTAGTCAGTACCCAACCGGAAATGGTAATTTATTTAAAGCTTAAAACAGTTTTTTGGGCATATCTCAGCTAACAATTGAGTTACAACAAAAATTATAGTAGTATAAAAGATGTAAAACAGTATTGGCTACAATTTTTATTTGAAACATTTTTCGATATTTTGTACTGTTTAGCCAGAAACCAACCGGAAGTAGAAGTTGACTTGAAACCCAAAGCAGGTTTGTAGGCATATCTCAGCTAATAATTGATTTACAACAAAAATTATCAGAACATAAAAGATGTAGATTAGTATTAGCTACAATAATTATTTGAAACATTTTTCAATATTTTGTACTGTTTAGTCAGTACCCAACCGGAAATGGTAATTTATTTAAAGCTTAAAACAGTTTTTTGAGCATATCTCATCCAATTATTGAGTTACAACAAAATTTGTAATAGCATAAAAGGTGTAAAACAGTATTGGCTACAATTTTTATTTGAAACATTTTTCGATATTTTGTACCGTTTAGCCAAAAACCAACCGGAAGTGGTAATTGACTTGAAACCCAAAACAGGTTTGTAGGCATATCTCAGCTAATAATTGATTTACAACAAAAATTATAAGAACATAAAAGATGTAGAATATTATTGGCTACAATTTTTATTTGAAACATTTTTCGATATTTTGTACTGTTTAGTCAGTACCCAACCGGAAATGGTAATTTATTTAAAGCTTAAAACAGTTTTGTGGGCATATCTCAGCTAATTATTGAGTTACAACAAAATTTGAAATAACATAAAAGGTGTAAAACAGTATTGGCTACAATTTTTATTTGAAACTTTTTTCGATATTTTGTACCGTTTAGTCAGAAACCAACCGGAAATGGTAATTTATTTAAAGCTTTAAACAGTTTTTTGGGCATATCTCAGCTAATAATTTAATTACAACAAAAATTATAAGAATATAGAAGGTGTAAAAAAGTATTGACTACAATTTTTATTTGAAACATTTTTCGATATTTTGTACCGTTTTGATAAATAATCACGATTTAATTTTGTTGGGTACATAAATAAATATTGTGACATTCAAAAACGCGTAAAATTTCTAACACCAGTGACATCTGTCGGTTTTCCGGACAAATACCTAGAAAGAAGAAGAGATCTGATCGAATTTAGTGCAGCTATTTGTCTGGTAGTTAATTCAGAAAATCTCTTTATCTAATTTCAACTGACGTAATGTTTTTCCTAGTGATTGTCAAATGCTTGTCAAAATGCAATAATTCGTATTTTTCATTTTTGTTCGCTGTCTCAACAATCGAAAATCTAGTTCAATGTTGATAAAATTATTAGTTTGTTGTCAATTGGTTTCACATCGTGCAAAACAATTACTTTTTTGACCCATTGAAGGTGAGCCAAATATTTTAAAATAAGTTTGATTCTTTATAACTAACTGTCACGTATTGATTTGATAATTTAACCTATTTTTAAACATCAATCGATGATTTGTATTTTATTTAGGTTACGAGTTACTTTAGATAAATAAAATTTGCTGTGTCGTGTTCTATATTTGAGTTTTGACAGATGTACGACTTAATTTCTTTGTGTTTTGCACAGTTTGCAAATTGAGTGTTTGACAATATTTATAACCTAAATTAAACGTCACTGTCAAAATATTTTCCAGCGTGTCGCTGTTCATTTGTTACAGAAACACTCCAAACAAATGAAATCTACAGTGTAACACATCTAACCTCAAAATTTAACGGCAGAAAGTGTTAAAAAACATGACCTCATGACAGAACAAACTGCATATCTTCTAAAACCGCAAAAGAGAAAGAAATTCAAACGTTTTCAACGAATAATCATCACGAATTGAATAAATACCTACAGAACGTAGATAAACTCTCGTATTTATGCAAAAATGACAGAACCTGAAGCGAAATGGTCTTGTGAATACTGTACATATAAGAATTTCCCTTCTTCGTTGAAATGTACGATGTGTAGAGGTCCCAAACCGCTGATAAATGAAGATATTTATCGATTACACGGAAATGAAGTTAACGAAAGAGAAAACAACTCGAGTTTGTCTGGTAAGTGAAATCTGTAATTCATTTGTTTTGATTTGACAGTTGATGCTGCTTTTTTTGAGTGTAGTTTTGTTTTGTTTTGACAATTGACAGTAAGATACTCATTTGTTTTGTAATATTGTGATGTTCAATTGTTTTATTGAACAGTATGTGTAGTTGATGCTATTTTGTTTGAGTGAAGTTCGTTTTGACAGTGGGAGGTTAGGAAACGATGCTCATTTGTTTTATAACATTCAGTTGTTTTTTGTGCAGTGATATTCAATTGTTTTATACAACAGTATGTGTAGTTGATGCTATTTTGTTTGAGTGAAGTTTGTTTTGACAGTAGGAGGTTAGGAAACGATGCTCATTTGTTTTATAACATTCAGTTGTTTTTTGTGCAGTGATATTCAATTGTTTTATACAACAGTATGTGTAGTTGATGCTATTTTGTTTGAGTGAAGTTTGTTTTGACAGTAGGAGGTTAGGAAACGATGCTCATTTGTTTTATAACATTCAGTTGTTTTTTGTGCAGTGATATTCAATTGTTTTATACAACAGTATGTGTAGTTGATGCTATTTTGTTTGAGTGAAGTTTTGTTTTGACAGTGGGAGGTTAGGAAATGATGCTCATTTGTTTTATAACATTCAGTTGTTTTTTGTGCAGTGATATTCAATTGTTTTATACAACAGTATGTGTAGTTGATGCTATTTTGTTTGAGTGAAGTTTTGTTTTGACAGTAGGAGGTTAGGAAACGATGCTCATTTGTTTTATAACATTCTATTGTTTTTTGTGCAGTGATATTCAATTGTTTTATACAACAGTATGTGTAGTTGATGCTATTTTGTTTGAGTGAAGTTTTGTTTTGACAGTGGGAGGTTAGGAAATGATGCTCATTTGTTTTATAACATTCAGTTGTTTTTTGTGCAGTGATATTCAATTGTTTTATACAACAGTATGTGTAGTTGATGCTATTTTGTTTGAGTGAAGTTTTGTTTTGACAGTAGGAGGTTAGGAAACGATGCTCATTTGTTTTATAACATTCTATTGTTTTTTGTGCAGTGATATTCAATTGTTTTATACAACAGTATGTGTAGTTGATGCTATTTTGTTTGAGTGAAGTTTTGTTTTGACAGTAAGAGGTTAGGAAACGATGCTCATTTGTTTTATAACATTCAGACGTTCAATTGTTTTTTTGTGCAGTAGTTCTTATGTTCTGTATCTGAACAAGCATTTGTTTTGTGGGATTTCTAGGATGTTCAATTGTTTTTCGATAAAATATGAACCAAGTCGATGTTTTTATGTTTAATAGTATCCATGGAAGGCTAGATTTTGAGACAGTCATTTGTTTTGTTTTGACAGCACAACTATTGTCATTTGTTTTGTAGAATATTTAGGTTATTCGATATATTATAAAGACATTCATTTGTTTTTTGTACAAGAGCAGTCTAAGGCGATGTTCTTATGTTTTATATTTAAGACAGGCTTTTGTTTTGTTGTGAAAATAGTAGGCTGAGAAACGATGCTTATTTGTTTTGTAAAATTGAAACATTCAATTGTTTTTCGACATTAGAACTGAAGCGATGTTCTTATGTTTAAAGTAATCCATACTAGGCTAAATTTGATAGTCATTTGTTTTGTTTTGACAGAAACAAGCTAGAACAACGATTGTCATTTATTTCTTACACCCTCGATATAATATATAGATAAATTCAATTGTTTTTAGTTCAAAAACAGTCAAAGGCGATGCTCTTATGTTTTATATTAGAGACAGGCTTTTGTTTTGACAATAGAAGGCTAGTTCATCATTTGTTTTTTATGCATTAACAGTTTAAGGTGTCGTTTATGTTTTGTTTTGATAGAAACAAGGTAGGAACGATGTTCATTTATTTTGTAGAGTTTGTAGGTTACTCGTGATAATGTCTCAACATTCAGTTGTTTTTTATGTAGTAGCAGTTTAAAGTAACGTTCTTATGTTTTATTTTGTGACAGGCATTTGTTTTGTTTTGAAAATAGCTCATTTGTTTCATATATTAAAACATTCAATTGTTTTTCGACTAAATCGATGTTCATTTGTTTTTAAAACTGTATAATTTACTGGAGATAATATAAAGATATATTCAATTGTTTTTAGTTCAAAAACAGTAAAAGGCGACGTTCTTATATTTTATATTAATACAAGCATTTGTTTTGATAGTAGCAGGTTAGGGAACGATGCTCATTTGTTTTATAATATTCAGATGTTCAATTGTTTTTTTGTAGTAACAGTCTAATGTTTTGTTTTGACAGAAGCAAACTAAAAACGATGTTCATTTGTTACTCGAAATAATGTTAAGACATTCAATTGTTTTGTCCACTATATTAAAATCACATTGATGTTTTTATGTTTCAATTAAGACATTCAATTGTTTTTCAACAATATTAGTGATGTTCTTATGTTTAAAGTAATCCGTAGAAGGCTAGATTTGATAGTCATTTGTTTTGTTTTGTTTTGACAAAAGCAAGCTAGAACAACGATTCTCATTTGTTTTTTAAACTGTATAGTTTACTGAATATAATATTAAGATATATTCAATTGTTTTTAGTTCAAAAAACAGTCAAAGGCGATGTTCTTATGTTTTATATTTAAGACAGGCTTTTGTTTTAACAGAAGCAAGCTAACGATGTTCATTTGTTACTGGATATAATATTAAGACATTCAATTGTTTTGTCCATGATATTAGAATCAAATTGATGTTCTTATATTTAAAGCAATACGTAGAAGGCTTGATTTTGAGATAGTCATTTGTTTTGCTTTGACAGAAGAAGCTAGGACAACGATTGTCTTTTATTTTAATATAATATTAAGACATTCAGTTGTTTTTTATGCAAGAGCAATCTAAGGCAACGTTTTTATGTTTTATATTAAGACAGGCTTTTGTTTTGACAGTAGGAGGTTAGGAAACCATGTTCATTTTTTTTACAATATGAAGATGTTCAATTGTTTTTTGTACAGTAAAAGTCTAATGTTTTGTTTTGACAGAAACAAGTGAAGAACGATGTTCATTTGTTACTCGATATAATTTCACATTCAATTGTTTTGTCCACAATATTAAAATCACATTGATGTTTTTATGTTTAAAGTAATACTTAGAAGGCTTGATTTTGTTTTGTTTTAATTAAATTAATATAGAAACATTCACTTTTTTTTGTGCAATAATTGTTTATGGCAACGTTTTTATGTTATATACAGGATGTTTCATAACTTCGAGTACGTTAATGGTATATGTTTGATATGCTGATTAGAAATTTAAAAGATTTTTTTTAATTCGAAAAATTAAGGGTTGTTTACCTAAAACATTTTTTGTATTCGCTTTCCTATTAAACACAAACAATGAAGTAGGTAATCAACAATTTAAATTACTTAATACTAGTAAAATAAACGAACAAAATTTAATTATTTTTAATGAAACGATAATTATTAACATAATCATCCACCCAGTGGCAGTACAACGAAAAATTTTGGACTGGGAAACATGGAAAATAATATTGCGATTTAAAAAAAAATTCTTTTTGATTCGTTATCAGCATATCCAATAACATACACCATTAACGTATTTACCTGAAGTTATGAAACACCCTGTATTAGGTTAGTCAATTATTTTGTTGTTGAAAGGATCAAGTTAAAATAACGATTCTTATTTGTTTAATTAAGACAGGAGACATTCAATTGTTTTTTATGCGATAGCAGGCCAAGGCGATGTTCTTATGTTTCATATAACGCATTTCTGTGTTAGGTATAGCATCAGGTGAGACTCGAACCAACGGCAAGTGGTCGTGCGAGACTTGCACCTACCTAAATACATCCCGGGATCAAATCTGCTCCCAGTGTGGAACACCAATACAAATCGAAAAACAAATTGGTAAGTTTTACATTTCAATCAAATTCAATGTTACACTGGGGTCTAGGAAGCCCCAATGATTTTTTGAAGCTAAAAAAATTACATTCGCTCATGAAATAAAACAGTTCCTCTTTTCGGGGACAGTCCCCAAAGTGTCGTTTACATAACTACAATTTTTTTTTCAGTACCAACTCCAACAGACACCCTCCACGAACACATACAGCCTTTGCGCATATCCCATTCCCCCACCACGCCCCCTCACAACCAATCACAGCTAATCACCTCTTATTCACAACCTCTAGCCCCGCCCAGTGACCTCGCGCAGGCGCAGAGTCTCATAAGCGTGCAGCAACGGTCTGCTAGTAGGAATAGTGTTAATAGTGATAATTTAGCGCCTCACACTAGCACTACAAATGTTGAGAACCAACGGAGGAACCTGCAGAAATGGACCTGTCCGGTAAGTGGGATTTTCTGTACTTTTATGGATTTTTTTCACTACTAGCTTGTAATGTGTCATTATTGAATTGTTTTGAATGTTTTGAATCGTGAATTGTTTTTCTCTACAGCTTTTTTTGTGCCACTCAATAATGGAGTATTATTGACCTAGGTTAATTATACAGTTATGTATAATATACTCTTTTATGACAGATCTTTCTCAAACTTGTTGCCAAATGGAAATGGGAATATTTTCTAATTTATCGAACTTTCGAGTTATATTTAATTAGATTATTTTTTACTTGATTTGTATTGAAGATAACTGACATGTGACATTTGTCAACAAAAACAAAACAGCTACAGAGATTATTAAGGCTGATTAACAAAAAGAATTAACGCTAACTCCATTTTTTTCAACATCTGTAACTTTGTTTTTAAATTAATTAAATTAACAAAACAGAATTTTTTTTAAAAATGGGAACCTAGAATTATTTATATGAAAAAAATGTTTCTATTCCTTAATAATAATAAAAAAGTATGAGGTTGTAGTGGGGAGAGGGGGTCCAGATGCGTCCTTGAAAATCAAAAGCTAGTAGTGAAAAAAAATCATTTTTCTTGCAACAAACTTATTCGATTTTTTATTTAATATCCAGATGTGCACATACGAAAACTGGCCACGAACACTAAAATGCGCAATGTGTTCTCACGTAATTTCCCCTTCTCTTTCCACCTCCACCGCTCCAATTACCCCTACCTCCCCTCCCCAACGCTACCGCGACTCCTCCTCTCCCATTGGCTGCGTCGGTAGCGGTGGGGGCAACAACAACAACAACTGCGAATACGAACGTCGTATTCGCCAACTCAGACGTCAGGCTGACTGGGCGTGGCTTAACGCGTGTCTGGGCGTGTTGGAGGGGGACGCCAATCCCGTTGAGGCTTACTTGAGTAGTGGGGGGGACCCAGCTAGACAGTTGACTGCGTCGGAAGTCGCGTTGTTGAATAGATCGTCTGCTTTTGATGTTGGGCACACTTTAGTTCATCTTGCGATACGTTTTCATCGGGATGATTTATTAGCGAGTTTGTTGTCTCAAATTGAAGGGGGCGGGTCAGGGGTGAAACGGGTGCCTAGTTATGTTGCACCGGATATAGCTACTGATATCCGGAGACATATGACGTCAACAATTCGACAGAGAAAAGGCAGTTTTCCTTGTAACTTTGTCACAGAGTTACCTACATTTGCTCTTCCAGCAGGTACGAAAATATTATCTAGGTATTCTAGTTGAAAATGAGAGAGAGATATTTGTACTTGGTTCATCACCCGGTCACTGCAAACGCTATCTAAATGAATTGGTGCATGTACAGTATTTTTCGTGTGACGTCAGACCGCCTAGTGACAGATAGAGCCTGCGCGCGCATTATCTTAGCCATCTTGACCTTGAGTGTTGTGTTTTGTATTTTTTTTCAAATGTGAGACTAGCTAGAGAAAAAAGTTTCAAATAAAAGTTGTAGAAAATCAAATTTGGAACAAAAATGGTTATTAGTAATTTTTCTCTAACTGCTTCCGGTTTACAGAAAAACTACCTAAAACATCATTGTCTAAAAATTTATGTAATGCTTAATTTTAACCTAATTTAAACCTGAACTAAACAAGATACAAAAATGAGACCAACAGTAATCGATGCAGAATTTAATCCTCTACAAGATTTATTTGAAGCATTTTCCGGTAAAATGCTCCGGGAAGCAATGGTGACCGGAAAACTGTTGAAGCCTTACACTCTAACAATATAGTCGCAAATTATATTTATAAGTTTACTTCAAATGTGAGACTAGCTAGAGAAAAAAGTTTTAAATAAAAGTTGTAGAAAATCAAATTTGGAACAAAAATGGTTATTAGTAATTTTTCCCTAACTGCTTCCGGTTTAGAGAAAAACTAACTAAAACATCAAAGTCTCAAATATTTGTCAGGTGTAATTAAAGTATTGTTTACTTCAAATGTGAGACTAGCTAGAGAAAAAAGTTTCAAATAAAAGTTGTAGGAAATCAAATTTGGAACAAAAATGGTTATTAGTAATTTTCCCCTAACTGCTTCCGGTTTAGAGAAAAACTACCTAAAATGTCTCAAAAATTTGTCAGGTGTAATGCGAACTTTAAACCTAATTTAAACCTGAAATAAACAAGATACAAAAATGATACCAACAGTAATCGATGCAGAATTTAATCCTCTACAAGATTTATTTAAAGCATTTTCCGGTAAAATGCTCCGGGAAGCAATGGTACCCGGAAAACTGTTGAAGCCTTACACTCTAACGATATACGAGTAGTCGCAAATTATATTTATAAGTTTACTTCAAATGTGAGACTAGCTAGAAAAAAAAGTATCAAATAAAAGTTGTAGAAAATCATATTTGGAACAAAAATGGTTATTAGTAATTTTCCCCTAAGTGCTTCCGGTTAAGAGAAAAATTACCTAAAATGTCTCAAAAATTTGACAGGTGTAATGCTAACTTTAAACCTAATTTATACCTGAACTAAACAAGATACAAAAATGAGACCAACAGTAATCGATGCAGAATTTAATCCTCTACAAGATTTATTTGAAGTATTTTCCGGTAAAATGCTCCGGGAAGCAATGGTGACCGGAAAACTGTTGAAGCCTTACACTCTAACGATGTACGAGTAGTCGCAAATTAAATTTATAAGTTTACTTCAAATGTGAGACTAGCTGGAGAAAAAAGTTTCAAATGAAACTTGTAGGAAATCAAATTTGGAACAAAAATGGTTATTAGTAATTTTACCCTAACTACTTCCGGTTTAGAGTTATGGCACTCGGAAATTTAGACATTTTTGATGCAAGTATCGACATTTCGCTTACATGACTTTTCAAATTCTAATGAAGCCAGGATTCAAACACGTGACTTAATGGACGCAAGACAATGTCTGAAGCTCTTACTGTTGTTTGATTTGTCGTATTGTATTATTCATTATGTCCTATTTTCGTTTGATTTTGTAATTTAGAGAATTATGGGAAAGGAGACAGAAAGTGTGATAGAAGAATTTTGGGGGACAATTATTGGGTATCCTGATTTTTTTAGGGGAAAATGGTTCAAATAAAAATTGTAGGGAATTCAATTCTACATATTTAGGTTAGGTTATCTTGGTTGTCGGGTTGTCCGCTAGAGCGTGTTGTGTACAAATACAAGATGGCGAAGATTCTGACGTTTCAAAATGTCAAAAAATATCTCTCTCTCGTTTTCAAATGCAGTGCAAATCCTCTCAGTGTTTAACAGTTCGTCTGCGATTATTTTAGAAGTAGAAGAACTACCAGGTGCTGTACAAGAACAACTATTTTCTGAACTGTTAGATAAAGACGCTCAGCAACAACTCGAAGGCGATTCGCCGGTTATAAACTGGTCTCTCGAGGTCACAGTTCGTTTAGGATCTAGGTTATACGCGCTATGGAACCGCTCTGCAGGTGACTGCCTCCTGGACAGTGCTATGCAGGCAACGTGGGGCGTATTTGATCGAGACAACACCTTGAGAAGAGCCATGGCTGAAAGTCTACACCAAGGTGGACATATGTAAGTTTTTAACACTTTATCTCCCGCCTATCTGTTGTTTTTTATGTCTGTATGTGTGTATGTATGTATGTATGCATGTATATGTGTATGTGTGTAGGTGCGCGTGTGTGTAGGAGCGCGTGTGTGTGAAGGTGCGCGTGTGTGTGAAGGTGCGCGTGTGTATGAAGGTGCGCAAGTGTGTGAAGGTGCGCGAGTGTGTAGGAGCGCGTGTGTGTGAAGGTGCGCGTGTGTGTGAAGGTGCACGTGTGTGTGAAGGTGCGCGTGTGTGTAGGATCGCGTGTGTGTGAAGGTGCGCGTGTGTGTAGGATCGCGTGTGTGTGAAGGTGCGCGTGTGTGTGAAGGTGCACGTGTGTGTGAAGGTGCGCGTGTGTGTAGGAGCGCGTGTGTGTGAAGGTGCGCGTATGTGTGAAGGTGCGCGTGTGTGTGAAAATGCGCGTGTGTGTAGGAGCGCGTATGTGTGAAGGTGCGCGTGTGTGTGAAGGTGCGCGTATGTGTGAAGGTGCGCGTGTGTGTGAAAATGCGCGTGTGTGTAGGAGCGCGTGTGTGTGAAGGTGCGCGTGTGTGTGAAGGTGCACGTGTGTGTGAAGGTGCGCGTGTGTGTAGGATCGCGTGTGTGTGAAGGTGCGCTTGTGTGTGAAGGTGCGCGTGTGTGTAGTCTGTAGCAATTTTTCGTCGCATAACTTAAATACTATAATACCAAAAAATACAATTTTATGAATTATTGCTTCTTATATTTAAATGAAGAGCTGATTAGATTTTGGATAAAATTGGTCAACCGGAAGTAGCAGTTTACTTGAAGCACTTAACAGTTTTTCGTAACACGGTTAAATTTCCTTTTTCAACAATTTATGTTATTTTAAAGTTGTGGAATATTTAATTTTACATGTTTTTATTACACTAATTTTATTAATTTTCATTAAATTTAGAGATAATAATTAGATTTCACAAATCTTGCATTCCTAGTACACCATGGAAACATTTAAATTTTTTTTACGAAATGTGACACATGTCATTGTGATTGTGAAGCTGTTTTCTTAGTGAAATGTCAAAAAATTAAATAAATATACGAAAGAAAATTAAATTTCTTAAATATAAATAGAAAATAAACAAATAAAAAGGTATGTTTCTGTATCATCAAATACTATTTTGTACCGTTTAAGAGTTGTATTGAGCGGGAGGTTACGTGCTGACCACATCAGATTTGTTTAAAACCTTTTTTAAACGTTTTTTGAACACCATTTCCCCTTTCATCTGTTTTTACACCCCCCTTTACCGTTTTTTAAACCTCTTTTCAACGTTTTTGTAACACCCCATTTATCGTTTTTAAAACATCTTTTAATAGTTATTTATGTATCAAGGCACTGAAGTTTAACTTTTTTATACATATTCAATTATTATTTGTAATTTGATTTGGAAAAAACTGTAAAAAAAATTATTATATAGGTTAAGTTTATACATCTGTCAGTTGTCAATTGAAACTGACACTCAGTGTTGCCAACCTTAAAAGTTATCGTAAATAACACTCAAAATATTTACTACAATACGTCATATATCATAGTTGTACAATAATTATTTTACGGTTGCCAACATTGCCATAAAACCTTATTTAAAACCTCCACTTTTCAAACGTTTATAAAACGTTTTTTCAACGTCAACAGATTCTATCCTCGTTGGAAAGAATATGAATCTTCCCAAGCTTCCCTTCTTCATTTCTCTTTAGAAGAAGCACAGTGGGAAGAAGATTGGACCTCCCTTTTGTCCTTGGCTTCACAGCCCGGCGCTAGCTTAGAGCAGCTTCACGTTTGGGCCTTAGCTCATATCTTACGACGACCAATTATCGTTTATGGAGTCAAATACGTCAAAAGTTTTCGGGGCGAGGCTTTGGGTTACGCGAGATTTGAAGGTCAGTGAAGGTTAATTCACTCTAGGGAAATACTAAATGTTTTTTACTAGGTGTTTATCTTCCACTTCTTTGGGAAGCTTCGTTTTGCGTTCGTACACCTTTGGCACTTGGTTACACTCGAGGACATTTTTCTGCGTTGGTTCCAATGGAACCAGAGACACACCCCGACCCGCCCCACCCCAGAATGGACCACCCCGACCATCTACAAATCACCTTTCTGCCTCTAATGGATCGCGAGAGAAAACTACTTCCCGTACATTTTCTAACACAAGTCGAGGTATTTTGCTGTTGAAAACTCTCAGCAAAACCCGAGGCTGAACCACTTAACAATTCTTTGATGTTTAGATGGGCAGAGAAGAGTCAATTCTTCGGCAGTGGCTGGATGTGTGCGAAACGGAAGGTGGAATATTAGTTGCACAGCAACGGTTACACAAAAGGCCGTTACTGGTTGCACAGATGGTAGAAGAATGGTTGAATCATTACCGACGATTAGCGTAAGTACTACCAAACTTTATATTTAGCATTTTGGGGATCCGGTTATCAGCTGACTAAATTTTTGTTGCATTTGCGCAACCGGAAGTGAAAATAATTGAATTAGAACAAAATGAAAAAAAAATTTTTTGATATCTTGTTTTTCGGAGAGTTTTTTGGGTATATCTCAGTAAATAATTGAGTTACGAAAAAAATTAAGATAACGTAAAAGATGTAAAATAGTATTGGCTACAATTTTTATTTGAAACTTTTTTCGATATCTCTTACCATTCAAGAGATAGTTAACCAAACCGGAAGTGGCAATTTATTTGAAGGTCGCTGAGGTTTTTTGGGTATATCTCAGTAAATAATTGAGTTACAACATAACTTGTAATAACATAAAAGATGTAAAATAGTATTGGCAACAATTTCTATTTGAAACTTTTTTCGATAACTCTTACCGTTCATGAGATACCAAACCAAACCGGAAGTGGCAATTTATTTGAAGGTCGCTGAGGTTTTTTGGGTATATCTCAGTAAATAATTGAGTTACAACATAACTTGTAATAACATAAAAGATGTAAAATAGTATTGGCAACAATTTCTATTTGAAACTTTTTTCGATAACTCTTACCGTTCATGAGATACCAAACCAAACCGGATGTGGTAGTTTATTTGATTATCGCTGGGGGTTTTTTGGGTATATCTCAGTAAATAATTGAGTTACAACATAACTTGTAATAACATAAAAGATGTAAAATAGTATTGGCCACAATTTCTATTTGGAACTTTTTTTGATACCTCTTACCGTTCATGAGATACCAAACCAAACCGGAAGTGGTAGTTTATTTGATTATCGCTGGGGTTTTTTGGGTATATCTCAATAAATAATTGAGTTACGAAAAAAATTTAGATAACATAAAAGATGTAAAATAGAATCGGCTACAACTTCTATTTGAAACTTTTTTCGATATCTCTTACCGTTCAAGAGATAGTTAACCAAACTGAAAGTGGCAGTTTATTTGAAGATCGCTGGGGTTTTTTTGGGTATATCTCAGTAAATAATTGAGTTACAACATAACTTGTAATAACATAAAAGATGTAAAATACTATTGGCTACAATTTATATTTGAAACATTTTTCGATATCTCTTACCGTTCAAGAGATAGTTAACCAAACTGAAAGTGGTAGATTATTTGAAGATCGCTGGGGTTTTTTTGGGTATATCTCAGTAAATAATTGAGTTACAAAATATCTTGTAATAACATAAAAGATGTAAAATATTATTGGCTACAACTTCTATTTAAAACTTTTTTCGATAACTCTTACCGTTCAAAAGATAATTAACCAAACCGGAAGTGGCAGTTTATTTGAAACTCGCTGGGGGTTTTTTGGGTATATCTCAGTAAATAATTGTGTTGCGAAAAAAATTATAATAACATAAAAGATGTAAAATAGTATTGGTAACAATTTTTATTTGAAACTTTTTTCGATAACTCTTACTGTTCATGAGATACCAAACCAAACCGGATGTGGTAGTTTATTTGATTATCGCTGGGGTTTTTTGGGTATATCTCAGTAATTAATTGAGTTACGAAAAAAGTTGTAATAACATAAAAGATGTAAAATAGTATTGGCTACAATTTATATTTGAAACTTTTTTCGATATCTCTTACCGTTCAAGAGATAATTAACCAAACCGGAAGTGGCAGTTTATTTGAAACTCGCTGGGGGTTTTTTTGGGTATATCTCAGTAAATAATTGAGCTACGAAAAAAATTATAATAACATAAAAGATGTAAAATAGCATTATCTACAACTTCTATTCGAAACTTTTTTCGATATCTCTTACCATTACCGAGATATACCCCGAAACATTCAACATGTCTCCCATTTCTTTAGACAGATGACGTCAGCGCCTTTTGCGCGCCCTCTACCCATCCAGGATTACTCCAGCGATGGCGACACAGACGACGAATAACACCAAGCGACGAACGTGCTGCCATCTGCTGCACGGTAGCCACGTGGCTGCAATAAAACAGCACTTTTAGTGACTAATATGGACATTTACAAAATATTTTGCGACGTTCTAGTACAACACTCTTTTTTAATATACCTGCAAGAATTTTCATTTGTTTTTTGTTTATTTAGAGGGGTGGGGTCTCGAATTTGATTGGCTAGTCATTTTTTGTTTGTTATTTGAGGTTATGTGTATATTTTTCTTGTTTTTTTAAAAATATTTTTCAAGCTGTTTTTCCCCAGGAGGTCACAAAATACTAATTTATCAAAGGTAAGGGATGACTTTTCATTGATTTTTCTTTAGAGTATTGACAGAAAAAGTACAAAAAAATAATCAACTTTCACAGAAATATACAAAATATAAAGATATATATATTTAAATTATATAAATATTAAATAAATTAGGCAAGTTTTCTAGCTATACCTGTATTTTTGAACTAATAATATTTGCCGTATTAAAATGCAATGTTTTACAGCCTGTTCCCAATGTTAGGTTTACTCCTAACAGATGGCGCAGCGATCGTAACTTTCAACTGTTGAAAAACTAAATATTCTTTTTATATAATGGTGTTATTTCAAACGTATAAAATCACAGTTTGGATTATATATATTCATTTGTTCTAAAACAATTGAATCTCGCACTGTCTGATTATGTAAAAAAAAAATAGATCAGGGTATTTTTATTAATTACTAACTTATAAATTAATTATGTTATGTGATATATCTAATTTAATATTCCAGTTTCTGAATAAATTTTAGGGATTTTTTATTTATTTTTTGGGGTATTTAGTTGCTGAATTATCACCGGTAAGTTATTATTTAAAATAATCCAAACGTGTAGAAAATAATGTGTCAAAAGTGCTTATAAAATATGCATATTATGACAAATTAAAAACAGTATTATTATCAATTTTTGTTATGCAGTGATTTTCAAATTGTTTCATATTTCGTAAACTAACACCCCCCCCCCCCCCCATACAGAGGAAACTGTAAAAAAGTAATATTTAGACCATTCAATTCAACAAAACAATTTTTATTGAAAATATTTTTTGATAAAATCTCTCGTTTACGAAATATCTTCGATTTATGCATAAACAGTTCATCGCACAAAAAATTTGTAAGGACCAAAATTGTTCCTCGTTTTATTCTCTACAAAAAGTATCCGAAACATTTTTTGATTTTGTGCCAGATGGCAGCACTAATCGCGCTTAAAGTTTCGGGTAGTACAAAACTTGCGCTTTTGGGTAAACGGTTACCGATACAAAAAATTTGTGAAGACCAAAATTGTTCCCTATTTAATTTTCTACAAAAAGTATCCGAAACGTTTTTTGATTTAATGCCAGATGGCAGCACTAATCGCGTTTAAAGTTACGGGTAGTACAAAACTTGCGTTTTTCGGTAAACGGTTACCCGTACAAAAAATTTGTAAGGACCGAAATTGTTCCTAGTTTAATTCTCTACAAAAAGTATCCGAAACATATTATGATTTTATGCTAGATGACAGCACTAATCGTGTTCAAAGTTTCGGGTAGTACAAAACTTGAGTTTTTGGGTAAACGGTTACCCGTACAAAAAATTTGTAAAGACCAAAATTGTTCCTCGTTTAATTCTCTACAAAAAGTATCCGAAACGTTTTTTGATTTAATGCCAGATGGCAGCACTAATCGCGTTCAAAGTTTCGGGTAGTACAAAACTTGCGTTTTTGGGTAAACGGTTACCCGTACAAAAAATTTGTTAGGAACGAAATTGTTCCTCGCTTAATACTCTACAAAAAGTATCCGAAACATTTTTTTATTTTGTGTCAGATGGCAGCACTATTCGCGTTTAAAGTTTCGGATAGTACAAAACTTGCGTTTTTGGGTAAACGGTTACCCGTACAAAAAATTTGTTATGACCGAAATTGTTCCTCGTTTAATACTCTACAAAAAGTATCCGAAACGTTTTTTGATTTTGTGCAAGATGGCAGCACTAATCGTGTTCAAAGTTTCGGTTAGTACAAAACTTGCGTTTTTCGGTAAACGGTTACCCGTACAAAAAATTTGTAAGAACCATAATTGTTCCTCGTTTAAGTCTGTACAAAAAGTATCCGAAACATTTTTTGATTTTGTGCTAGATGACAGCACTAGTCGCGTTTAAAGTTTCGGGTAGTATAAAACTTGCGTTTTTGGGTAAACGGTTACCCGTACAAAAAACTTTTTAGGAACGAAATTGTTCCCTATTTAATTTTCTATAAAAAATATTTGAAACATTTTTTGGTATTGTGCCAGATGGCAGCACTAATCGCGTTTAAAATTTCGGGTAGTACAAAACTTGCGTTTTTGGGTAAACGGTTACTCGTACAAAAAAATTATGAAGACCGAAATTGTTCCTCGTTTACTTCTCTACAAAAAGTATCCGAAACGTTTTTTGATTTTGTGCCAGATGGCAGCACTAATCGCGTTTAAAGTTTCGGGTAGTACAAAACTTGTATTTTTGGGTAAACGGTTACCCGTACAAAAAATTTGTAAGGACCAAAATTGTTCCTCGCTTAATTCTCTACAAAAAATATTTGAAACATTTTTTGATTTTGGGCCAGATGGCAGCACTAATCTCATTTGAAGTTTCGGGTAAAAAAGTCACGATTTTAGGTAAACGGTTTTGTACAAAAAATTTGTGAAGATCGAAATTGTTCCTCGTTTAATTGTCTTCAAAAATATTCGAACAATTTTTTGATAAGTGTGTACTAAGAACTGTCATGGAACAATTTGAAAATCACTGATAAAATTTTTTTTCTAATGTTATCATTTTCTATGACCGGTTTTACTGTAAATAATTATTATAAAATTAATTAATTTTTAGCAAAATTAACAAAACTTCAAATGTCACAAATAAAACAACAAAAGGTTTGTTGTTTTGTCTGTTTGTTTGAAATTTTGATACATATTTGTTAGTGTGTGTTATAGAAAATTAATAATTTTTTCAAATTAAACCAGTCTTAGGAAATGATACAGTTGGTTAAAAAGTTTCATGTATTAAATCGATTGACAAAGGCTTTTTAAAATGTTTTCAGTGCCTTCAAATGTTTCATATTTTAAAAAGCACAGCTTACACTGTCAAAAGATTAGAATCTCTAAATTCTTCAAAATATATTTGCGAATGTGAATTATTGGACTTTGAGGGCGCGTAACTTCTATAATAATTATTTTAGAGAAAAATGCTTCAAGTGAAACATATAGACAATTTCATGCTCTACAATTTTTATTTGAAACATTTTTCTCTAAAATTATTAGGGAGGCCTTTATAGTCAAAATCTTCAAAATGTATTTGCGAATGTGGATAATTGGACTTTAAAGGCGTGTAACTTCTAAAATAATTATTTTAGAGAAAAATGCTTCAAGTGAAACTTGTAGACAATTTCATGCTCTACAATTCTTATTTGAAACATTTTTCTCTAAAATTATTAGGGAGGCCTTTATAGTCAAAATCTTCAAAATGTATTTGCGGTGTGGATAATTGGACTTTAAAGGCGTGTAACTTCTATAATAATTATTTTAGAGAAAAATGCTTCAAGAGAAACTTGAAGACAATTTCATACTCTACAATTTTTATTTGAAACATTTTTCTCTAAAATTATTAGGAAAGCCTTTATAGTCAAAATCTTCAAAATATATTTGCGAATGTGGATAATTAGACTTTAAAGGCGTGTAACTTCTAAACTAATTATTTTAGAGAAAAATGCTTCAAGTGAAACTTGTAGACAATTTCATGCTCTACAATTCTTATTTGAAACATTTTTCGCTAAAGTAATTAGTGGGGCCTCAATAGTCAAAAAACTTTTTATGAGCACTGTATTGAAAGCATATTTGTAATTTATTTTCAAAATTAATTATTTATTTAAATGTTTGGACAATGTATTTTAAACTAGAATTAGAAAATTGTTGAGATATGTAACTACTTGGTAAATGTTAATAAGATTTATCAATATTAACATTGATAAAATCAGAAAGTTAGGTTATAATTTGTTTGAATTTGTTAATAATATACGTAATATTCAACTGTATTTTGTTGGCACGCATGAGACACGTGTTAAAAAGAAGATAATGTGATTATTTTGAGTTAAAATAATGTTTTTAGGAATATTTTTACCACGAAAAAGCAAAACAGACTAGTTTTTTGTCCGCCATTTTTTTCTCGAGCATTTTACAAGAAAATGCTTCAAATAAATCTTCTAGAGAATTAAATTCTGCATCTAAACTTGTTTGGTTCATTTATTTATCTTGTTTAGTTCAGGTATAAATCAGGATAAAGTTGGTAATGACAGACGGGATCGTGACTCGTCGTTAGAGTGTAAGGCCACAACAGTTTTTTGGCCGCCATTGCTGCCCTAAGCATTTTACAAAAAAATGCTTCGAATAAATCTTGTAGAGAATTTAATTCTGCATCTAAACCTGTTTGGCTCATTCATTTATCTTGTTTAGTTCAGGTTTAAAGTAGGTTATGACAGACGGGAGCGTGACTCGTCGTTAGAGTGTAAGGCCACAACAGTTTTGTGGCCGCCATTGCTGCCCTGAGCATTTTCCAAAAAAATGCTTGGAATAAATCTTATAGAGAATTGAATTCTGCATCGATTACTGTTTGGATCATTCATTTATCTTGTATAGTTCAGGTTTAAATTAGTTTTAAAGTTGACAAAAAAATGTCTGTTTTTCTTTTTCGTTAGTGCTGATGTTACAGAAATATTGTATAAGGCTATGCTTATAAAGAAATAACTTTTAAAATAGCTACTTTGTATATATAGCTAATTTAAATAAATTCTGCAATGAATTTATTTATAATAATGTTCATTTAAAATGTTTTTAAATATGTAAAAACTTAATATATTTAAATAATATATTATTAACATCAACTAAAAGATGTTATATATTAAAAAGTTTAAACAATTTAATTGAAAATTTTTTTTATTGTATTTTATTTATTGTTTTATTTATTTTACTTTAAAATTAACAAAAAATATTCCAGTGTTTTGTCTCTTAACCTCAAAGTTACAGATGTCATCAAATGAAACATTTCAGGAAATGTTTCATACATTTCAGCAACCAGGAAACAAATTCGAACCCTCCAGGTCGTGGAAATGTCAACAACATTTGGAAAATAATGTAAGTTTTGTTTTATTGTAATTAATTATTTATTGTTTTGTGTGTTTCTACTTTCAAGGGTAATTTGCAGACTCCAGAGGATTCGAGAGCATCTGCGTAGACCTGGAGGTCATCTTCTGCGTGTCCTGCTGCTCGTGGGTCCAGCGTCTTCACCCCTGGACGAATATCTTTATTGTTGTACCAATAAATAAATGTATTTGTATATTTAAATAAGTTTAAAACAAATAAATATGAATGTAATATAATAAACGATAAAATAAATATTTATTATTAAAATGACATGTCTTTCATTTAAAATCCACCCCATGATCAAATAAATTAAAAGGTAATAAGGGTTTGTCTTGAAAAAATACTTATTTGAAATATTACATTTTAATACCCACACTGCCATCTATTGGACACGGGCTACACTATTAGAACTTGCGTTTCGATTTCAAATGCGGTCCTTCAAAACATCACTTCAAAATAGTTCACGAATTTGCTAAGAGATGGCAGCACTATCGGATGTGATTGTGTAAAATTTGTCGATTTGTTCACCAAATCACAACACAAATTTTAATTGATAAGGGTGTGCCCTACGCCCTTGTCCTTCACATATGTTGAAGAGGGGGTTATAGTAGACAGTCTTTATATGTTTCGGTAAAGTTTCGTTATTTTTGCGATATCTCTTACCGTTTTCGAGTTATAAGGGTTTAAAGTTTTTAAAAGCAACCCTCAAAAAACTACCCTATTTTCAACTTTTCGAGAGTTTTTTCTCGCTGATCAGATAGAGCAACGCTGTATCTCGGGAAGGGTTTTTTCAGAGCCGCGATATCTCTTACCATTTCAGAGATACAGCCCTTATAAAAATAAATAGAGCAGTATGTACTTTATTTATTTTGAATAAATCCCTTCATAATGGTTCACAAATTTTCTAAGAGAAGGCAGCACTAACGGATGTGAATGCGACAATTTGTCGATTTGATCACATTTGAAACACACAAATTTTAATTGATAAGGGTGTGCCCTACGCCCTTGTCCTTCACATATGTTGAAGAGGGGGTTATTTTAGACAGAGTTTATATGTTTCGGTAAAGTTTCGTTATTTTTGCGATATCTCTTACCGTTTTCGAGATATGAGGCTTTAAAGTTTTTAAGTTTTTTCAAACAACCCTTAATAACTTCCCTATTTTCAACTTTTTCGGGGTTTTCTCTCGCTGATCAGATAGAGCAGGGTTTTTCACCCTCTACTTTGTCGTCAGATCCGCGTTATCTTTTACCGTTTCAGAGATATGAGGGTTTAAATTTTTTCACAGAAAAACTTAAATAACTACCCTATTTTCAACTTTTTCGGGGTTTTCTCTCGCTGATCAGATAGAGCAGGGCTGTATCTAGGCACGCTTTTTTTCAGATCCGCGATATCTTTAACCATTTCAGAGATATGACCATTTGAATTTAAGTAGTGCACACAGATTGGCTACATCGCAGTTTAAAAGCGAATTTCAGACTTCGTACCAGGGCAGCAGAGACTGGAAGAGCCCTCGGACAAGAAAATGAGATTAATTTTTGCTATAGTTGGCAACATTGATTTTTAAATGTTGCCAACTATAGCAAAAATTAATCTCAATTTCTTATCTGAGGGCTCTGCCAGTCTCTGTTGCCCGGATACAAAGTTAAAAATTCGAGTTTTCAGCCAAGTAGCCCAGAGTCTTCTGACAATTGTGACGTCATTTTTTCACACCTGAAAGACCTAAATCCTTAATGTAAAGGGTTTTGCAATAAAAAAAGGATAGTTAAGGATGAATATATGAAACACTAGCATCATTTTAATTATTTATTGCAATAAATAAAACATTACAACAAAATAATACAAATAAACAATAAATATTACAAACAATACAACACGGACATTTTTAATTTGTCAATAACTTATTAATTAACAATAATAAATTAACAAATGTTATATATCCTAACTCTACGACCTATTAAGGGATGAAAATTTAAAACTAGACAATTTTAGCTCAAATAGTTTCAGAGTTATTAACAAAATAAAATGGCCGCCATGACAGATAGACGAGCATTTTTCTATCGACTGTATCTTGTTAATTAACAATAACAAATTAACAAATGTGCTACTTCCTGACTCTACGACTAATTAAGGGATGAAAATTTCAAACTAGACAATTTTAGCTCAAATAGTTTCAGAATTATTAACAAAAGAAAATGGCCGCCATGATGAATAGACGAACCTTTTTCTTTTGCCTGTATCTTGATATTTAACAATAATAAATTAACAAATGTGATATATCCTAACTCTACGACCTATTAAGGGATGAAAATTTCAAACTAGACCATTTTAGCTCAAATGGTTTCAGAATAATTAACAATAGAAAAATGGCTGCCTAGATGAATAGACGACCATTTTTCTATTGACTGTATCTTGTTAATTAACAATAATAAATTAACAAATGTGATATATCCTAACTCTACGACCTATTAAGGGATGAAAATTTCAAACTAGACTATTTTAGCTCAAATAGTTTCAGAATAATTAACAATAGAAAAATGGCCGACCAGATGAATAGACGACCATTTTTCTATTGACTGTATCTTATTAATTAACAATAACAAATTAACAAATGTGATATTTCCTGACTCTACGACTAATTAAGGGATGAAAATTTCAAACTAGACAATTGTAGCTAAAATAGTTTGCAAGAAATTAGCAAAACAAAAATTTCAAAATGGCGTCATACAGAAATATTTTATATTACCAATAAGTCAGTAATGTTTTGTTAAATTCTGACAAATCTACTAATTATTAATACTAGACACCGTGTTACATCCATATTTGTCAAAATTGATACCGTAGCTTTAAAACTTTCTAAGTTATTAACGAAATAAAAAGTTTAGTGTGACGTCATATCGTACGTTTTTATTTTGCCAACATCTCAAGTATTTTTTACAAAATATTAATAAATCTAACAATTCTTAACCCTATAATTCCTAAGGAATCCATTGTTTGAATCATTGAAAATATAACTTAAATAGTTTATAAGTTATAGAACAACTGAAGATATTCTTCCAGGTGTGCAGACGCTGATCCTTGACGGAGCTGCTGCAGCTGTTGATCTCGGGCCCGCGGTTGTGTCGTCTGTTCTAGAAGTTGCTCGCTTGGATAGTTGTATCACCAGCGCTCAGCAGAATCCCGAGGAACCCAGCGTGCAATGTTGTGTTCATTGCACCCTGAAAAATATAAATCAAATGTTAATAAATACTTTAAAACATTTACAAATAAATATAGAGACTTAAAACAATATTTAAATTGATTTTTTATTAATAAATATTGAAATAAATTAATTACAACATTTTGAAGTTTCGAAGAAACGGCAGAAGAGTCTTCAAATTTGACAGCTGTTACTGGTGATGATTTTAAGTTGATCTAGAATGTGCTCGCGGCCATAGAAGACCTAACCGATGATTCTACATTCTAGAATCTGCAAGAGAAACGAAATTTTGTTTGTATTTCAACAATAAATAATTTGGTTAAATATTTATTTTGTTTTAAATACCTGTGCCTTTTTGATATTTGACAGACAGTCAAACAATATTTAGACAGCTCAAATCCTCTTCATTCAATTCCAGTTATGAATTCATCCTTGCACCTCATCCTAGAGGTTGTTATTCAACAGCTAGTAGCCATTGATCCTGCTAGAAGATGTAGTCGATCGATATTTGTAGTTGTAAACCTGCAACATTAACATTTGGGTGAATGATGTGATGACATATTTATTTAACAGCTCGACTATTGCACTAAAAGAAGCCTACAAATAAAGGAAGTGTTTATTATAATGTTTAACATTATATATGCAGCTTCAAATACTGTAAATAATAATAAAATAATGATAAACTAGAAACTAAATGACAAGTCAATAGCAGTTATAATCAATACTTACAGTTTATGGTAATATTAAAACATCTGCTCTATTTTCCAAGTGTCCTGAAGGTCCTTGCACAACATAGAAACACATTTTTAATGTTAAACGTGTATAAATACAATTAAAACATATAAAATGTCACTAAACTGTAACGAAATAAATAAACAACTCGGCCATTTTACATTGGAATGTAATTACTAATAAGGAGATAATAGTTAATCAACAATACAACAGATGACGCTAGGGTACTTGAAACAATACGACAAATAAATTATTTCAACTTATTTTACGAAATAAACACAACAGAAACATTATTTTACAATTGAATTCGCCCTGAATCCCTCTCTGCTCTACTTACCGGATATTTCAACGCCTGGGCAGCGCACGAAACGCTACATTACAGCATCTTCATAGATCTGCAGCTGTACATTTACCACAGGCTGTGTTTAAACTGCTATTAATATTTTAAAAAGTATTTGAATGTATTTTATACACAGTTTATTGAATACAACGTTTCGACAGCCTCGTGCTGTCTTAAACAAGTCTTTAAAACATTTTCCAATGAGTTCTACGTGAAATAAATCATTTCGATTCAAATTTCAAATTTAAAAGCATTTGCGCCGAATCCATTTTATTGATCGATGACGTATGATCTGTGCACGTGACCAAAATCTGCTTTGGAATTTGAAATATGCGGAAGTAGAGCACAAAGTATAGTTTACAAGTTTCACAGGAGATGGCAGTAGGAATCTCGTCCTAAATTTTACAAAAGAGTTTCTGGCGATTTCTAGACAAACGATTAACTTTACATAATTTTCGTAATGAAAGAAAATACTCGCCTATTTTTTCTCTATCGGTTTTAGTTGACGTATTTTTTTGTACAATGAATTTTTTATTCCATTTTTGACATGTTAGTAAAGTACCTCTCCCGAGAAGTGTACGATGTTCATATTCTACAGGCAGTTGCACCAGGGTATGCTGACCTGGGATATGAATTCTACGAATTTTAGAGCTGATGGCTGAAGGCTGAGACCGCTTTCAGGAAGCGTCTTCCTTAAAATCACAAGAGTAAAGTACCTCTCCTGATAATTGTACGATGTTCATATTCTGCAGGCAGTTGCAGCAGGGTATGCTGAGCTGGGATATGAATTCTACGAATTTTAGAGCTGAGCGCTGAAGGCTGAGAGCGCTTTCAGGAAGCGTTTCACTAAAATCACAAGAGTAAAGTACCTCTCCTGATAATTGTACGATGTTCATATTCTGCAGGCAGTTGCAGCAGGGTATGCTGAGCTGGGATATGAATTCTACGAATTTTAGAGCTGATGGCTGAAAGCTGAGACCGCTTTCAGGAAGCGTTTCACTAAAATCACAAGAGTAAAGTACCTCTCCTGATAATTGTACGATGTTCATATTCTGCAGGCAGTTGCAGCAGGGTATGCTGAGCTGGGATATGAATTCTACGAATTTTAGAGCTGAGCGCTGAAGGCTGAGAGCGCTTTCAGGAAGCGTTTCACTAAAATCACAAGAGTAAAGTACCTCTCCTGATAATTGTACGATGTTCATATTCTGCAGGCAGTTGCAGCAGGGTATGCTGAGCTGGGATATGAATTCTACGAATTTTAGAGCTGAGCGCTGAAGGCTGAGAGCGCTTTCAGGAAGTGTTTCACTAAAATCACAAGAGTAAAGTACCTCTCCTGATAATTGTACGATGTTCATATTCTGCAGGCAGTTGCACCAGGCTATGCTGACTTGGGATATGAGTTCTACGAATTTTAGAGCTGATGGCTGAAGGCTGAGAACGCTTTCAGGAAGCGTCTTCCTTAAAATCACAAGAGTAAAGTACCTCTCCTGATAATTGTACGATGTTCATATTCTGCAGGCAGTTGCAGCAGGGTATGCTGAGCTGGGATATGAATTCTACGAATTTTAGAGCTAAGCGCTGAAGGCTGAGAGCGCTTTCAGGAAGCGTTTCACTAAAATCACAAGAGTAAAGTACCTCTCCTGATAATTGTACGATGTTCATATTCTGCAGGCAGTTGCACCAGGCTATGCTGACCTGGGATATGAATTCTACGAATTTTAGAGCTGATGGCTGAAGGCTGAGAACGCTTTCAGGAAGAGTTTCACTAAAATCACAAGAGTAAAGTACCTCTCCTGATAATTGTACGATGTTCATATTCTGCAGGCAGTTGCACCAGGCTATGCTGACCTGGGATATGAATTCTACGAATTTTAGAGCTGATGGCTGAAGGCTGAGAACGCTTTCAGGAAGCGTTTCACTAAAATCACAAGAGTAAAGTACCTCTCCTGATAATTGTACGATGTTCATATTCTGCAGGCAGTTGCACCAGGCTATGCTGACCTGGGATATGAATTCTACGAATTTTAGAGCTGATGGCTGAACGCTGAGACCGCTTTCAGGAAGCGTTTCACTAAAATCACAAGAGTAAAGTACCTCTCCTGATAATTGTACGATGTTCATATTCTGCAGGCAGTTGCACCAGGCTATGCTGACCTGGGATATGAATTCTACGAATTTTAGAGCTGATGGCTGAAGGCTGAGACCGCTTTCAGGAAGCGTTTCACTAAAATCACAAGAGTAAAGTACCTCTCCTGATAATTGTACGATGTTCATATTCTGCAGGCTGTTGCACCAGGCTATGCTGACCTGGGATATGAATTTTCGATTATACGTTATAGCCTGCCATGACGGACAATCGATTATATGTTATAGCAATGCTATAGAAACCTGTAACATTAACATTTGGGTGAATGACGTGATGACATATTTATTTAACAGCTCGACTATTGCACTAAAAGAAGCCTACAAATAAAGGAAGTGTTTATTATAATGTTTAACATCATTCTGCAGCTTCAAATACAGTAAACAATAATAACATAATGATAAACTAGAAACTAAATGACAAGTCAATGGTAGTTATAAGCAATACTTACAGTTTATGGTATTATTAAAACATCTGCTCTATTTTCTAAGTGTCCTGGAGGTCCTTGCACAACATAGAAATACTTTTTTTAATGTTAAACGTGCATAAATACAATTAAAACACATAAAATGTCACTAAACTGTAACGAAATAAATAAACAACTCAGCCATTTTACATTGGAATGTAATTACTAATAAGGGGATAATAGTTAATCAACAATACAACAGATGACGCTAGGGTACTTAAAACAATACGACAAATAAATTATTTCAACTTATTTTACGAAATAATCACAACAAAAACATTATTTTACATTTGAATTCGTCCTGAATCCCTCTCTGCTCTACTTACCGGATATTTCAACGCCTGGTCAGCGCACGAAACGCTACATTACAGCATCTTCATAGATCTGCAGCTGTACATTTACCACAGGCTGTGTTTAAACTGCTATTAATAATTTAAAAAGTATTTGAATGTATTTTATACACAGTTTATTCAATACAACGTTTCGACAGCCTCGTGCTGTCTTAAACAAGTCTTTAAAACATTTTCCAATGAGTTCTACGTGAAATAAATCATTTCAATTCAAATTTCAAATTAAAAATCATTTGCGCCGAATCCATTTTATTGATCGATGACGTATGATCCATATGGACGTGGCCAACATCTGCTTTGGAATTTGAAATATGCGGAAGTAGGGCACAAAGTATAGTTTACAAGTTTAACAGGAGATGGCAGTAGGAATCTCGTCCTAAGATTTACAAATGAGTTTTAGGCGATTTCTAGACAAACGATTAACTTTACAAAATTTTCGTAATGAAAGAAAATACTCGCCGATTTTTTCTCTATCGGTTTTATTTGAAGTATTTTTTTGTACAATGAATTTTTTGTTCCTTTTTTGACAACATGGTTAAGAGTAAAGTACCTCTCCGGAGAAGTGTACAAAGTTCATACGCTACAGTTAGTTGTACTAAATTATGTTGAACCGGGATATGAATTTTGGAACTGGTTGGTCTACGCAGTCACCCAATAAGCAAGCTTTTATATAAAATCACTAGAGTAAAGTACCTCTCTGGAGAAGCGTACGATAATCATACATTACAGTGTGTTGTACCAGGTTATGTTGAACCGGGATATGAATTTTGGAACTGATTGGTCTACGCAGACACCCAATAAGCAAGCTTTTATATAAAATCACTAGAGTAAAGTACCTCTCTGGAGAAGCGTACGATAATCATACGTTATAGTATGTTGTACCAGGTTACGTTTAACCGGGATATGAATTTTGGAACTGATTGGTCTACGCAGTCACCCAATAAGCAAGCTTTTATATAAAATCACTAGAGTAAAGTACCTCTCTGGAGAAGCTTACGATGTTCATACGTCACAGTGTGTTGTAACAGGTTATGTTGAACCGGAATATGAATTTTGGAACTGATTGGTCTACGCAGACACCCAATAAGCAAGCTTTTATATAAAATCACTAGAGTAAAGTACCTCTCTGGAGAAGCGTACGATAATCATACATTACACTGTGTTGTACCAGGTCATGTTGAAATGGAATATGAAAGTCTAGAAAGGATAATATAGAAGTGTTACCAACATGAGTGTTATTTACAAAAAAATAAGTTGTAAAATTATTAATAAATTCCTAATTTTTGTGAAATATATACTTTTAATTATCTTAAAATTATTTAGATTAAACAAAAATTCGACAAAGTTAATTAACATTTAAGTTTTGTTCATTGGCAAAGTGTATTTCAGGAGCATGAGTGAGAAAAAGCAGTGCTTTCCTCTCTAGTTTGACAAATAACTATTTTAAACCAAAAAGTTTTGTTATTTCATTACTTACCAATATATAAACAGCAACAACTGCAATCAATAAGTCAGTCAAATTTTTTTCTATAAAATTTAATTATTACATACATATACTATGGAACGGTAATAGCGAACTCTTACAATAAATTTATTTAGTTATAATGTTTTCGTGATTGTATTTTGACTGGACGAGAACGATTTTGAGGTCACCCTTGGCATGTCTTGTTCATCTGGAGTCCAGGATAACACGTGCATATCCTGAGAGATCAACAAATTGTCAACCTGTCAATTGTAGAAACTGTAAATTGAAAGTGGCGTTTACCTTTTCGTCAGGACAGCCGATGAACGGGTTCCTGGCGATGACTAATTCGATTTTGTCGCCGGCTGAAGCGATCAAAGGCACTGTGAGACAGCAATCGAAGTCTTTGGTTTTTGTATCGTTGACCTGGAAAAAGCCTTACACATTTACGCAGTGCACTGTCAAATAGAGGAGCCTTACATCTTTACGTTGTAGGCTACACTACACTTTCAAGTTGTGAGGCCTTACACTCTAACGTAGTGCAGCCTTACATCTTTACTTAGTGCACATCACCCTTCTTCACAACTTTCAAAGTAGTAACCTACACTACTTTCAAATAGTGTGCCCTTACACTCTAACGCAGTGAGGCCTTACACTCTAACGCAGTGACACTATACCCGTCTTCGCAACTTTCAAGTAGTAGCCTACACTACTTTCAAATAGTGTGCCCTTACACTCTAACGCAGTGAGGCCTTACACTCTAACGCAGTGACACTACACCCGTCTTTGCAACTTTCCTCCCAGAAAATTTAGCCTTACACCTTCAATTACTGAAGCCATACATCTATATACAGGTTGTTTCATAACTTCAGGTACATATTAATGGTATATGTTATTTGATATGCTGATAACGAATCAAAAAGAATTTTTCTTTAAACGCAAATTATTTTAGCTCAAATAGTTTTAGAATAATTAATAATAGAAAAATGGCAGCCATGATTAATTTTTTTATAGACTGTATCTGGTTAATTAACAATAATAAATTAACAAATGTGATATTTTCCAACTCTACGACTAATTAAGGGATGAAAATTTCAAACTAGACAATTTTAGCTCAAATAGTTTCAGAATTATTAACAAAAGAAAGATGGCAGCCATGATGAATAGACGAACCTTTTTCTTTTGCCTATATCTTGTTAATTAACAACAATAAATTAACAAATGTGATATTTTCCAACTCTACTACTAATTAAGGGATGAAAATTTCAAACTAGACAATTGTAGCTCAAATAGATTCAGAATTATTAACAAAAGAAAAATGGCGGCCATGATGAATAGACGAACCTTTTTCTTTTGCCTGTATCTTGTTAATTAACAATAATATATTAACAAATGTGATATTTCCTAACTCTTCGACTAATTAAAGGATGAAAATTTCAAACTAGACAATTTTAACTCAAATCGATTCAGAATTATTAACAATAGAAAAATGGCAGCCATGATGAATAGACGTACATTTTTCTATGGACTGTATCTTGTTAATTAACAATAATAAATTAACAAATGTGATATTATCCAACTCTGCGACTAATTAAGGGATGAAAATTTCAAACTAGACAATTTTAGCTAAAATAGTTTCAGAATTATTAACAAAAGAAAAATGGCGGCCATGATGAATAGACATACAATTTTCTATTGCCTGTATCTTGTTAATTAACAATAATAAATTAACAAATGTGATATTTTCCAACTCTACGACTAATTAAGGGATGAAAATTTCAAACTAGACAATTTTAGCTCAAATAGTTTCAGAATTATTAATAAAAGAAAAAAGGCGGCCATGATGAATAGACGTACATTTTTCTATTGCCTGTATCTTGTTAATTAACAATAATAAATTAACAAATGTGATATTTTCCAACTCTACGACTTATTAAGGGATGAAAATTTCAAACTAGACAATTTTAGCTAAAATAGTTTCAGAATTCTTAACAAAAGAAAAATGGCGGCCATGATGAATAGACGAACCTTTTTCTTTTGCCTGTATCTTGTTAATTAACAATAATATATTAACAAATGTGATATTTCCTAACTCTACGACTAATTAAAGGATGAAAATTTCAAACTAGACAATTTTAACTCAAATCGATTCAGAATTATTAACAATAGAAAAATGGCAGCCATGATGAATAGACGTACATTTTTCTATGGACTGTATCTTGTTAATTAACAATAATAAATTAACAAATGTGATATTATCCAACTCTACGACTAATTAAGGGATGAAAATTTCAAACTAGACAGTTGTAGCTAAAATAGTTTGCAAGAAATTAGCAAAACAAAAATTTCAAAATGGCGTCATACAGAAATATTTTATATTACCAATAAGTCAGTAATGTTTTGTTAAATTCTGACAAATCTACTATTTCTTAAAACAAGACACCGTGTTTCATCCATATTTGTCAGAATTGATGCCATAGCTTTATAACTTTCTAAGTTATTAGAAGTAGTAGCCTATACTACTTTCAAATAGTGAGGTCTTACACTCTAACACAGTGAAGCCTTACACTCTTACGCAGTGACACTACACCCGTCTTTGCAACATTTTCCCAGAAAATTTACCCTTACACTCTAACGCAGTGAAGCCTTACACTCTTACGCAGTGACACTACACCCGTCTTTGCAACATTCTTTCCAGAAAATTAACCCTTACACTCTAACGCAGTGAAGCCTTACACTCTTACGCAGTGACACTACACCCGTCTTTGCAACATTCTTTCCAGAAAATTAAACCTTACACTCTAACGCAGTGAAGCCTTACACTCTTACGCAGTGACACTACACCCGTCTTTGCAACATTCTTTCCAGAAAATTAAACCTTACACTCTAACGCAGTGCACCCTTACACTCTTACGCAGTGACACTACTCCCGTCGTTGCAACATTCTTTCCAGAAAATTTGCCCTTACACTCTAACGCAGTGAAGCCTTACACTCTAACGCAGTGAAGCCTCACCCGTCTTCAAGCCTTTCCTCCCAGAAAATAAAGCCTTACACACAATTACATACCCAACAAAAATATTTCTAATAATGACCAACTCTATAATACTATCTCCAGTAAAAAACAATTAACATTTTTATCTTCATATCTCATAAAAATCTTCATCGAACATAATGAATAATAACCATATATTTCTCTCAAATACAAAATGAACTACCCGAAAGAAAAACCAACAAAAACTTGTTGAATTAAAATAGCTTTCGTTTCCATCCATTTGAAAGTTCTTGCAAGAAACCATTAATCATGAAAATTCATTTATTTCCCGAATGTCTACAGAATCATATTTTAAGAATAAAAGCACCTTAATTTTTTCTTTTATAGTCTTTTTTGTAATAAATCGATTCAAGAGCTGTCATTGAACATACGCTTGTGATATTTGAACGTTCAATAGAATTTGCGGTTGAATGAATTCAATTATATGTGCTTGGTAAAAAATTACAAGTTTTTAGCTGGGCAAATAGTAAAGATGTAACGGCTCAAGAGTTTTTCCCCCACCATTCCTCTCCTGATGATTTTTCAAAAAAATGCTTCATATAAAACTTGCAGCCAATGAAATTCCCTACATTTTGGTATATAACAAACCTGTAAAATCTTTTCGTACAACATTATAACACCCGCCTGATTGAGTGAAATAAATTTTATGTAACGCCTCATAAGTTTTTGTCCCACCATTCCCCCCCTGGTAATTTCTCAAAAAAATGCTTCAAATAAAACTTGTAGCCAATGAAATTCCCTACATTTTGGTATATAACAAACCTGTAAAATCTTGTCGTACAACATTATAATACCCGTCCAAATGAGGGAATTTATTTTATGTAACGCCTCAAGAGTTTTTGCCCCACCACTCCCCCCCTGGCAATTTCTCAAAAAAATGCTTCAAATAAATCTTGTAGCCAATGAAATTCCCTACATTTTGGTGTATAACAAACCTATAAAATCTTGTTGTACAACATTATAACCCCGCCCGTGTGGAGAAATTTAATTTTATGTAACGCGTCAAGAGTTTTTGCCCTACCATTGCCCCCCTGGCAATTTTTCACAAAAATGCTTCAAATAAATCTTGTAGCCAATCAAATTTCGTACATTTTGATATATAACAAACCTGTAAAATGTTGTCGTAGAACATAATAACACCCGCCTAATTCTGCGAATAAAATTTTATGTAACGCCTCATAAGTTTTTGCCCCACCATTCCCCTCCAGATAATTTCTCAAAAAAATGCTTCAAATAAAACTTGTAGCCAATAAAATTCCCTACATTCTGGTATATAACAAACCTATAAAATCTTGTTGTACAACATTATAACACCCGTCAAAATGAGGGAAATTAATTTTATGTAACGCCTCTCGAGTTTTTGCCCCACCATTCCCCTCCAGATAATTTCTCAAAAAAATGCTTCAAATAAAACTTGTAGCCAATGAAATTCTCTACATTTTGATATATCACATACTTGTAAAATCTTGTCGTACAACATTATAACACTCGCTTAATTGAGGGAATTTAATTTTATGTGACGCCTCATAAGTTTTTACCCCACCATTCCCCCCTGGTAATTTCTCAAAAAAATGCTTCAAATAAATCTTGTAGCCAATGAAATTCCCTACATTTTGGTATATAAAAAACCTGTAAAATCTTGTTGTACAACATTATAACACCTGTCCAAATAAGAGAATTTAATTTCATGTAACGCCTCTCAAGTTTTTGCCCCACCATTCCCCCCCAGATAATTTTTCACAAAAATGCTTCAAATAAAACTTGTAGCCAATGAAATACCCTACATTTTGGTATATCACATACTTGTAAAATCTAGTCGTACAACATTATAACACCCGCCTGATTGAGGGAATTTATTTTTAAGTAACGCCTCACGAGTTTTTGCCCCACCATTCCCCTCCAGATAATTTCTAAAAAAAATGCTTCAAATAAAACTTGTAGCCAATGAAATTCCCTACATTTTGGTGTATAACAAACCTATAAAATCTTGTTGTACAACATTATAACACCCGTCCAAATGAGAGAATTTATTTTCATGTAACGCCTCACAAGTATTTGTCCCACCATTCCCCCCTGGTAATTTCTCAAAAAAATGCTTCAAATAAAACTTGTAGCCAATGAAATTCCCCACAATTTAGTATATAACAAACCTATAAAATCTTGTTGTACAACATTATAACACCCCTCCGATTGAAGGAATTTAATTTCATTTAACGACTCACAAGTTTTTGCCCCACCATTCCCCCCTGGCAATTTCTCACAAAAATGCTTCAAATAAATCTTGTTGCCAATGAAATTACCTACATTTTGGTATATCACATACCTGTAAAATCCTGTCATACGGCCTTAGAACACCCGCCAAATGTGCAGGACCACCACGTCGAATTCTATTGATATAAACTCCTTTTTCATATAGTCCGTCACTAACACTAAATCCATAGTCATCATACACGCTATCTTTGTGAAGAGTGACATAGTGAATTTCTACGTCTGGGATAGTGCTCTCGGAATAGTTGTCCATGTCTTGTCTGCTGAGAAATATAACAGAAATTCGTAATAAAATCAGTTTTGTGTTTGAAACCAAATTATAAAAATGATCTTACCTATATTTGTATTCATTTCTCGAGCTCAAGCTAGGCTTCGAACAAAAGAAATACGATGAATCATACTTAGGAAGGGTATTGGTAAAATTATAATTGGGTAAAGGCAAAGGACTAGGACATAAACTATCTTCAACATCAGAATAAAATAACAATTGGCTCTCGTGATGTTTCTTATTATTGTTGTTTCCAAACGTCACCATATCCTCAGGATGGTACTCCCTATGGATAATAGATGGCTCTAGGTGTTGAGCAAAAGAAGAAAGGGAAATAATAGATGGTTCTAAATGCTTGGAAGGTTCTTGTAAAGAAAAGGTTTGTTGTGGAACATCTCCAGGTGTTTCTAAAACTCCACTATCCCAAGACTCAACCGCGCTGTCAATTGAAGCAAGACCTGGAGATGAGTAGTTACCTCGAGGATCTTGAAGGAGGTTGGTGTCTTCTAGAAAGAAGAAAGGTGTTGAAAAGCTATTGGCGATGATTTTAAAATATGTAGAGTTGTTAAGAACATCAAGAGGAATGGAAATTTGAAATTGGGCGATTTAGAAAGTGGGCGAAAGGTATCCGGGTGTTTGATTTAAAGCAAGAAAGTTTAGTGAAGATATAGTGAATTGATGGGTGAGTTCAGATAGCACCAGAAGAAAGGACGGACTTCGAATTTGGTTGTTAAAGATTTGCCTATCTATAAATTTCAAAACAATTAAAAAAATTTAAATCGTACAAAATAAAAAAAAAAATCTAGACTTATGCTAGCTTCAACTGTCTTCAACCATGTCCGTCGGCCATTTTGAAATAACTTAGCAGCTATAACACAGCCTTTTACGAGACTTATTTGATAGACATAATAAAATACGTACTTAGGAACGTGTGTAAAAGTTAATTTAGTTTATTGACGTTTTTCTGGAAATAAACAGACAAATAATAAAGGGAGACCCCTTGGAATAAAACCACATGCGTCGAAAATTTACTGTGGGAAGCACAGAATTTCCATAATTGTAACAGTTTTTGAGATATTACTATTATTATTATTACATACACAAAATAAGTTTTCGAAATTAATTGTGCGTTGTAAATTGGCTCATTATCGAACTTAACCTCAATATAAATCTGGATAAATAGAATGTACAAGCTACACGACAAAAATAAACCTTTCTTTTGTTTTATAAAGTACAGAAAACAACAAAAGTTTATAAAAATGTGAAAATAATTATTGAAAATTTTCTCACCAGTGTTGACCTTGACCTGTCTGGCAATCTTGATTTGAACCTTGTCCCCTGAGGTCTGCAGAAGTCGTATGGCATCTGATAATGGCCGTTGTTCAAGATTTTCATCGTTAATTGCTAAAATACGGTCACCTATGTGTAAGGCACCGGTTTTTTCTGCAAGTCCACCTGTAAAAAGAGGGTTTTCTCAAAAACGGAAACAGTTACGAGAAAATTTTATATAACATATTTAGTTCCAAATTTAATCTTCTATAAGTTTTATTTGAAACATTTTTTTGTATCTCGCCTCAAATTTGAAATAAATTAATATTATTGTTTTTGTAGCACCGCTTTTTCTACAATTCACCTATTTAGAGAGGTTTCTCTTCAAACCGGAAGTAGATACGAGAAATTTTCATATAACATATTTTGTTCCAAATTCAATTCCCTACAAATTTTATTTGATATTTTTTGTTATACCTCCCCTCATATTTGAAATAAATTTAAATAATTGTTTTTGTAGCACCGTTTTTTCTGCAAGTCACATATAAAGAGAGGTTTTTCTCAAAACCGGAAGCGGTAACGAAAAAATTTTATAAAACATATTTTGTTACAAATTTAATTCCCTACAAGTTTTACTTGAAATTTTTTTTTATACCTCCCCTCATTTTTGAAATAAATTTAAATTGTTGTTTTTGTAGCACCAATTTTTCTGCAAATCACCTATATAGAGAGGTTTTTTTCTCATAACCGGAAGAAGTTACGAGAAAATTTCTTATAACATATTTTGTTCCAAATCCAATTCTCTAGAAATTTTATTTGAAACTTTTTTTTGTAACTGGCCTCACATTTGAAATAAATTAATATTATTGTTTTTGCAGCACTGTTTTTTCTGCAAGTCACCTATAAAGAGAGGTTTTACTCAAAACCGGAAGCAGTTAGGAGAAAACTTTATATAACATTTTTTGTTCCAAATTTAATTTCCTACGAGTTCTACTTGAAACTTTTTTTTATAACTCCACTCATATTTGAAATAAATTAATATTATTTTTTTGCAGCACCATTTTTTCTGCAAGTCACCTATAAAAAGATGATTTTCTTAAAACTGGGAGCAGTTATGTGAAAACTTCAAATAACATTTTTTGTTCCAAATTGAATTCCCTACAAGTTTTATTTGAAACTTTTTTTTATAGCGCGCCCCATTTTTGAAATAAATTGAAAATATTGATTATTGTCGCAAGTAAACTTCCACTACCTATTTACGAATTACAACCAAATTCAACTCAGTTCTCTATATCGCCATAAAACTTATAAATATAAAGTTTTATTACTATATCTTTTTCCTTTCGCAAGTTATTAAACATTTATAACAAAAATTGTTTTCACTTATTCGGAATAGTGTAAGAAGCGTCGAAAATTTCTTTCGATCTAAATAATAGTACCTTGGAGAAATCTTGGATATAAAAAGGGAAAGATACACAATTTGGGATCTGTCCAGTCTCCAGTGGCGTAGAAAAACACTTATGTGTGGGACTGGCAAAATATAAGGGTAGGCTTCAGCAGTTTTAGGGGTGCCATTGCTTCCCTAATGGATTTCCAGGAAAATGCTTCAGATAAAACTTATAGAGAATTTAATTGTCTACAAATTTTATTTGAAGCATTTTCTTGTAAAATATTTAGAAAAAGCTTTGGTGCCCCAAAAACTGGTGAAGAAACAAGGGAATGTGTCATTACTGACTTTAAACCTGATTTAAACCTGAACTAAACAAGATAAATGCATGAACTAAACAGGTTTAGATGCAGAATTTAATTCTCTACAAGATTTATTTGTAGCATTTTTTTGTAAAATATTTAGGAAAGCTTTGGTGCCCCAAAAACTGGTGAAGAAACAAACAAGAGAATGTGTCATTACTGAATTTAAACCTGATTTAAACCTGAACTATACAAGATAAATTAATGAACCAAACTGTGTTAGAAGCAGAATTTAATTCTCTACAAGATTTATTTGAAGCATATTTTTGTGAAACATTTAGGAAAGCTTTGATGCCCCAAAAACTAGTGCAGCAACAATGGAAAGTGGCATTACTGACTTTAAACCTGATTTAAACCTGAACTAAACAAGACAAAGAATTGAACCAAACAGATTTAGATGTAAAATTTAATTCTCTACAAGATTTATTTGAAGCATTTTCTTGTAAAATATTTAGGAAAGCTATGGTGCCCCAAAAACTAGTGCAGCAACAATGGAATGTCATTACTGATTTTAAACCTGATTTAAACCTGAACTAAACAAGATAAATTAATGAACCAAACAGTTTTAGATGCAAAATTTAATTCTCTACAAGATTTATTTGAAGCATTTTCTTGTAAAATATTTAGGAAATCTTTGGTGCCTAAAAAACTGGTGAGGAAACAATGGAATGTGCATTACTGACTTTAAACCTGATTTAAACCTGAACTAAATAAAATAAATGATTGAGCCAAACAGTTTTAGATGCAAAATTTAATTCTCTACAAGATTTATTTGAAGCAATTTCTTGTAAAATATTTAGGAAAGCTTTGGTGCCCCAAAAACTGTTGAAGAAACAAACAAGAGAATGTGTCATTACTGAATTTAAACCTGATTTAAACCTGAACTAAACAAGATAAATTAATGAACCAAACTGTGTTAGAAGCAGAATTTAATTCTCTACAAGATTTATTTAAAGCATTTTCTTGTAAAATATTTAGGAAAGCTTTGGTGCCCCAAAAACGGTTGAAGAAACAAACAAGAGAATGTGTCATTACTGATTTTAAACCTGATTTAAACCTGAACTAAACAAGATACAAAATTGAACCAAACAGTTTTAGATGCAGAATTTAATTCTCTACAAGATTTATTTGAAGCATTTTTCTGTAAAATTCTCAAGACAGCAATGGCGGCGCAAAATCTACCGTCATGTTTCAAAATACACATTGTATTCAATACTGACCTGTTGTTAGGGCACTAAGGACAATGGGCTCAGTCCGGTCCTCACTCCCACTGACTGTAATACCCAAAGGACCACCGCGTCGATTCAATTCGACTGTGTACACTATTTCTTCTGGCGGATCCGGAAGTTGAGGTTGGCGTAAAGATTCGTCAATTTTTTGTATCCTAGACACAAGAAACAAAAGATTTGTTTAATTGGTTTTGTAGGATTTGATTTATTCCAAGTTTTATTTAAAGAATTTTTTTGTAAAATAGCGAGGCCTTACACTCTTACGAGTGTTCGAAGCCCCGGGCATTGCGTTAACTGCGAGATGACATTAGCAACTTTAAACCTAATTTATACCTGAACTAAACAAGATAAATGAATGAACCAAACAGTTTTAGATGCATAATTCAATGCTCTACAAGTCTCATTTGAAACATTTTCTTGTGAAACTTTCAGGAAATCAATGGTGCCCCAAAAACTCGTAATGCAACCAGGGAATGTTTCATTACTAACTTTAAACCTGATTTATACCTGAACTAAACAAGATAAATGAATGAACCAAACAGTTTTAGATGCAGAATTCAATGCTCTACAAGTTTCATTTGAAATACTTTCTTGTGAAACTTTCAGGAAAGCAATGATGCTCCAAAAACTCGTAATGCAACCAGGGAATGTTTCATTACTAAATTTAAACCTGATTTAAACCTGAACTAAACAAGATAAATGAATGAACCAAACAGTTTTAGATGCAAAATTTAATGCTCTACAAGTTTCATTTGAAATACTTTCTTGTGAAACTTTCAGGAAAGCAATGATGCTCCAAAAACTCGTAATGCAACCATGGAATGTTTCATTACTAAATTTAAACCTGATTTAAACCTGAAATAAACCAGATAAATGAATGAACCAAACAGTTTTAGATGCATAATTTAATGCTCTACAAGTTTCATTTGAAACATTTTCTTGTAAAACTTTCAGGAAAGCAATGGTGCTCCTAAAACTGGTGAAGCAAACATGGAATTTGTCATTACTAACTTTAAACCTGATTTATACCTGAACTAAACAAGATAAATGAATGAACCAAACCGGTTTAGATGCAGAATTTAATGCTCTACAAGTTTCATTTGAAGCATTATCTTGTAAAAAATTCAAGATAGCAATGGTGCTTCAAAAACTGGTGAAGCAAACATGGAATATGTCATTACTAACTTTAAACCTGATTTATACCTGAACTAAACAAGATAAACGAATAATCCAAACAGGTTTAAATGCAGAATTTAATTCTCTACAAGTTTTATTTGAAACATTTATTTGTGAAAATTTCTGGAAAGCAATGGCGCTCCAAAAACTGGAGAAGCAAACATGGAATGTCATTACTAACTTTAAACCTGATTTATACCTGAACAAAACAAGATAAATGAATGAGCCAAACAGTTTTAGATGCAGGATTCAATGCTCTACAAGTTTTATTTGAAGCATTGTCTTGTAAAAAATTCAGGATAGCAATGGTACTCCAAAAACTGGTGAAGCAAACATGGAATATCATTACTAACTTTAAACCTGCTTTAAACCTGAACTGAACAAGATAAATGAATGAACCAAACAGGTTTAGATGCAAAATTCAATGCTCTACAAGTTTCATTTGAAGCATTTTCTTGTGAAAAATTCAGGATAGCAATGGTGCTCCAAAAACTGGTGAAGCAAACATGGAATATGTCATTACTAACTTTAAACCTGATTTATACCTGAACTAAACAAGATAAATGAATGAGCCAAACAGTTTTAGATGCAGAATTTCATGCTCTATAAGCTTTATTTGAAGCATTATCCAGTGAAACTTTCAGGATTGCAATGGTGCTCCAAAAACTGGTGAAGCAAACACGGAATATCATTACTAACTTTAAACCTGATTTAAACCTGAACTAAACAAGATAAATGAATGAACTAAACAGGTTTAGATGCAGAATTTAATGCTCTTCAAGTTTTATTTGAAACATTTTCTTGTAAAAAATTCAGGATAGCAATGGTGCCCCAAAAACTGGCGAAGCAAACAAGGAATGTCAGTACTAACTTTAAACCTGATTTAAACCTGAACTAAACAAGATAAATGAATGAACCAAACAGTTTCAGATGCAGAATTTCATGCTCTACAAGTTTTATCTGAAGTATTTTCCTGTAAAGTAATCAAGAAAGCAATGGCAGCCTAAAAACTTTTTCAAGACAAGCTGTGTTCTAATTATTATTACTCTCATTATATTCTACTTGAAGTATAATATTAAAATTATCATATTTAAGCAATTTAGAAAAATGTATGAAACAAAAGAAATTAAAGCAGAATATTTTGTAATATTTCTACGCTACATAATTTTCTTTTGTAAATATTAATGAGTTTTATTATAAAGTGAAATTGAAATTTATAAAATTAGTAATTTTGACTTACTTGGAACAATTTCTTGCGCAGCTAGAAAAATATTTTAATTAGTGTTGTAATTATAAAGATACTTTAATTAAATATTAATCATTTCATCTTCAAAGCTTGATTTTTTTTCTCAAATATATTATTATATGTTTATTATGAAATTCAAACCATTTTGAATGCAAAATTTTTTTCTTTAATACTGTTTTATTATCGTAGTATCAGCTAAATATATTTCTTAAGTTTGCCGATTAAATCTTTTAGTTTTTATTATTTTTATTTTAGATAGAACAAAGTTTAAATTGTATTTGAAAATTTTATTTTCATTGCAAGATATTTACAAAGTTTGTTTTAGTACTTTTACAGTTTTCAAGTTGCTACACCTGACTGTAAAGTAACTCGCGTGAAACTAGATACAGAAAAACTTAACCTATAATAATATTTCCGCCATATTTTGTTCCTAACATTTCAAAAACATTATTAATATTAAAAACACAAACCTTAAAGTGACAATATCCATTTGGGAGCAATGAACACCGTCAAATGTTTCGTCAAGGCTTAAATGGTCCAAAGGTCGACTGTCAATTGTCAGCACGTGGTCGCCCACGTGTAGGGTTCCAGTTCGATGCGCAGCAGACCCGCGGCGTATGTCTGAGATTATAAATGGGTCATCTAGGATTGTTTTAGATGCTGTAAGGAAAAGAAATAATATAGTTTCATTATTAGAAAATTGATATAGTTCATTTAGAAATGAGAGACAGTAATAAACTAAATATAAATGGTTTGGTGTAGGCTCAAGTGAATGGTGAAGTAGCCACCAAAAAAGTGTTCAAGGTTATGTCATTAAATAATTGAATTGTCTACATGTTTTTACCTCCCGCCTACCTCTCGGTAAGGGAGGTATTGTTTTTGGTCAAAAACTGGGTAGTGAGTTTTCAATGAGTAAGCACTATTTTCGCGATGATGTCTGTATGTATGTATGTATGTATATATGTATGTATGTATGTATGTATGTTTGTGTGTAGGAGCGCGTATGTGTGAAGGTGCGCGTGTGTGTAAATGTGCGCGCGCGCGCGCGTGTGTGTGTGTGTGTGTGTGTGTGTGTGTGTGTGTGTGTGTGTGTGTGTGTGTGTGTGAAGGTGCGCGTGTGTGTAGTCTATGGCAATTTTTTCGTCTCGCATAACTCAAATACTATAATACCAAAAAATACAATTTTGTGAATTATTGCTTCTTATATTTAAATGAAGAGCTGATTAGAGTTTGGATAAAATTGGTCAACCGGAAGTAGCAGTTTACTTGAAGCCCTTAACAGTTTTTCGTAACACGGTTAAATTTCCTTTTTCAACAATATATGTTAATTTGAAAGTTGTAGAATATTTAATTTTACATGTGTTTTGATTACACTAATTTTATTAATTTTCATTAGATTTAGTGATAATAAAATATAAAGAAATTAGATTTCACAAATCTTGCATTCCTAGTACACCATGGAAACCTTATAAAATTTTTTTACGAAATGTGACACATGTCAATGTGATTGTGAAGCTGTTTTCTTAGTGAAATGTCAAAAAATTAAATAAATATACGAAAGAAAATTAAATTTCTCAAATATAAATAGAAAATAAGCAAATAAGAAGGTATGTTTCTGTATCATCAAATACTATTTTGTACCGTTTAAGAGTAGTATTGGGCGGGAGGTTATGTGCTGGACACATCAGATATTTTTTTGAAACATTTTTCGAAATGTTGTGTAGTTCAACATTCAAAATAAAATTATATTCATTCACAATTCATAATCAAACTGAATAAAAGAAATAGGATAAAAAACGTGAGAATAATACTGAAAGAATAATATATAAAACGTCCGGAAACGAATAAAAAGAGAATTATTGAAATGTAAAGACTGGAAAAGTGTCGAAAAATGTGCTTTCTTTTTCAAATACTGTACGTTTGTTTGGTAATCTATATCGGACAGACACAGGGCTGGCTCCCAAAAATTTCAAAGGACAAAGAAACACTTTATAGACAAACAGCGAAAGTCACAAATCGTCGGATAAACTAACATATTGTTTAGGTTAATAGAAAACATTTAGTGATTGACAGCTCGGTTCCTTAATGAAACAATTGGCTGAAATGGTGCCATGGTTGATGAAAACTAAAATTATTTGAATATATTTCAAGAAATAATTAAGTTTTAGTACACTAAAATATGTAAAAAAGTATGGGCTACAATTTTTATTTGAAACATTTTTTTATATTTTGTACCGATTAAGAATTAAAAATTTCTGAAAATTATGTGATGCAACATCAATAATGAAAATGTAACCTACAACTTCTGACAAACACCAAAATCAAATCAGCTCTTAATTTTGACGTCTATACATTTTAGAAATAATTATGTAATTATTGTAATCACTCAAAAGTTTAATATTTTGCCGGATAAATTTCTGTTTGTCACTAAATTTTGTGCCTAGCAATTTGACAAGAAAATTGTTTTGATAAAATCACGATACAGTAGGTGGAGTGTGTTAGTGTCTGTATCTCTGTGTCTGTCTGTCTGTCTCTCTCTCTCTCTCTCTCTTTCTGTGTGTCTGTGTGTCTGTGTGTGTATGTGTGTCTGTGTGTGTATGTGTGTCTGTGCTGTGCCTGTGTATGTGTCTGTGTGTGTGTGAGTGTGTGTGTCTCTGTGTCTGTCTCTCTCTCTCTCTCTCTCTTTCTGTGTGTGTATGTGTGTGTGTGTGTGCGCGCGTGCGCGTGTGTGTGCATGTGTGTGTGTGTATGTGTGTGTGTATAGTCTGTGGCAATTTTTTCGTCTCGCATAACTCAAATACTGTGTCTGTGTCTGTGCCTGTGTCTATGTGTGTGAGTGTGTGTGTCTCTCTGTCTGTCTCTCTCTGTTTCTGTGTGTGTCTGTGTGTGTATGTGTGCCTGTGTCTGTGTCTGTGTGTTTGTGTCTGTCTCTCTGTGTCTGTCTCTCTGTGTCTGTCTATCTCACTCTCTCTCTCTTTCTGTGTGTGTTCCTGTGTGTGTCTGTGTGTGTATGTGTGCCTGTGTCTGTAACTGTGCCTGTGTCTGTGTGTTTGTGTCTCTGTCTCTGTGTCTGTCTCTCTCTCTATCTCTCTCTCTCTCTTTCTGTGTATGTCTGTGTGTGTCTGTGTGTGTATGTGTGCCTGTGTCTGTGTCTGTGCTTGTGTCTGTCTGTGTGTGTGTGTGTTTGTGTCTGTGTCTCTGTGTCTGTCTGTCTCTCTCTCTCTCTTTCTGTGTGTGTCTGTGTGTGTGTGTGTATGTGTGTGTGTGTGTGTGTGTGTGTGTGTGTGCGTGTGTAGTCTGTGGCAATTTTTCGTCTCGCATAACTCAAATACTATAATACCAAAAAATACAATTTTGTGAATTTTTGCTTCTTATATTTAAATGAAGAGCTGATTAGAATTTGGATAAAATTGGTCAACCGGAAGTAGCAGTTTACTGTAAGCCCTTAACAGTTTTTCGTGAAAAACACGGTTAAATTTCCTTTTTCAACAATTTATGTTATTTTGAAAGTTGAAGAATATTTAATTTTACGTGTTTTGATTACATTAATTTTATTAATTTCAATTAGATTTATGGATAATAAAATATAAAGAAATTAGATTTTACAAATCTTGCGTTCCTAGTACACCATGGAAACATTTAAAATTTTTTTACGAAATGTGACACATGTCAATGTGATTGTGAAGCTGTTTTCTTAGTGAAATGTCAAAAAATTAAATAAATATACGAAAAAAAATTATATTTCTGAAATATAAATAGAAAATAAATAAATAAGAAGGTATGTTTCTGTATCATCAATTAATATTTTGTACCGTTTAAGAGTTGTATTGGGCGGGAGGTTATGTGCTGGCCACATCAGATTTTTAAATATAATTTACTGAAACTCAAATATTTACTGAGATATATTCAAATAATTCTAAATTTCATTAACCAAGGCGATTAATTGAGGTTACATTTTCATTCTATTCGCACACTTTAAAATACAAACTTTATAAAAATTTTCTGCCCCTTTTATCAACGAACCGCCTCTGTACTCTACCCCCCCCCCTCCCCACTCTTTCAAGGTCTTTCGCGCGAATTGTTTTATGTGGTCAGAAAGAAACCCGCAGCCAACCTTTAGGCAACTATTATCTGCTGTAAATGCTTACATCTTAGTACATTTCGTTTCATCGTACTTTCGTGTTTATATCTTTCTTTAGGCCGTTCCGTCGACGTGTTGAAGGAAGAAAAAGAATAAGAAATGAATGTTGTTCAGTTATCTGAGATACATGACTAGAATTTCCCGAAAGCGAAAAGGCGGAGCGAGAAAACAGCGAAGAGAAAAATATGTTTGTACTTATACGAAAGCACAAATATAATTCAGAAACATGATGTGTTATTGTTAGTGTTACGACACAGAAATATATGAAATATTTTAGTAGATAAACTTGGTTTAGTTTCATGAGGATGTATGTGTCTGTGTGTGTTGTCTGGATGGATGTATGTATATACAAAATTTCGATGTTGTTTGTCAAATACTACTAAACAAAATAAGAAAATATTTTTCAATAAAATTTTTTGCTTTGATTGTACCTTAATATAAATGAAAACTTGTCATTTTTGACAGTTCACTTCGAAATTTTAAATATAAATTACTTTAGTTGTAGACTAGTTAGAAAAGTTTTGTAATTTTATTTGTGTTTAGAATAAATGAGCAAACATGTTTACTATTTTGTAATTTTGTTTTCACTTCATATATGGTTCCTTTTTCATTCTTTAAATCCATTTTAGGCGGGAAAATTTAAATAATTTAATAATCTATTTAATAAGAAAATGTTACAAATTATTTAGAGAACGTTTAAAATATTTATATTTCTTTTTAATTTGTAGAATTGTCAACAATTATTTTGAACGATCGTCAATTGTTCCTCTAGGTAAGGAAGGCATTATTTTGGTCAACAAATTGGGTAGTGAGTTTTCAATTAATATGCACTACAATATTACTATTCAATATATTCAACTTTTAAGAAGAGTTTTATTTGCACAAAAACTTTGTTTAAAATAAAATCTGATGTGGCCAGCACATAACCTCCCGCCCAATACTACTCTTAAACGGTACAAAATATTATTTGATGATACAGAAACATACCTTCTTATTTGTTTATTTTCTATTTATATTTGAGAATTTTAATTATCTTACGAATATTTATTTAATTTTCTGACATTTCACTAAGAAAACAGCTTCACAATCATAATGACATGTCACACATTTCGTAAAAAATTGAAAATATTTAAATGTTTCCATGGTGTACTAGGAATGCAAGATTTGTGAAATCTAATTATTATCTCTAAATTTAATGAAAATTAATAAAATTAATGTAATCAAAACACATGTAAAATTAAATATTCTTCAATTTTCAAAATAACATAAATTGTTGAAAAATGAAATTTAACCGTGTTTTTCACGAAAAACTGTTAAGGGCTTCAAGTAAACTGCTACTTCCGGTTGACCAATTTTATCCAAAATCTAATCAGCTCTTCATTTAAATATAAGAAGCAATAATTCACAAAATTGTATTTTTTGGTATTATAGTATTTGAGTTATGCGAGACGAAAAATTGCCACAGACTACACACACGCGCACCTTCACACACACATACATACATACACACATACGCACACACACACACACATACATACATACATACATACACACACACACACATACATACATACATACATACATACATACATACATACATACATACATACATACATACAGACATCATTTTATTCATTGAAAACTCACTACCCAATTTCTTGACCAAAAACAATACCTCCCTTACCTAGAGGTAGGCGGGAGGTACAAAATAAAAACAACAATATATTTATTCATTCATCTACATGGTATTTACAACCAAACATAACATTTAATCACAGTTTATTCTCCATTTATTCCTAAGAAAACATTACAAATTTTCGCTAACGAAACTACACTTTCTAGTCAAAAATAATCATTACAAAACACAATAAAATGTTATTAACGCACTCTAAAAACATTTACAAACCGTTGAAATTCCATTTGAACTCACAAAAAAACGATGCACAGTTCTAAGTGAGGTTACTACAAAGGTCTGACGTTTCCCAAAACTATTTGCAAATTCCGTTTGTCATCGCCACAAAAATGCAAGTCTATTTTGTGTGAATGACGTTAAAACAAACGTCAAATTCTACAAAGTGTAGTTCGAACATTTGCTGCTCACAAAAGAATTTGAGGTTCGAGAACAAATAATAAATACACAAACCACACATTTTTGAGACCTGTCACGTATTTATTTGAGGTTATAAATTGACTAACAAAACGGAGAAACCAGTTTTACACCATACTTTTTACCTCCCGCCTACCGCTAGGTAAGGGAGGTATTGTTTTTGGTCAAAAAATTGGGTAGTGAGTTTTCAATGAATAAGCACGTTTTAGGGTCCCTACAATAGGATTTTACTATTTTCGCGATGATGTCTGTTTGTATGTATGTATGTATGTATGTATGTGTGTGTGTGTTTGTATGTACGTGTGTGTATGTATGTGTGTGTGTGTGTGTGAAGGTGCGCGTGTGTGTAGTCTGTGGCAATTTTTCGTCTCGCATAACTCAAATACTATAATACCAAAAAATACAATTTTGTGAATTATTGCCTCTTATATTTAAATGAAGAGCTGATTAGATTTTGGATAAAATTGGTCAACCGGAAGTAGCAGTTTACTTGAAGCCCTTAACAGTTTTTCGTGAAAAACACGGTTAAATTTCCTTTTTCAACAATTTATGTTATTTTGAAAGTTGAAGAATATTTAATTTTACATGTTTTTTGATTACGCTAATTTTATTAATTTTCATTAGATTTAGAGATAATAAAATATAAAGAAATTAGATTTCACAAATTTTGCATTCCTAGTACACCATGGAAACATTTAAATATTTCAATTTTTTACGAAATGTGACACATGTCAATGTGATTGTGAAGCTGTTTTCTTAGTGAAATGTCAAAAAATTAAATAAATATAACAAAGAAAATTACATATTTTAAATATAAATAGAAAATATACAAATATCTGTATCATTAAATACTATTTTGTACCGTTTAAGAGTTGTATTGGGTGGGAGGTTATGTGTTGGCCACATAATATATTTTTTTGAAGCTTCATTCCCATATTGGGGGTCGCTTTTTGACGGCTAGTTACACAAAAATAGTTATTTATCAAACTAACAACCAAAACAAATGTATTAATTACAACAATAGTTATTAGCCAAACTAGAGAGGAAAACGCTACTTTTCCCCACTTGAAGGTTGCCTCATGAGCACAGCGATTGAAACAATTCGAGCGAGAGTTAAATACAAAATTTTTTTTACGACATGTTTCTAAAAACATTTTGCTTTTCAAATACACTTTGACAACATAACTGACAAGTCAAAAGTTAGGTTATTACTTGCCAGGCGCTGTAACAGTGTTGCCAATGAACCAATTGAAATGAAAGTTGTCAAATTAAATTTGGAAAAAGAAAAATATAAAGATATAATTATTGTAAGATAATTTAAAATGTATCAAAAATAAATAAGAATTTTTACAATATATTTTTTGTAAATAACATGGATTTTGCTCCCTAGAGAGGAAAGGCATATTTTCCTCACTGTTTTGAGAGAAAAATGTGGAGTTTCCTTTGGTATGTCATGAAAAAAAAATTTAATCGAAATTTAATTTGGAAAAACTGTCACATACAAAGTAATTGTTTTATAATAAAAAAAACTACTTTTAATTAGACACTCACACAACATCTACCTAAGAGTTTTAGTTGTTTTGCTGCCCTATACATCATCTGTTTCCTCGCTGTTTATAAATTTACTTTTAAATAAGATAACTGTCAAAAATAATTCAAATGATTTAGGAGATGAAAATATGAGACTACATTTTGTAAAACTGTATTTTATTCTTGAAACACGGCAAATAAAATAATAAAAAACGAGATATGAATTGAATAAAGAAATGAAATAAACACTGGAAAAGAAAATCAAGATAAACTTTTCTTTCAAACAACATTTTTCATAAAAACAATTCATTATCTTTGATCTTACAACATCTGCTACAGAAGTTTCCGAATTATATTTTTTTTGCGAAAACCTGATGGATTTGAATCTCGCGCGCTTTCACGAGGCGACCTTGAACCTTTATGCGCATGCGTGAATTTTTACATGCCTGTCAATAGCGTATGTTGACAGGCAAAAACTGCAGTAGACTTCCGGAATATAAGGCAGTTTTCCTCGAAACCGGAAGTAGTACATGAAAATTTGTAAGGACCTTTTTTGTTCACAATTTTATTGGCTACAATTTTTATTTGAAACTTTTTTTTATACCTCTTTTCAGTTACGAAATAATTATTGATTTACGTTGCAGCAAATTTCCAACAACTTCAAAAAAAATTTTGGTATATTTTTATTAAGTTTTCTCTGTTTATCTTTTAATAAACAAAAGATATTATTACACTAAAGTACCTAGAGGACCTTAAGGTATACTTCTGTGACAAAACAGCCTTAAATATTACGACAAAATAGCTAAAAAAGACTTACCAGTTATGGTAATTCCCAAATCAGGTCCACTTTTTGCTATTCGAACTGTAAATACTCCGCTGCTTGGTACAACAGTGTCTGCGACATCAAACTCGACCTGGAGGATGAGGCGGCTTCCTGGTGCAGTGGAGCCCATCTCCAAGAGCGCCCTGACCTCCTGGAGGGACAGGGAACATTGTCCATTCAGCGATATTATTCTATCTCCAACTTGAAGACAGCCGCATCTGAAAATAAAATAAATCGTCTAGATAAACCTAATATTTTTTTTGATAGATATTCAAATTTAAGCTACTATATCTCATAAAGTAATCATCGTACATAAATGAGTAATGCATAGTTAGATAGCTTATTAAATCCTCTTTAAAACTAGCCTAAATACAACTCCGTAGCCCTTCACGTTTTGGTACAGTCATGTGAAAAAGTTGAGCTGAATTTAAAGGTTTAAAAGTATGAATTATTTTTTGTCTAAATTTAAACCGTAATATCTCGAAAAGTAATCATCGTACATAAATAAATAAGAGATCCTTAGAAAGTTCATTAAATACTCTTTAAAACTAGCCTAAACACAACACTGTAGCCCTTCACATTTTGGTACAGTCATGTGAAAAAGTTGAGCTGAATTTAAAGGTTTAAAAATATGAATTATATTTTGACTAAATTTAAACCATAATATCTCAAAAAGTATTCATCGTACATAAATGAGTAATGCATAGTTAGATAGCTTATTAAATCCTCTTTAAAACTAGTCTAAATACAACACTGTAGCCCTTCAAGTTTTGGTACAGTCATGTGATAAAGTTGAGCTGCATTTAAAGGTTCAAAAATATGAATTATATTTTGTCGAAATTTAAGCCACTATATCTCAAAAAGTAATCATCGTACATAAATAATTAACACATCGTTAGATAGCTTATTAAATCCTCTTTAAAACTAGCCTAAATACAGCACTGTAACCCTTCACGTTTCGGTACAGTCCCGTGAGAAATTTGAGACTAAAGTGAAAAATAAGTTGTCAAACTTTACTCCCTCATATATCAGAAACTATTCATCGTATGGGGTTGTGTAATACACCCCTGGATAGCTCATTCATCCCTCTTTAAAACTGGCCTAAATTCAACCCTCTACCATTTCGGGCTTAGGTACAGTCGCGTCTAAAACTCGAGCAGAATTAAACAAAAATCTAATTTAATTAATTGTCTCGGACGAAATGTGCAGTAATTGCAGATCTTCCTAAAGTACTACTGCATATATTACAGAAGGGAGGGGGTGCTTACGCACCCTATACTTCATTTGAGTATGCGAGAGAGCAACAAATAAAATTTTGTGAGAACAGTATTGGAAATAAATTCACAAGAAATATAAACGTGCTATAATCCCTTTTGGGCCGTAACGTAAAGATATATTATTATATTTATTATATTACATGGTGCGCTACTTCACCCGTCACTTGAGCCTACACCAATTCATTATATTGAGTTTGCAGTGCCGGGCGAAGGACCTAGTACCGTTTTAGCGAAATGCGTTTCGCTAACGTTAAATGAAATATGTATTTTTAATGAGAATTGAATTAAATATGTTAATATATTTATATATTAATATATTCAAGGAATTATAAAGTAGTTTTCTGATATCTTCAAACTTTTCGCTAAAATTTAAAAGATTAAAAACTTTAAAACTTTTTCTCATCTACGGTAATGTAGTTTATTTCAAATCGTCTGAAATCTTTCTGTAATTTTTCTTTATTTCCTAATTTTTCTCTCACAAATTGGTTTTTTCTCATGTCCCGTTTTTTAACAATTTATCATTCTTTACTTCGTTTGGTACTTTTCATAACTTTTGTAAGAGAAACGCAAATAATAGCAGAGCAAAAACGAACGTAGTTTTTCGAGTCAAACACAGTTAACTAGAATTTATTATATTTTATACTTGTTACTAAATAAAAAATCTAGTGTGGGATTAAAAATACAAATATTACTTTTATAATATTTCACACGACACATATTTTGACACTTAACAATTATTTGACACGTTTGACAAATAGATATTAAAAATGTTTTAGTTTTTGTTCCCATTGTAACTAAGATTACTGAAATATATTCTTAAATATATAATTTAGTTTTTCTCATAATTAGAAGCATGTACAAGAAAAGTGCAAATAACATTTTATATTCCAAATATTTTTGCTAACATCTTTCATTTGAAACTTTTTTTCACTGCTGCTTCCATTTTTGAAAAAAATGGAATTTGTTGTTTTGTGTGTCCAGTAAACTTCCTTTTCCGGTTTTTCAATTCCATTCAAAATCAACTCAGCTCTTCATTTTTTCATGAAACTTATAAATTCCAAGTTTCGTTTACATATCTTGTCTCGTTCATGTGATATGAGATATTGCACACACGCACATCCATCCATCCACACACACAGACATCAGTGAGACAGCTCGACAATTTGACAGGTTAATTATAAATCATAAGAGGAGTACAAAGAATTTAGAATAGATTAGGTGTCTGAAATAAAAGTACATACTGAAATATTTCAATAAATAATAACATTTTGTAAACTTGTTTTTCTGTCTTAATGTTTGATATTTTGTGATTCTAATAATCCTGACACGTATGATGACGTCACTAATTCAAGGCCAACGACATTTCTGAACTTGTTTTAAACAGAGACAGCGAATGGAAGATGAAGGATAGACGAATATCCTTCATAAAAATAATTTACAAACTTTGGATTACGTCATATATGTTGATTATAGTTTCAAGTTCCACCACTTTAATATGCTCGGCGCTACTGCTCTTAGAGTTTGCTTAATCTTAGCAACACGTATTAGGAACACGGTAGTAGTATAATTAGTCTCCCAAGTAAAAGGTCCTTGGTTCGAAACTTACAAATAAAAGCATTCTATATAATATTATTTCTCTGGTTCAATTTCTTTTCTCTCTCATTCTCAAATGGAATACACAACTTACAAAAGTTGACAAGGGTGTAATAGCTTGTGACCTAAAAGGTCTCGGGTTTAAATCTGACCCATTAATAATACCGTCCCTTAATTTAAAAAATTATTATTGATTGATTTGGCAAATCTGACCCAAAATATTTCAATCTGTAGCGTTCCACACGAGTTTTATACGCGACTGTACCTAAGCCCGAAATGGTAGAGGGTTGAATTTAGGCTAGTTTTAAAGAGGGATGAAAAAGCTATCCAGTGGTGTGGCACTCTACTCCAAACGATGAATAGTTTCTGATGTATGAGGGTATAAAGTTTGACAACTTTTTTTCACTTTAGTCCCAAATTTCTCACGGGACTGTACCTAAACGTAAAGGGCTACAGGGCTGTATTTAGGCTAGTTTTAAAGAGGACTTAACAAGCTATCTAACGATGTCTTACTTATTTATGTACGATGATTACTTTTCGAGATATTATGTTTTAAATTTACACAAAATATAATTCATATTTTTCAACCTTTAAATTCAGCTCAAATTTATCACATGACTGTACCAAAACGTGAAGGGATACAGTGTTGTATTTAGGCTATTTTTAAAGAGGGGTGAATAAGCAATCCAAGGGTGTTTTACTCAACCCCATACGATGAATAGCTTCTAATATATGAGGGTTTAAAGTTTGACAACTTATTTTTTACTTTAGTCTCAAATTTCTCACAGGACTGTACCACAACGTGAAGCGCTACAGGGCTGTATTTAGGCTAGTTTTAAAGAGGATTAAATAAGCTATCTAACGATGTCTTACTTATTTGTGTACGATAATTACTTTTCGAGATATTATAGGTTAAATTTAGTCAAAGTATAATTCATACTTTTAAACCTATAAATTCAGCTCAAATTTATCACATGACTGTACCAAAACGTAAAGAGCTACAGGGTTGTATTTAGGCTAGTTTTAAAGAGGGATGAATAAGCTATCCATGGGTGTTTTACTCAACCACATACGATGAATAGTTTCTGATATATGGGGGTTTAAAGTTTGACAAGAGCAATTTTTTTTGTAAACATCATGTGATTTTAGTTTTACTCGTTTAACTGCGCAAGCGCAGATGTGACATATAATACAACCATAGACACCATAGTAATTAACAGAGCGACTCACCTAAACGCTGGTGACTCATCATCGACTCCACTAACAATAATATTAGCCTGTCGATCACCTTCTCCCTCCACAGAAACGTGCAGTCCATACCCAGTGTCTGCCGCAGCTATCAAAGCCACGGTACGGGTCTCCACGTGGCAGAGCCCTCGGCCGGGTCCTCCAGGTGCTCCAGGTCCTCCAGGTGGTACCAAAGCTCCCAGATTACCCGAACTATTCTCTGAGTCTGAGAATTTGCTGCTGCGGTAACGAGGGCGTGAACGGGGACGTCGAGAAATAGTGGAAAAGTTGCTGATGCTTGGGCTCAAACCTAGAGGGGAAAATGAAGGGGTAGTAGTTGGTTTAGATAAAAATGGTTCAAATGAAAGTTGTAGAGGGTTGAATTCTGCGTTGGAGGTTGTTTGGTTCGTTTGGATATCTTGATTGGTTCAGGAATAAATTGGGTTTAAAGTTAGTGGTGATATCGGGATGTGTAAGGTAAAGTGTTACAGTTCTATGGCCGCCATTTTTTCCTTGAGTGTTTTACAAAAAAATGCTTCAAACAAAACTTGTAGAGAATTGAATTCTGAATTTTAAAATGTTTGGTTTGTTTATTTATCTTGTTTAGTTTCTGTTTAAATTAAATCTAAAGTTACTAATTACAATTTATATAACAAGATGATTTCTCAAAACAGTTTTGGTACTGCTATAGCTTCCCCGATAATTTTACAAGAAAAAGCTTCAAATAAATCTTGTAGAGTCTACATCTAAATCTGTTTGGTTCATTCATACATCTTGTTCAGTTTCGGTTTAAATTAAATCTAAATTTACTAATTATAATTTATATAACAAGATGATTTCTAAAAATAGTTTTGGTACTGCTATAGCTTCCCCGATAATTTTACAAGAAAATGCTTCAAATAAATCTTGTAGAGAATTAAATTCTACATCTAATTCTGTTTGAATCATTTATTTATCTTGTTGCGTTTTGGTTTAAATTTACTAATTACAATTTGTATAACAAGATGATTTCTCAAAACAGTTTTGGTACTGCTATAGCTTCCCCGATAATTTTACAAGAAAAAGCTTCAAATAAATCTTGTAGAGAATTAAATTCTACATCTAAATCTGTTTGGTTCATTCATACATCTTGTTCAGTTTCGGTTTAAATTAAATCTAAATTTACTAATTATAATTTATATAACAAGATGATTTCTAAAAATAGTTTTGGTACTGCTATAGCTTCCCCGATAATTTTACAAGAAAAAGCTTCAAATAAATCTTGTAGAGAATTAAATTCTACATCTAATTCTGTTTGAATCATTCATTTATCTTGTTGCGTTTTGGTTTAAATTTACTAATTACAATTTGTATAACAAGATGATTTCTCAAAACAGTTTTGGTACTGCTATAGCTTCCCCGATAATTTTACAAGAAAAAGCTTCAAATAAATCTTGTAGAGAATTAAATTCTACATCTAAATCTGTTTGGTTCATTCATACATCTTGTTCAGTTTCGGTTTAAATTAAATCTAAATTTACTAATTATAATTTATATAACAAGATGATTTCTAAAAATAGTTTTGGTACTGCTATAGCTTCCCCGATAATTTTACAAGAAAAAGCTTCAAATAAATCTTGTAGAGAATTAAATTCTACATCTAATTCTGTTTGAATCATTCATTTATCTTGTTGCGTTTTGGTTTAAATTTACTAATTACAATTTGTTTAACAAGATGATTTCTCAAAACAGTTTTGGTACTGCTGTAACTTCCCGGATAATTTTACAAGAAAATGCTTCAAATCAATCTTGTAGAGAATTAAATTCTATATCTAAATTTGTTTGGATCATTCATTTATCTTGTTTAGTTTTGGTTTAAATTGAATCTAAAGTTACTAATTACAATTTATTAACAACAAGATTTCGAAAAACAGTTTTGGTACTGCTATAGATTCCCCGATAATTTTACAAGAAAATGCTTCAAATCAATCTTATAGAGAATTAAATTCTATATCAAAATTAGTTTGGATCATTCATTTATATTGTTTAGTTTCGGTTTGAATTAAATCAAAAGTTACTAATTACAATTTCTATAACAAGATGATTTCGCAAAACAGTTTCGGTACTGCTATAGCTTTTCCGATAATTTTACAAGAAAATGCTTCAAATAAATCTTGTAGAGAATTAAATTCTACATCTAAATCTGTTTGGTTCATTCATTTATCTTGTCTAGTTCTGGTTTAAATTAAATCTAAAGTTACTAATTACAATTTGTATAACAAGATGATTTCGCAAAACAGTTTTGGTACTGCTATAGCTTTCCCGATATTTTTACAAGAAAATGCTTTAAATGAATCTTGTAGAGGATTAAATTCTGCATTTGTACAATACGGTACATTTCTTCTAACTTATTTATTACAGTTTTTATTTGGATGTAAACTTTTATCTATATATATGTTTCGGTATTGACCTGTGATGTTTCATGAACAAATGAAGCAAATAAAACAAAACCGTCACTAAATAATTAACCTAATTTCTACTTAAGGTGTAGACAAGTATGGTACACAAAATGGAGGCCGGATTTATTAAAAAAAAAAATATTACCTCTATGAGTCCACTCTCCATTAGATACTGCATGATTCGGCATTATCTGTAATCTGGTACATCCTTGATTACAATCGTAATTCTGTAGCAACCAGGTAACTTCTTCAGGAGTTGCTGAAGAACCTTCGATGTAGGTGTCATCCACAGCCAGTATTTGGTCGCCGACGTGTAGAGCACCGCATCTGAAAAGAAGAAAAACCGGTTTGTTCGATGAGTATACGCGAGAAAATGACAAAGTGGATTGTCTAACAAACTTATTGTAAGTATGGGGTTAGTGGAGGTGTAGACAGGACCTGGAGGACTTCTTCGAAGGGTTGTATCAAAGATTGGATGGAGAGTTTTGCGACAGCATTTTGTTTTAGCGAAATTAAATTGCATCAAACGGATCAACACTTTATAGTTGCTAGACAGAGAAATAAACAATTGAGGGCGGAGCCAAAAATCAGACATGCGCATAAAGGTGTCTCCTTCTATTGTGGAAAATGGCGCAGTCATGCGGATATTATTTCGCGCGGAAATTTTTTTTTCTTTTTTAACAATCAACCAATCAACAAATAAATTAATTAAAAGTTTAAAAAAATTTCTTACCGATCTGCAACGCTTGCTGGTACAACATTCTTCACCACCACCCCTTCTCCTGGTCCCCCACCCCCAAGAACCAACCCCAAAGACTCCCTCGACCTCCTAGCAACTTCTACCAGAAGAGCCCCAGCTGCATATCGAACGCTATCCAAAACGCTGACGTCATACTCGACAGTCAATGACGTCAGTTGTGAGTTTAGACCACCTAGAGTATCTGAAGAACTTGAAGATTGTTGTTTGAGAAGTTGATGAGCGTCTAAAAGAGTTTTGTTTGCAAGAGAATGGTGATCGACTTTCAAAAGTCGATCGCCGACTTTTATTCGACCTGATCTGCGAAATAAAAAAAATTGATGATATTTTTAGGTTAATTAACTCTAATATAAAGTAAGTCATAAATAAGTCATAAAGAAAAAACAATTTGATTGTTTTGACAAGCAGATAAAACGTTTTTGTCAAAAATATGACATAATTAAATAAACAGTTTTCCGAGCACCATTGCTACCCGGAGCATTTTTCCGGAAAATGCTTCAAATAATTCTTGTAGAGAATTAAATTCTGCATCGAATATTGTAGGTCCCATTTTTATACCTTGTTTAGTTCAGGTATAAATTAGGTTTAAATTAAGCATAAGACTTGACAAATTTTTGAGACATCGAAGTTTTAGGTAGTTTTTCTCTAAACCGGAAGCAGTTACAGAAAAATTACTAATAACCATTTTTGTTTCAAATTTGATTTCCTACAACTTTTATTTGAAACATTTTTCTCTAGCTAGTCTCACATTTGAAACAAACTTATAAATATAATTCGTGACTGCTTCGTAAAAGAGTTAGGCTTCAACAGTTTTCCGGACACCATTGCTTTCCGGAGCACTTTTCCGGAAAATGCTTCAAATAAATCTTGTAGATAATTAAATTATGCATCGAATACTGTAGGTCCCATTTTTATACCTTGTTTAGTTCAGGTATAAATTAGGTTTAAATTAAGCATTACACCTGATAAATTTTTGAGACCCTGAAGTTTTAGGTAGTTTTTCTCTAAACCGGAAGCAGTTACAGGAAAATTACTAATAACCATTTTTATTACAAATTTAATTTTCTACCACTTTTATTTGAAACATTTTTGTTTAGCTAGTCTCATATTTGAAACAAACTTATAAATATAATTCGTAACTGCTTCGTAAAAGAGTTAGGCTTCAACAGTTTTCCGGACACCATTGCTACCCGGAGCAATTTTCCGGAAAATGCTTCAAATAAATCTTGTAGAGGATTGAATTCTGCATCCAACACTGCAGGTTTCATTTTTGTATCTTGTTTATTTCAGGTATAATTTAGGTGTAAAGTTAGCATTACACCTGACAAATTTTTGAGACATTCATGTTTTAGGTAGTTTTTCTCTAAACCGGAAGCAGTTACAGAAAAATTACTAATAACCAATTTTGTTCCAAATTTGATTTTCTACAACTTTTATTTGAAACATTTTTCTCTAGCTACACTCACATTTGAAACAAACTTATAAATATAATTCGTGACTGCTTCGTAAAAGAGTTAGGCTTCAACAGTTTTCCGGACACCATTGCTTTCCGGAGCACTTTTCCGGAAAATGCTTCAAATAAATCTTGTAGAGAATTAAATTCTGCATGCAACACTGTAGGTCCCATTTTTGTATCTTGTTTATTTCAGGTATAAATCAGGTTTAAAATTAGCATTACACCTGACAAATTTTTGAGACCCTGAAGTTTTAGGTAGTTTTTCTCTAAACCGGAAGCAGATACAGGAAAATTACTAATAACCATTTTTGTTCCAAATTAGATTTTCTACAACTTTTTTTTGAAACATTTTTCTGTAGCTAGTCTCACATTTCAAGTACACTTATAAATATAATTCGTGACTACTTCGTAAAAGAGTTACGCTTCAAGAGTTTTCCGGGCACCATTGCTACCCGAAGCATTTTTCCGGAAAATGCTTCAAATAAGTCTTGTAGAGAATTAAATTCTTCATCTAATGCTGCAGGTCCCATTTTTGTATCTTGATTAGTTCAGGTATAAATTAGGTTTAAATTAAGCATAACACAAATTTTTGAGGCATCGATGTTTTAGGTAGTTTTTCTCTAAACCGGAAGCAGTTACGGGAAAATTTCTAATAACCATTTTTTATCCAAATTTGATTTTCTACAACTTTTATTTGAAACATTTTTCTCTAGCTAGTCTCATATTTGAAGAAAACTTATAAATATAATTCGTGACTACAAATAACAACCTACCTGTGAGCAGGTCCTCCAGGTCTAACATGAGTGACAACCAAAGGCTTCCCAGTGGCTCCTGGAGTAGGGCTCGGTGATTGCGGATCGCCAATACATGGTGGGGCACCTCCTCGAAGTGTGATACCTAAAGACCCGTCTACACGTTCGAGAGTAATGGTTGTTACTTTCGTTTGAACGCATAATGATCCTTGCGAACCTAAAATAAAAAAATAAATGTTTAAGTATTGTTTATTGTATAAATTGAGGGAAATATTGAAAAATGGTTCAAGTAAAAGTTGTGGAGAATTGAATTCTGTATTGAATACTGTTTGGTTCATCTTGTTAGGTTGTTTGGTTCAGGATAAAATAAGGTTTGAAGTTAGTAACATGGCGGTTTTGACAGTTTTTAGCTAGCCATTGTTTTTCTGAGTATTTTACAAGAAAATGTTTCAAATAAAACTTGTAGAAAATTAAATTCTGCATCGAAAACAATTTATTTCAGTCATTTATCTTGTTTAGTTCTTTTTTAAATTAGGTCCTAATTTACTAAGGACAGTTCGTGCAATAGTAAATATTTATTAATTTTATAAAACAGTTTTTGGACTGCCATTGTTATCTTGTATATTTTACAAAAAAAAGCTTCAAATGAAACTTGTAGGAAATTAAATTCTGCATCTAAAACTGTTTGGTTCATTCAAATATCTTGTTTAATTCTGGTATAAATTAAATCTAAAGTTAGTACAAACATTAAATGATTTCTCAAAACAATTTTGGGACCGCTATAGCTACGCTGATGATTTTACAAGAAAAAGCTTCAAATGAAACTTGTAGAGAATTAAATTCTGCATCTAAAACTGTTTGACTCATCCTCATACCTTATTTAGTTCATGCTTAAGACTGCGTTCGAAGTTGGAGATTATCTGTGCTCGTCCGCATGCGTTGCGAAGACGCATGTTAAGACGACAAATATTACGAACGGCCGATAGATAAACTAACTTACCACTGTTATTACAGACCCCTGTAATAATGCTGGTATCGACAGTCTTCATCTCGGTTCTAATATTCACGGGACCAGGAGGGTAAGGGGGTAAGAGGTAGAAGGGCCAAACCCAGGTAGAGAATCATGCAGCGGGCAGCGCAAAGTTGTATTTATTTTGACAAAAACGTATTGAAGTACCGATAATCCATACTTACCCAGATAGCTTGAATAATATCTTTTCGAATGATGTAAAAGTAAAATGTATATAAAAAAGAAGTGAACTAGTTTTTAGAATTTAATAATGAGTTTGGAAAAATAAAATATTTTCATAAATTCAACTGATGAAACTTTTGGCACTAGGTGAAACATGATAAATAAAATGATAAATAAAAAAAAAACAATTGGTATTTTGTTTAACAAACTTAACAATAATCATTTATTAAAAAATTTCGGTATTTACACCATCGTTAGAAAGTACAAGTAGGTTTAGAATATTTTAGTTACAATGAAACAAAACATAAATTTGTATTAATCTATTGAGGATTACGACAAAGTAAACCTCTCTTTATTCGGCTATCAGCAATTTCAGGTAACATACAATATAAATAAAAATATTTTAACTTTGGTAACATCACTTCTTGCCAAAATAAGTCCGTCTTTTTCAATTTTTTCTACATATAGGTCCACATTATCATTACAATATACAATAAAATAACAATATTCTTTTTTACTTATATTTAATTGCCCTTGGATCTGGAAAAAATAATTATGAGATCTTTTTAAACGCAGTGTACCATTAAAAATTTCCAAACAAGTTCCTTTATTTTCTTTTACTGCATTGAGTAGTGTGTCAGTATATGATTTAAATTTGTAGAGACACTTCACTTCTACAATATTTTTGTCATCAATAATGCCATCGGGTGAAGCTCCTAAAAATGGATTATCTATGTCGATAAAAAGACCAGAAGGTAGTACTGGTAATCCAGTGTTGTTTGAAAATTTCGCAATTGCTACCGATTCTTTATCTTTGCCAAAATTAATAGCACAGTTAGAAAATTGTTGACTAAATAAAATTTGTTTAACTAAATTATGACATGGTGTTTTACATCTTCGACGTACAACTGCGCCAAAATTAGACGCTGTTAATCTATTTAATTTCTCTAACTCATATTTGGGATTTCCAAATTGTCCAATAGTTGATTTCGCAATACTTTGTTGTTGCTCCATAGTGATCGACAGTTTATTTAATATTCTACTTTTTTCCGATTCCATTTCGATATCGGATAAATCCGGTTGAAGAGCTTTGGGCCCATAATCCTTGTTTTCTGGTTCATTTTTTGTAGACTTACATTTCTTTTCATCAGAATTAAATTGCAATTTTCTGCACAAAGCAAGATTTTTTGCTCTACAGTGTCTTACAATATAATTTTTTAATGTTTTTCCAGGGCTACTGCCCATAGTTTTTTTCCAAGTCGTATTATGCCAAGCGTAACTGTTGTCATACCGTAGCCCAGACATATATGCTCTACTCTCAAAAGACCCTCTTTGTGTCAAATTGAGTCTTTTTCCGCAATTAAATCTCGCAAGAATTGACATAAAAGATTCAGATTTATTATTTGTTTGGTTTTCTATTAATTTATGGCATTGTTTTAATAAACCTTGTAGAGCGGCAGTAACATGAAGGTAAATAGAATTTTCTAAAATTTTACTTGGCCCTGTTTCTTTATTTTTATCGCAAAAATACGTTTTGCAATTTAAATGATCTCCAAAAACATGTTTTTGTCCTATTTCTAAATCTTGTTTCAATTCTTCAACATTCGCTCCAGTATGGAAGTAAATAGACTTTTGCGCAATTTTCTGCAAATTAGAAATAATGTTTTTTGTTAAAAATCTTCTGCAGGTTGTATTTATTGTTTTGTCATCTTTGATTCTATATAATGCCTTCCCATAATTTTTTAAAGCATGATTAACACAATCAATTTTTCGTACATATCGTCCGTATGATACTTTTTGTTTAATATTTGCAAAAACACTGGAATCCCCATCTCCAATAATTTCCAAATAACGGACACCATGCATCGTTTCGCTTTGTTGAAATCCTTCAACTAATATATCTGCCTCCATTGCGCTCGAGGAACCTGTCCAATTTTTGAAACAAACATGTTGGCCAACAGGAGTTTGTTTATTACATGCTCGTGCACAAATTGAGCAATATTTATTTCTAACCCCAACATATAAAACTTTTCCTGTTACAGCACCAATAATAACAGCAATACCTGAAGACGCGTTATAATTGTGTCCATACGACCTTTTGCTCCAAGCTCCGTCTACGTGTACTCGAATCCAAGGAAAGCCATCCTCATCTATTTGATTATTTTCATGAGCTTTTGCGCGTTCTTCTTTTCCATTCTCTGCTAACTCTTCCCACAAAGAGTCCTTCCATATACCACTTAGGTCATTTTCAATATTAGAAAATATATGGTATGACATTGGTGGTATATCTAAAACACTGAGAAACTCTTGCATGTGTCCAAATGTACTTCCTGTTGCAAGTGTACCCCATACTGCCCCAACATTTATAGCAGATTTATTTTTATCAGGATCTTCAGTGTAACAAATAAACTCTTTATCGCACCCAGAACATTGTAAGTTTATTTTACTTACTAATCCGGTGCCGTAAGAACTTTCTCCAGTGGGTTCTAATTTGCCATAAGTGCATATTTTCGCATGAGTATATTGCAAGTCCAATATTTTCTTTAAAAAATAATTTATATCAATAATTCTACTACCACTAAGAATTGGTGCGTGTTCTGTGGTATCTTTTTCAAAAATTAATGAATGGGTCTTAATGCTTTCATATTCAGCTTGTGATACCCAATCATCGCTACTACTGGGTTCTGCTTGCGATATAATATTTGAATTATTGGACTCGGAATTTGCTAATTCATTACTATTCCTTATGATTGGATTAGGTCCGATATTGTCTTCGTTGTGGGAAGTTTCACTGTAATATTACAAAAAATAAAATTACTATACAAATCTTTAGATGTAATAAGAACACGGACTGAGCAACAGATTAAACTTACTTTATTTACGATAGTGTGTAAAATTGATGTTGATTTAATATTGTGATCCTACTTCATAAATAAAAATATTTTTTTTATATTTTTTGGGGTTTTTCATTATATCGTAGATAAAATTTTGTACGATACACTTACGTAAAGCGTCTTTAGTCACTCAGGGGTCATTCGAGACTAAAGACTAGCTTTACGTACTTGTATCGTAAATAACTATATAAATATCTGTACAATTCATGAAAACCTGAGTTATTTTATACTGGTGTCAATTTTTTCCCTAAATGTGCGATAATTTACGTTTTGGAAGTGGTTCTATTTAATAATGAAATTAGTGCACATTGTTGAATAATCTATGCAATTACCACACGAAGAAAATATTTTTATATCGAATAATAAAATTAATGAAAAAAGTGAATATTGTTGAATAATCTATGCAATTACCACACGAAGAAAATATTTTTTTATCGAATAATAAAATTAATGAAAAAAGTGAATATTGTTGAATAATCTATGCAATTACCACACGAAGTAAATATTTTTTTATCCTTGCGGTCTCGGAATTTTTTCAAATTATTATGTACTCAAACACTTTTTAAGCAATTTTTTGCATAAATTAGACATGTTAAATTTAATCGATTAAATTCTTAGCACTCGTGATATAACTATTGGTTATTGGATCAAAATTGTGTCTAGTCAGTATAAAATACCATTTAGATAGAATTCTATATGACGTGATGCCACTGCAGTTCTAGGAGACGTGATACCTAATTTTTGCTATTATTACTTCTAAGCAATGGTTGCCTCATTATTGTTTTCATGGAAAATAGTCTATTTGGTGTGATACAAAAATATTGCTTCTAAGCGATTATACAAAAATATTTAATCATTTATCTTTATTTCAAAGCTAACTAAAATAAGGTATGAAATATTGTTACGATTGAATTATTTTGTTGATGCGCATATATTTTATTTTTTGTTGCATTATATCCGTGCTCTAGTAATAAATAATTAATTTAAAATAAACTTACCTATTCATGACTTTTTTAAGTTTCCACTTGAGTTTTGCAGCTGTCGACTTCCTATTTTTTTTAATAATTCTGCTCGGAACATTTTTAGATTTACGACCCATGTTGAATAATACAAATTTCGGTAGTATTAAAAACACAAATCACAGTATATTCACAAGTTTAATAAGAACAAAATCACTTGGTTAATATAGCTTCGTCCTTTCGGATATCAACAGACTATAATAACGTGTATATAGAGAACATAGATATTTATACTCAAAACTTGTTAAGGAGGGGTAAATTGTTAACATCTAATTGGTTATTTTCAGTGTTATTCTCTATAAGATTTAACCTCTAAAAGATTTAACCTTAATCCCTTATTAGCAATGTGTATAATGTCGGAGGTAATACCGCTAAAACAATGGTTGTTTGCAATACTGTGGTCGGAGAAACCTGTAGGGTGGTTACATTTGTTAATTGCAACTGTATGTTCCTTAATCCTCTATTTGAAATTTCTACCGGTTTGTAAAATGTAAAATTTAATTTTGTAAATTCTGTTTTTAAGGGTTTTTGTTTACTGTTAGATTTATCTTATCTTGAGAGCATTGCATTAATTATTAATCGTCTGAATATTAAAAGTTACGAGCAATCCTTGTTCTTAGTTGTAACCAGAGCCTCGGTAATGAATGTTTTTTTCAAATAATACTTTTATATTTAATTTTTATTCTAAAGGGCGCTAATATTAGCTACGGATCTGATTGTCATAGTTTTATGGAAAAGCTAGGCATTTACAGGATATTCATTGTTATTTGCCCTATTTATTCATACATTAAATAATTTACCGACATATGTATGATAAACTTGATAGAAGTGTGATCAGCCCGTAATGAGCACATTAAAATTATAAACATTAAAACACTAGTTTTAATATGCGACATAACGGATTTGTAATATAGATGTTGCTATTTCTACATTTCGTGGTTTTTTCATGACCAAATATGATATAGGAATATTTCATGAAGTTTGTATAAATCAAATAAACCTAAGGAAGATAAAACAATAAAATATATAAGAAACAAATAAATAAAATTTATCCTCCGTGTCTATTAGAATAACAAGACGGGTCCGCTGCCATGTTTTTTCAAATACAAAAAAATATATCTCTAATGATACTAAACACAAAGTAAGATGTAAAATTAACCTTCCAGACGCTCTATTAGACCTATAGTTTAATAAGATTATTTTTGTTTTTCATTTATCGGATCTTATGCACTAATGGGTTAAACCCTTAAAAGCTAGATTAAAAGGAATTTACAAAAATTAAATACGGAGATTGGAATGCCTTATACATTGTGTAGCACGGCGGGGCGAGACTGAAACTTAAAGGGTTGACAAAATAAAACACAACACTTTTAAAATGATAAAAAATGGTATTTAATGAAATGGTGAAACTGTGAATTTAATAATTTACAAACAAATACAAATATTAACAACGACGACAACGTATGAATATGCTTAAAAGTTTCAATTACCAAAACATATTTATTAACGAATTTACTTTAAATTCTACATCTTGTAGAGCACTGCAGACGTAACAAGACGTCTGCTCTGTTCAAAATCTAACAACTAACTCTTGTCAAAGCGATTTTCGATGCTTTCAAGTCCCAAACGCAGTTTGAAACTTGATATTTTAAAATCGCTTTGATAGTAAAAACAATAAATCGTATTCTGAATGTTCGCCTTGTTACAATTGGACAAAGCGGAGAAATGTAAAATACAGGATTAAGGAACCTACAGATGCAATTAACATACGTAATTACACCACCATATTGATAACAATTATAGTTTCAGCGGTACTTTCGACATTTTAAACATTGCTGAAAGGAGATTAAAGTTTAATCTTTAGATTTGTATTAAGAAATTAAGAAAGCCGTAAATTCAAGAAAAATGAAAGAAAAATTCTTACTAAATAAAGTTTTGTGAAATAAATCAAATATATCAATAAACAGAGACAGATCTATCTATCTCTCTTTTCCTTTAGGTTGTCACCATTTGTGATACAACAAACATGTCAGCCGAGTCTATTAGCGTTATCTTCTTAACCGGCAGCTATCCTAACGGCAAGAAGCTGAACTATTTGTTCTCTTAAATTCATTTTGGCGGGCGTCAAGCCGTATATTTTTTCAATCATACAAATTTTAAAAACTATATAATGTACACTACTTTTATAAATATATTTATAAACAATATCATACATTCTTTGTCCTGAGATTAATTTATTTACATTTAGCACTATAGTCTTCGATTAATTTAATTGAATCATTAATTATTTAAACAATAAGAAAAATGTTATATACAGGGACATACATAATTAAATACTGCGTATAAATTTGAAAACCGCAGCTTTTTTATTATCATAGTTTTCGAGATTTGTATGTTTGAAATTATGGAGTACTTCGAACGCAGTCTTAAATCAGATTTGACTTACTAAAAACAGGCGGTTATAAGTGTGTGACTATGCGTGTGTCTCAAGTTTTTAGGGGACCATTGCTTTCCTGAGTATTTTACAAGAAAATGCTTCAAATAAATCTTGTAGGGAATTAAATTCTGCATCTAAAACTTTTTGGTTCATTCAAATATCTCGTTTAGTTCTTGTATAAATTAAATCTAAATTTACTACAATCATTAAATGATTTCTCAAAACAGTTTTGGGACCCCTGTAGCTACGCTGATTATTTTACAAGAAAAAGCTTCAAATGCAACTTGTAGGGAATTAAATTCTACATCTAAAACTGTTTGGCTCATTCAAATATTTGGTTTTGTTCTGGTATAAATTAATTCTAAAATTACTACAATCATTAAATGATTTCTCAAAACAGTTTTGGGGCCGCTGTAGCTACGCTGATGATTTTACAAAAAAAAAGTTCAAATGAAACTTGTAGGGAATTAAATTCTGCATCTAAAACTGTTTGGTTCATTCAAATATTTCGTTTAGATCTGGTATAAATTAAATCTAAATTTTCTACAAACTTTAAATGATTTCTCAAAACAGTTTTGGGACCGCTGTAGCTACACTGATGATTTTACAAGAAAAAGCTTCATATAAATCTTGTAGGGAATTAAATTCTGCATCGTACACTGTTTGTTTCATTCTGTTACCTTGTTTGGTTCTGGTTTAAATCAGGTTTAAAGTTAGTACCATTTACACTTTGCCAATTTTAAGTCGCAATTATTTCTCTAAATATTTTTCTGAAAAAGAATTACATTCTGTATCTTTGTATAACTTTATACAACTGTATTCACATTTCTAAAGCCTAATCCTTATATAATTACGGTAAGCTGCTTCTGAACTCTTGTTCTTTTAATTAATATTTTACTTTCTCAGTACAAAATGTGAGATACAAAATAACAAGTAATGAAATAATTTAACCTCAAACACCTTCCAGCTTTCATTCATTCAAGATTTAATTTTCTCTTCTTGTTTATTCACTTTACACGAAATTTCATTACTCAAAATAAATAAAACATTTTTCTAAGAAATAAATTAATGTAAAAACGTGGTATTCAGAAAGAAAGAAAATTAAATTTTTCCACGTCAGTTTGATATTCGAAAATGTCAAGTTTATTTAAATCATATTCAGGAAATATTTTGTATGCCCACAAAAGAGTTGTATGTTGACGAATTGTATATGAAACCATCTCAGATACAGTGGCGTACAATAGTAATTTTAAGGGGCACTTTGAAAAATATCTTTTTTCATCTTGATAAATAACCCTTTTTCAAGGTTTGTGCACCCTCAGCTGTCAAAACCCACCCCTAAAAACAATATTATGTATAATTTTAAGGGTATTTTTATGTGCCCCCCCCCCCGAAAAAAATTCCAGTACGCCACTGCAATTTCCTTATGCGTAAAAAGGAACAAAACCCAAACTGAATTGTTTATTCAAAAACATTTTCACTTTTCTTTCCATGTTTTCGTCATTTATCTTTTTCTTTTTCTATCTACATTCCAGATGTGTTATGCATGTATGCTGTGGTACACTCCAAGGTAAAAGTTGGGAAATGTGGGTGGGGTTGTTTACTGGGGGTGTATTTATCTACCCTGAAATCGAGTTATATTTAAAGTATTTAAAATATTTAAAACGTTTTGAAAACATCTTCAAAACTTGTAAAATTTAAACCAAATTTATACCAGAACTAAATAAGATAACTAAGTGAAACAAACTGTATTCAATGCAGAATTTAATTCTCTACAAGATTTATTTGAAGCATTTTCTTGTAAAATACTCAGGAAAGCAATGGTCCTCTAAAAACTTGAGACACACGCAGAGTCATACGCTTATAACCGGCTGTTTTTAGTAATTCAAACCTGATTTAAGCATGAACTAAATAAGGTATGAGGATGAGTCAAACAGTTTTAGATGCAGAATTTAATTCTCTACAAGTTTTATTTGAAGCTTTTTTTTGTAAAATATACAAGATAACAATGGCAGTCCAAAAACTGATTTATAAAATTAATAAATATTTACTATTGCACAAACCTTCCATAGAAAATTTGGACCTAATTTAAACCAGAACTAAACAAGATAAATGACTAAAATAAATTGTTTTCGATGCAGAATTTAATTCTCTACAAGTTTCATTTGAAGCTTTTTCTTGTAAAATCATCAGCGTGGCAATAGCGGTCCCAAAACTATATTGAGAAATCATTTAATGTTTGTACTAACTTTAGATTTAATATATTCCAGAACTAAAAGAGATATTTGAATGAGCCAAACAGTTTTAGATGCAGAATTTAATTCTCTACAAGCTTCATTTGAAGTTTATTTTTGTTAAATCATCAGCGTAGCAATAGCGGTCCCAAAACTATATTGATAAATCATTTAATGTTTATACTAACTTTAGATTTAATTCATACTTGTATTAAACAAGATATTTGGATAAACCAAACAGTTTTAGATGCATAATTTAATTCCCTACAAGTTTCATTTGAACCATTTTTTTGTAAAATATACAGGATAGCAATGGCAGTTCAAAAACTGTTTTATAAAATTAATAAATATTTGCTATTGCACAAACTATCCTCTGTAATTTTGGACCTAATTTAAACCAGAACTAAACAAGATAAATGACTGAAATAAATTGTTTTCGATGCAGAATTTAATTCTCTACAAGTTTTATTTGAAGCATTATCTTGTAAAATCATCAGCGTAGCTACAGCGGTCCCAAAACTGTTTTGAGAAATCATTTAATGTTTGTACTAACTTTAGATTTAATTTATTCCCGAACTAAACGAGATATTTAAATGTACCAAACAGTTTTAGATTGAGAATTTGATTCTCTACAAGTTTCATTTCAAGCATTTTTCTGTAAAATCATCAGCGTAGCTACAGCGGTCCCAAAACTGTTTTGAGAAATCACTTTATGTTTATACTAACTTTAGATTTAATTCATACCTGAATTAAACAAGATATTTGAATGAACTAAACAGTTTTAGATGCAGAATTTAATTCTCTACAAGATTTATTTGAAGCTTTTTCTTGTAAAATATTTTGGAAAGCAATTACAGCTCAAAAACTTTGACGGTGACACATTCGAAAATGCTCGTGTCTCTTTTCATACACTGCGCGTGTTCCGAGACACCTGTATGTAACAGCGGTTCTACAATTGATGGAAATATTACAGCATTACTAGCAAATGATACATCACATATCATAAGTCTAGATATTTGCTATTTTGCTGCGAGATTTGTAAACCGAAATATAAATGACTCTAATTTATAACTTGACCAATCGATATATGATTTTTTGTGTTATATCTCTACTGTAATAAATATAAATAGTCCAAAGTAGTAAATATCTCTTATTTGATTTATTTACTGCAGGATAACAGCTGTCAATATCTCACGGAAATCAGTTATCTTCATAAATCTTTGGGAAAAACTAGATAGAAATGGTTCCCTGAACATTTTACAAGAAAATGCTTCAAATAAATCTTGTAGAGAATTCAATTCTGCATCTAAAAATGTTTGGTTCGTTTATTTATCTCTTTTAGTTCAGGTTTAATTTATTATTATTAAAGACCAGCTACGGGCATGCGACTTCTCGTAAGTGTGTAAGGCTCACAGTTTTTAGGCAGCTGTTACTTCCTAGAGTATTTTACAAAAAAATGCTTCAAACAAATCTTGTGGAGAATTAAATTCTGCTTCTAAAACTGTTTGGATCGTTCATTTATCTCTTTTAGTTCAGGTTTAATTTATTATTATTAAAGACCAGCTACGGGCATGCGACTTCTCGTAAGTGTGTAAGGCTCACAGTTTTCAAGCTGCTGCTATTGCTTTCCTGAGTATTTTACAAAAAAATGCTTCAAACAAATCTTGTAGAGAATTAAATTCTGCTTCTAAAACTGTTTGGTTCGTTCATTTATCTCTTTTAGTTCAGCTTTAATTTATTATTATTAAAGACCTGCTACGGGCATGCGACTTCTCGTAAGTGTGTAAGGCCCACTGTTTTCAGGCAGCTGTTACTTCTTAGAGTATTTTACAGAAAAATGCTTCAAATAAATCTTGTAGAGAATAAAATTCTGCATCTAAATCTGTTTGGTTCATTTATTTATCTTGTTTACTTCAGCTTTAAATTAAATTTTCAGTTTGTCTGATTTTGTGACCGATTTTGAATGACAACTTTTCTAATCATATAATCTATTCATTTAATCTTCCCCAGTTTAATACAAGCCTTGATAATTTCTTTATTTAATTCTATCATCAACCTTTTGTAAGTGTCAAAAACAAGCGTCTTTGTAAACATTTTCATCAGATTAAAACAGAAAACGTACGACATAACTGCAGGATAAAATCAGGAGCGAATTGGATCTCTTCCAAGAGTAATTAAAAGTTACGTCGCTTGTCACAGCACACATGCAGCATAAACATAACGTAAGAGAACGTTAACGTAATGTTATGTTTTGATTCAGAAGTTCGTAATTTGTTTAATTTAAGCACAAAGGTAGTGAAAATGAAAACTTAAGATTATATTGTTGACTTTATGAGCTGATTAGATTTTGGTGATAATTGGACAACCAGAAGTGGTAGTTTACTTGAAACCCAAACCAGTTTTTTGAGAATATCTCAGTAAATAATAGAGCTATCGCATTTTTTGTTATGAGGTAAAAGATGTAGAATATTATATGCTACAATTTTTATTTGAAACATTTTTTTATATATTGTACCGTTCAATAATTATCTGCATGTTTATACGGGAAGTGCTGTGTTGTGTACACATAAACCTAAAGATATCTTATTCAAATTTCATGTTTAGACTTCTAGGGGTCTTCCAGTATACTGAATAGATTTTGGAGGTAATTGAATAACCGGAAGTGGTAGTTTATTTGAAACCCAAAACAGTTTTTTTTAAATATCTCAGTAAATAATAAAGTTACAATCATTTATGTTATAAGGTAAAAGATGTGAAATAGCATTGGCTACAACATTTATTTGAAACATTTTTATATATTTTGTTCCGTTAAAAAATTATCAGCTTATTTATCCGGGAGGTGCTGTGTTGCCCACACATAAATCTAAAGATATCGTATTCAAATTTCATATTTAGACTTCTAGGGGCCTTGTTGTATGTTGAATAAATTTTGGAGATAATTCAACAACCGGAAGTGGTAGTTTACTTGATACCCAAAACAGTTTTTTGAGTATATCTCAATAAATAATAAAGTTACTACAATTTATGTTATAAGGTAAAAGATGTAATATAGCATTGGCTACAACATTTATTTGAAACATTTTTCTATATTTAGCTCCGTTCAAAAATTATCAGCTTATTTAGACGAGAGGTGCTGTGTTGCCCACACATAAACCTAAAGATATCTTATTCAAATTTCATATTTAGACTTCTACGAGTCTTGTTGTATGTTGATTAGATTTTGGTGGTATTCCAATAACCGGAAGTGGTAGTTTACTTGAAACTCAAAACAGTTTTTTGAGAATATCTCAGTAAATAATCGAGTTACGAAAAAAAATTGTTAATGGAAAAGTTGTGGAATAGTGTTGGCTACAATTTTTATTTGAAACTTTTTTTTATATTTTGTACCGTTTACAATTTATACTAGTCTGAATGCTGTAACAACCATTTTGCAAATTTTCATCTATGTTTATATGAAATGTAGAAACACGTTTTTCCAAAACTAAAGTTTAATTATGTTATATTGCAGGTCTGGGTCTCTGTAGACTAACTTAGAAACAAGAACATAATTAAGTCACAAGAATTATACTAATTAAACTATTGGTCATTCTTAGATCTACAACTTTTGATGTAGTTTCAAAATAAATATTACGCATGTTTTTAGAGGTTAGTTTGTCAAATTGGCAACACTGTTTCCAAAGATAGCCCATTAGAATTCATATTTAAAATAAATATGTTTCAAAATATCTTCAAAAGAAATACAAACCATTATTCATATAAATAAATAATATTGAAAACTTTTGTAAGAACATTTCAAAGTTAATTTTAAAAGTAGTCTTTTGTCTTTTGTTTTGTAGACATTTCCTATTCCGTAGAGGGTGTAGGTAAGGCAGGTATCTGCAATTCTTATAAATAATTCGTTAGATTAAAGCGAAAGGTATCCGGGACGCAGAAGTTCATTAAGAGAATGAAGAAACATGAAATTCAATGCTATGTTCTATATTTAGTAGACTCGTAGACTAGCAATATTTAGGCTTAATTTAAACTTGAACTAAATGAGGTAAATGGATGGGGTAAACTGTATTCAATGTAGAATTTAATTCTCTACAATATTTAGTTGAAGCTTTTTTTTGTAAAATGTACAGGAAAATAATGGTGCCCCAAAAACTGAAGTAGCATTACATTTTTACAATATATCACCATAAATAATATTTATAAGTTTATTTCAAATATGAAGCTAGATATAAAAAAAAGTTTAAATAAAACTTGTAGAAAATCAAATTTAGAACAAAAAAGGTTATTTGCAATTTACTCATAGCTACTTCCGGTTTCGAGATAAACTACCTGAAACATTGTCTAATAAGTCTCAAATATAATTATTATTAAATGTCAACTTTGAACCTAATTTAAACCATAACTAAAAAAGATAAATGAATGAACCAAACAGGATTAGATGCAGAATTTAATCCTCTACAAGTTTCATTTGAAGCTTTTTTTTGTAAAATAATCAGCGTAGCAATAGCGGTCCCAAAACTGTTTTAAGAAATCATTAAATGTTTGTACTAACTTTAGATTTAATTTATTCCAGAACTAAAGGAGATATTTGAATGAACCAAACAGTATTCGAAGCAGAATTTAATTTCCTACAAGTTTTATTTGAAGCTTTTTTTGGTAAAATAATCAGTGTAGCAATAGCGGTCCCAAAACTGTTTTAAGAAATAATTTAATGATTGTACTAACTTTAGATTTAATTTATTCCAAAACTAAACAAGATATTTAAATGAACCAAACAGTAATCGAAGCAGAATTTAATTTTCTACAAGATTTATTTGAAGCATTTTCTTCTAAAATAATCACAGCAACAATGGCAGAGCATAATCTCAACATAAGTTATTAAATTCTTCACTTAGTTTCGTGTTTCGTGTATTCGTGAACGCCCTGTATATATTTGTATTGATCGTGTTGTCAAATTTAATCGTAAATACACTCTGAGTCTAGTTAAGGTAATAATGTCTCAACATAAACTTTTATTTTGAAATAAAATTCTTGAAATAAGAAGTTTATAGTATTGGATTTATTGAAGAACTTTGTTATTTTGAATTATCTGTTTCTTTTGTGACATAAATAAGAAATGACTAACTATAATTTAATAATTCTTTTACGAGAACTCTATCCAGTTCTCTGTCCAGAAAATTCTCTGGATAAACGTTGATATATAGTACAGTAACACCCAAAATTTACAACTTTTCCCGCCAAATATTTATTGTTATATTTCCTACGTTACTAACTGACAATTATACTGAAAAATAACTTTATTTATAGGAAAATATGTTAGTTATTGTTTCGGAAAAGCGGGAAAGTAAAATTTATCGTATATAATAAAACTTTTTAAGCTCTTTTGATTTATTACGATACGATAAATAAATTCAAAAATACATTAAAGGAAAATGTAACATTTCATAACTAGTTTTGAAAAAACTCGAATTTAAATTGGGCTTAAATGATCAATATCAATTCGGCGAAAAGTTTGACAGAGGAAAAATTGATATATTTCGTTAAATATACAGGGTGACTCAAAGTTTCAAGGACAACTTGGGTAGCGAGTTTTTGGCCTGTACTTGCTTTTCAGGACATTTTACAAGAAAATGTTTCAAATAAATCTTGTAGGGAATTAAATTCTGCATCTAAACCTGTGGTTCATTCATTTATCTTGTTTAATTCAGGTTTAAATCAGGTTTAAATTTGCTATTATGGGGGCTCTGACAGTTTTTTGGTCACCATTGCTGTCCAGCAAATTTAACAAAAGATTTCTTCAAATAAATCTTGTAGAAAATTTAATTCTGCATCTAAACCTGTTTAGTTCATTCATTTATCTAGTTTAGTTCAGGTTTAAATCAGGTATAAAGTTGTAATTAAGGTGGCCCTGACAGTTTTTTGGGTGCCATTGCTGTCCAGATAATTTTACAAAAAAGTGCTTCAAATAAATCTTGTAGGGAACTAAATTCTGCATCTAAACCTGTTTGGTTTCATTTATTTATCTAGTTTAGTTCAGGTGTAAATCAGGTTTAAAGTTACTATTAAGGGTGCTCTGACAGTTTTTTGTGTACCATTGCTGTCCAGATAATTTTATAAAAAAATGCGTCAAATAAATCTTGCAGAGAATTAAATTCTGCATCTAAACCTGTTTGGTTCATTTATTTATTTTGTTTAGTTCAGGTTTAAATCAGGTTTATAGTTGTAATTAAGGTGGCTCTGGCAGTTTTTTGGGTACCATTGCTATCCAGATAATTTTACAAAAAAGTGCTTCAAATAAATTATGTAGAGAATTAAATTCTGCATCTAAACCTGTTTCTTCCATTTATTTACCATATTTAGTTTAGGTATAAATAGGGTGAAAACACAACAAATGTTAAAAAATAGTTATGACACTTCACATTTATAAGTTTATTTCAAATGTGAGACTAGCTAGAAAAAAAAGTTTCAAATAAAAGTTGTTGCCAGTAAAATTTGCAACAAAAAAGGTTATTTGAGATTTTGTTGTATCTACTTCCGGTTTCGAGAAAAACACTGAAACATCTACGACAAATATTCATCAATCGTTAAGTTTTGTATTTTTGACAATTATTATGTTTTTTCACTAAAAAGAGGTACTTTATTCTATTGTTTCAATTAAAATACAACACCTATAACCTAACTATGAAATTAATAAGCCGATAACAAGAATTTTCCACGTACATATTTCAGTATTCAGTACAGGCCACGACAAATATTTGCTAAATTCCTTCAGGCAATATATTTGAAAATTTACCACATAAAACACAGAAAGGCAAACATACACAATTCACACAGAGCATATATCGGCTCTTACCCACTGCATAAACAGGTCAATAGGTCGTGCTGGTACAATAAACTAAACTTTTACAGCTTTTCGTATTATTTTATAGCTGGAAACTACGAGTTTAGCTCTAAAATGGTAAAATTTCAGCAGTTTTTGGGGCACCATTTCTGCCCTGATTATTTTACAGAAAAATGTTTCAAATAAATCTTGTAGAGAAATTAATTCTGCATCCAAAACTGTTTAGTTTACTCATTTATCTTATTTAGTTCAGGTGTAAATCAGGTTTAAATTATTAACGGTAGCAAGCGTATGAATCGCCGTAACTGTGTAAGGCTCACAGTTTTTAGGCCGCCATTTTTTCCCTGAACATTTTACAAAAAAATGCTTCAAATAAATCTTGTAGAGAATTAAATTCTGCATTTGGTACATGTACTACAATCCATTTTACTTAATTAGTGTCGGTTTAAATAAGGCCTAAATAACAGAAAAGTCAAAGTAATCGACAGGAACTTAGTTTTGTTGGCACCACTGCTCTCCTGATAATTTTATGAAAAAATGCTTCAAATAAATCTTGTAGAGAATTAAATTCTGCATCTGGTGCATGTACTACAATCCATTTCACTTAATTAGTATCGACTTAAATTGGGCCTAAATAACAGGAAAGTCTAAGTAACCGACAGGAACTTAGTTTTGTTGGTACCACTGCTCTCCTGATAATTTTATGAAAAAATGCTTCAAATAAATCTTGTAGAGAATTAAATTCTGCATCTGGTGCATGTACTACAATCCATTTCACTTAATTAGTATCGACTTAAATTGGGCCTAAATAACAGGAAAGTCTAAGTAACCGACAGGAACTTAGTTTTGTTGGTACCACTGCTCTCCTGATAATTTTATGAAAAAATGCTTCAAATAAATCTTGTAGAGAATTAAATTCTGCATCTGGTGCATGTACTACAATCCATTTCACTTAATTAGTATCGACTTAAATTGGGCCTAAATAACAGGAAAGTCTAAGTAACCGACAGGAACTTAGTTTTGTTGGTACCACTGCCCTCCTGATAATTTTATGAAAAAATGCTTCAAATAAATCTTGTAGAGAATTAAATTCTGCATCTGGTGCATGTACTACAATCCATTTCACTTAATTAGTATCGACTTAAATTGGGCCTAAATAACAGGAAAGTCTAAGTAACCGACAGGAACTTAGTTTTGTTGGCACCACTGCTCTCCTGATAATTTTATGAAAAAATGCTTCAAATAAATCTTGTAGAGAATTAAATTCTGCATCTGGTGCATGTACTACAATCCATTTCACTTAATTAGTATCGACTTAAATTGGGCCTAAATAACAGGAAAGTCTAAGTAACCGACAGGAACTTAGTTTTGTTGGTACCACTGCTCTCCTGATAATTTTATGAAAAAATGCTTCAAATAAATCTTGTAGAGAATTAAATTCTGCATCTGGTGCATGTACTACAATCCATTTCACTTAATTAGTATCGACTTAAATTGGGCCTAAATAACAGGAAAGTCTAAGTAACCGACAGGAACTTAGTTTTGTTGGTACCACTGCTCTCCTGATAATTTTATGAAAAAATGCTTCAAATAAATCTTGTAGAGAATTAAATTCTGCATCTGGTGCATGTACTACAATCCATTTCACTTAATTAGTATCGACTTAAATTGGGCCTAAATAACAGGAAAGTCTAAGTAACCGACAGGAACTTAGTTTTGTTAGTACCACTGCTCTCCTGATAATTTTATGAAAAAATGCTTCAAATAAATCTTGTAGAGAATTAAATTCTGCATCTGGTCCATGTACTACAATCCATTTTACTTAATTAGTTTCAGTTTTATTAGGCCTAAATAACAGAAAAGTCTAAGTAACCAACAGGAACTTAGTTTTGTTGGTACCACTGCTTTCCTGATAATTTTATAAAAAAATGCTTCAAATAAATCTTGTAGAGAATTCAATTATGCATCTAAAACTGTTTGTTTTATCCTGTTACCTTATTTAGTTCAGGTATAAATTAGGTTTAAAGTTGGGTATCTTGAGCTATCTTAAAACACGATTTTCAAATTTGTTACAATTTTCAACAACACAACTTTCTTCAACAACAAGGAACTCACTAAGGTTTATCTAAAGGTACAACTAACTGAACACTAAGAAAAACATGTTCTACTTTCTGTTATATATTATAAAACTCTAGAAAAACAGAAATTTGTCAAGGTGTTTTCCAGACTGCGCCATCCGAAAATGAAAGAAGCACATCTACGATGAATTACAGCTTGAGAAGTTACTCCCGTAAGAAATTCTGGCAGCACGCCAATGGAAAATTAAATGAATCCTACAGAAATATACGGACTCACTGCTAATGTTGATGAGACGTATTTTTAAAATGGTATAGTCGTCGTTTGTCTGGTTAGTGTTTGAGTAGGTTTATTTCAAATGTGAGAGGTGTTACAAAAAAATGTTTCAAATAAAAATTGTTCCCTATAAAATTTGGAACAAAAAAGGTTCTTAGAAATTTTCCGGTATCTATTTCCGGTTTTGAGAAAAACCAGCTTAAATGTTTCATGGTGTCTTGAATTGTCATTGACGTCTTTATTTTAATTAAATCAGTTTATTTCAAAAGTGTGACGTGTTACAAAAAAAAGTTTCAAATAAAAATTGTTCCTAATGAAATTTAGAACAAAAAAGGTTCTTAGAAATTTTCCGGTATCTATTTTCAGTTTTGAGAAAAACCAGCTTAAATGTTTCATGGTGTCTTGATTTGTTATGGAAGTCTTTGCGTTAATTAAATCAGTTTATTTCAAATATGTGACGTGCTACGGAAAAATGTTTCAAATAAAAATTGTTCCTAATGGAATTTAGAACAAGAAAGGTGCTTATAAATTTTCCAGTATCTATTTCCGGTTTTGAGAAAAACCAGCTTAAATGTTTCATGTTGTGTGGAATTGACATCGAAATCATTGTGTTAATTAAATCAGTTTATTTCAAATGTGTAACGTGTTACGGAAAAAAGTTTCAAATAAAACTTGTTTCTAATGAAATTTAGAACAAGAAAGGTTCTTATAAATTTTCCAGTATCTATTTCCGGTTTTGAGAAAAACCAGCTTAAATGTTTCATGTTGTGTGGAATTGACATCGAAATCATTGTGTTAATTAAATCAGTTTATTTTAAATGTGTGACGTGTTACGGAAAAAAGTTTCAAATAAAAATTGTTCCTAATGAAATTTAGTACAAAAAAGGTTATTATAAATTTTCCGGTATCTATTTTCAGTTATGAGAAAAACTAGCTTAAATGTTTCATGGTGTCTTCATTTGTTATGGAAGTCTTTGCGTTAATTAAATCAGTTTATTTCAAAAGTGTGAAGTGTTACAAAAAAAAGTTTCAAATAAAACTTGTTCCTTATAAAATTTAGAACATGAAAGTTTCTAAGAAATTTTCCCGTATATATTACTGGTTTTGAGAAAAAACACCTTAAATGTTTCATGGTGTCTTAAATTGTCATTGACGTTTTTATGCAAATTAAATCAGTTTATTTCAGACATGTGAGGTGTTACAGAAAAAAGTTTCAAATAAAACTTGTTCCTAATGAAATTTAGAACAAAAAAGGTTCTTAGATATTTTTCGGTATCTATTTCCAGTTTTGAGAAAAACCAGCATAAATGTTTCAAGGTTTCTTGAATTGTCTTTGACGTCTTTATGTTAATTAAATCAGTTTATTTCAAATGTGTGCCGTGTTACAAAAAAAAGTTTCAAATAAAACTTGTTCCCGATAAAATTCAGAACAAAAAAGGTTCTTAGATATTTTTCGGTATCTATTTCCAGTTTTGAGAAAAACCAGCATAAATGTTTCAAGGTTTCTAAAATTGTCATTGACGTCTTTATGTTAATTAAATCAGTTTATTTCAAATGTGTGACGTGCTACGGAAAAATGTTTCAAATAAAACATGTTCCTAATGAAATTTAGAACAAAAAAGGTTCTTAGAAATTTTCCGGTATCTATTTCCAGTTTTGAGAAAGACCTACTTAAATGTTTCAAGACGTTTTGAATTGCTATTGACGTTTTTGCGTTAATTAAATCAATTTATTTCAAATGTGGGACGTGTTACAAAAAAAAGTTTCAAATAAAACTTGTTCCTAATGAAATTTAGAACAAAAATTGTAATTAGAAATTTTCCGGTATCTATTTCCAGTTTTGCGAAAAACCAACTTAAATGTTTCAAGGTTTCTTGAATTGTCATTGATGCCTTTATGTTAATTAAATCAGTTTATTTCAAATATGTGAAGTATTACAAAAAAAAGTTTCAAACAAAACTTGTTCCCAATGAAATTTTAAATAAAAAGCTTCCTTAGAAATTTCCTCGTAACTGCTTCCGGTTTAGAATAAAACACCCTTAAAATCAAACATGTGATCAACAAACGACGACTATAGAAATGTACTGTTGATGAGCCGTGATATTTTTAGCAATGGTGATATTTATAGATGAAGGGTGATTCAGTGAAACACGCTCTTTTTGTTCTGAACCAAAGTTAAGGATAAGTTTAGTACAGAAATACGAAAGAAAATATGGAGACAAAAATAGGATTTATGGTATGACTCGTCGTAAAGTTAGGTTAAAAATTAAATAAAATTAGCCAGAATATTGTTAAGATATTTTAAGATTTTTTCCGTAAAAAGTTTTGTGAAATTATAGCTATTACTGTTCAACTTAAAATTGACTTTAATAATATAACAACAATAGATGAAATGTGATGAAGTATATGTGCAGATGCAAAATTTAATTCTCTACAAGATTTATTTGAAGCATTTTTTTGTAAAATGTTCACAAAAGCAATGGTTGTCTAAAAAATGTGAGCCTTACATCTTTACGACAAGTCGCACGCTCGTAACTGGCTATCTTTAATAATTTAAATCTAATTTGCATCTAAACTAAATGAGATAAATGACTGAACCAATCAGTTTTAGATGCAGAATTAGATTCTCTACAAGATTTATTTGAAGCATTTTTTTGTAAAATGTTCACAATAGCAATGGCGGCCCAAAATCTGTGAGCCTTACACCTTTACGACGGGTCACACGCCCGTAACTGGCTATCTTTATTAATTTAACACTAATTTGCACCTAAACTAAATGAGATAAATGAATGAAGCAAACAGTTTTAGATGCAGAATTTAATTCTCTACAAGATTTATTTGAAGCATTTTTTTGTAAAATGTACAGGAAAGAAATGGTTGCTTAAAAACGGTTTGCTTCTTTTGAGGTTAGCTTGTAATCTTCAGTATCTAATTGAACCATATTTCAACAAACCCATTTTATTTTTTGTACTAAGTGACACACGTTTCTCTTTTGTTATTTTCTCTAATTACATTTTCCGTAACTACACAATGTTGAAAAAAGAACGTATAAGTAAAGCATGTGGAAAATGAAATTTCTTTACATGAAACTGACAACAAATTTCACATTTTTCAAGTGTTTTTACTGTGAAATTTTCCTGGATAATAACTCGTTAAAATTGTACTATTAATAATTAATCAATAAAAAATTATTTTAGGAATTTATAAAGAATTTTTAATTAAATAATTCATAATTTTACGCTACGAAAAAATAAAGCAAAATGTACAAAAATCTTGTTATAAATAAAATAAATTTAATAGTTTTATAATAATAATATTAATAAAATTCTACAGGTACATCCATCCATACACACAGACACAGACATCCTCCAGAAACTAGTAAATGAGTGTACGATTGACTAAAATTCTTTTGACAGGAGGTAAAAATAAATACACAAAAAATACAGTCAATAAAAAAATTCACTTACTATATTCTGGTAACGAATACTCCAATTCTAATGTTGTTGTATCTCCAATAACATTATCCAAAAGTGAAGACAATTCATCCGGCCTCATCCTCGAGGTGCTAATTCCATTGACACTGCGAACACGATCCCCAGGTGCTAGTTGGTCGCTTCTACCAGCAGCTGAACCTGGACGTAAAGATGCTATGGAAGGACAACCTACATCGCTGGGTCCTGTAAAAAACAATCGATATTTCAAAACTGGGAGGAGTTGGAAAAAAAAGTTTCAAATAAAAATTGTTCCTCATGGTGTTTAGAACAAAAAAGGTTCTTAGCAATTTATCGGTATCTCTTTGTGTTTTCGAGATAAACGCGTATCTATAACTGTTCGACAGAAATTCTAGAAGTGCACTAGGTTAAATATCTCGAAATCTACCAAATAGATTAATTTCAAATTTTATATTTAGACCTCTATTGATACGGTTGTACTCTATATAGATTTTGGTGCAATTCCACGAACCGGAAATGGTAGTTTACTTGAAGACTCGAAAGGTTTTTTGGGTATTTCTCAATAAACAGTTGAATTACAACAATTTTTGTTATAAACAAAAATATGTACAATAATATTAGCTACAATTTTTGTTTGAAACTTTTTCCGGTATTTCCAACCGTTTAACAGAAAAACTAAAAAACACTTTTCGGTTGGAAAAAAAACACCAGATGATTTCAGACAAGTCAAAACTCGTAAAAGAATAAATTACGTAAGTTTAAAAACTAAACTCTTTTATGTCCCAGTTTTTATCATCAAATTGCAGTCTGGGAATCTGCCCCAACTAAAAACAGTTTAACGTACGCCACTGGTAAGACAGTAAAATATAAGAAAAGTTTTAAGTTTAGCGAACAAAGTTTTTGAGATATTTGTCAGTATTTGAATTCATAGTTTGTGAGAAATATGTTTCCTTCGTATTTTAATAAATTTGCTGCTGTGGGTAGCACAGTACTTCCCGCCATAGATTTATTATTAACCTCCCGTTTTCCCCCCAAAAGTATAAAAATGAAAATTTCATTTTAAATTTATAAAAAAAAATATAAAAAATTAAAATACAGTTTTTTGTATTTAATGTTTATTAATTAACAGGTTTTAGATCTGCAATTTCAGAGCTTTCTAACTCCATTCTAGCTCTAGCCAATAACCAAACATTCAATATATTTTTTCCAATATATCATCTTAATTAAACCGCACGTCGAAACGTCAAAACAAACAACCATCATTTCAATTAATATCACAAAAAAAAATTTACTTCTTCTGTGATTTTTCTTCTGTTTGGGAGACCCTATGGGGGTTTTGGGGGGTCGACCAATCACACCCTCCCCTTCATTTCCTGATGGACGTCCAGGCGAAGACAACGATTTGGATCGAACTCGAAAAGATGGTAATTTGAAAGATGAAAACATTTTTTTTACGATTCAAAAGAACACTGACATTATTAGTTTTTTTGTTTTATTAACCACTGCTTTAAAACACTTTTTTCATTAGTTCATCACATAGATTAGTTTAATATTTTTTAGTAGTTTATTTAGATGTAAACTTGTTCCATTCCTGGGAGCGCGGCTATTCGTAAGCGTGTAAGGCCTCAAAAGTTTCATAACGTAGATGTCACTAGTTTTGTGTCCGCCATTACTGCCCTGATTATTTTACAAGAAAAAGCTTCAAATAAAACTTGTAGAGAATTAAATTCTGCATCTAAACCTGTTTGGTTCATTTGTTTATCTTGTTTAGTTCTGGGGTAAAACAGGTTTAAAGTTAGTAATGACAACTAAAGTTGTGATGCTTTAACAGTTTTAGGGGTGCCACAAATTTCTTGAGCATTTTACAGAAAAAAGTTCAAATAAATCTTGTAGAGAATTAAATTCTCCATCCAAAACTGTTTGGATTATTTGTTTAAGTTGTTTAGTTCAGGTGTAAATTAAGTCTAAATCTCCTATGGACAATTTCTGCAATATTAAATAATTTCCCAAAACAGTTTTGGGACTGCCATTGCTACCCTGATTATTTTACAGAAAAAAGCTTCAAATAAATCTTGTAGATAATTAAATTCTGTTTCTAAAACTGTTTGGTACACTCATTTATCTTGCTGCATTTTGGTATAAATTAAACCTAAATTTACTACAAACACTGAATGATTTTGTAAACAGTTTTGAGACCGCCATTAGTACCCTGATCATTTTACAGAAAAATGCTTCAAATAAATCTTGTAGAGAATTAAATTCTGCATTCGAAACGGTTTGACTCATTCATTTATCTTGTTTAGTTTTGGTTTAAATTAAATGTAAAGTTACTCATTGTAATTTCTATAACAAGACCATTTAGAAAAACAGTTTTGGTACTGCTATAGCTTTCCTGATAATTCTACAAGAAAATGCTTCAAATAAATCTTGTACAGAATTAAATTCTGCATCTAAACCAGTTTCGTTTATTCATTTATCTTGTTTAGTTTTGGTTTAAATTAAATCTAAAGTTACTAATTACAATTTCCATAACAAGGCCCGTTTCGCAAAACAGTTTTGGTACTGCTATAGCTTCCCTAATAATTTTACAAAAAAATGCTTCAAATAAATCTTATATAGCATTTAATTCTGCATCTAAACCTGTTTAGTTCATTCATTTATCTAGTATAGGTTTGGTTTAAATTAAATCTAAAGTTACTAATTACAATTTCTATAACAAGGACATTTCGCAAAACAGTTTTGGTACTGCTATAGCTTCCCCGTTAATTTTACAAGAAAATGCTTCAAATGAAACTTGTAGAGAATTAAATTCTGCATCCGAAACAATTTATTTCATTCATTTATCTTGTTTTGTTCTGGTGTAAATCAGGTTTTAGTTTGGCGGTAGTCCGCAATAAATTTTTTCTAGTTTACCTTTGAAAATAGTTGAGTTTTGTACAAGATATATTGACTGGCCTAAATCACCAAAGTTTGTGTCACTTTAGCAAGTCGTTCTGAGAATGTTTTTGTTTTCTCGAAGATTTCTTTCTTTTGTTTTTATCGATAGATAGAAGTGAATATATTGTTTTGTGATTCACTTTTCGTAAAAATGTTTAACAGCTTTTGTAAATCGAATTTCAACTGTCAAAACTATATTAATTGGCTAGAATACTCTGTCAAATACAAATTCTAATCCCAGTAGTTATTATAGATTAAAATATTCATAGAAACAAGCCACAATTTCATTTGAGTTCAAACTAAATTTTAGTGTATTTACAGAAACAAACATTGTCTATTTTTAAATTCCATATAACACAGAAACTAGTTTTGAAGTAAATTAAGGTCAATAAAATAAAAACAGACCTGATGAAATTAAAGTAAATATTTACTGAAAAGTCTTGTTTATGTCTGGAAAAAATTCGTTTTAAAATTAAAACAGTTTTGTTTAAACTACAATTTAAATATTGAAATTTCGTAAATACTAGCTTTAAGATACATTTTCCGTGTGATTATTTATTAATAAAAATATTATTTGTTTCTCAAGTGATCATTTTAAGACTAAAGATTGTTATTTTTAAATGGAACGCGCTCACGAACGAGGCAATTTGAGCGAGAGTGTAATAAAAGCTTTCTTATACACAACATTTTTTCACATGTTTCCAAAAACGATTTGCTTTTTAAATATACTTTGACATCATAACTGACACATCAAAAAATATCAAACTTTGACAGCTCGTAGGGGTCTTTCACCATTTTTTTTTATTTTTTTTATGAAACTTTATCTATATTGAAGACTATCTACACTTTTAAAAAGTCTTAATTGTTGTTCATTAAGCCACAATGATTTTTTTTAAATGTTGTGACGTCATAGTAGAGGTGTTGCTGGATCTAAAACAGTAGAGATTTAAATAATTTTTGTTACATAAATGTTCTATTTTATTGTAATAATAATAATAAAATAAGTAAAAAAATATATGACTACAATTATTTACAATCTGTACTGTTTTAGATCCAGCAACACCTTTACAATGACACACAACATTTAAAAAAAATCATTGTGGCTTAACGAATAACAATTAAGACTTTTTAAAAGTGTAGATAGTCTTCACTTTAGATAAAGTTTCATAAAAAAAATTAAAAAAAAATTTGTGAAAGACCCCATTTTCCTTTATTCAGAATAGCTCAAATATATTTGTTAAATTTAACAGCTATTTAAATGTATGTAAAGTAATAATTTTATAATGTAACGGACCTAAAATTTCTTATTATAAATGGACGTCAAAAGTCAAGTTCATCATTAATCATTTTCAAATATATTTAACTGTAAATCATAAATGATATATTTTACTTACAATTCTACAATAATTCATATTTTATCTTTATCAAAACGTGGTACTTAAAAGTTTGTTTCAATGCTAAATAATGCTCAACTGTAGATACAAAATTTTTACGATTTTCTCAATGATGTCTGTATACATATATATAAATGATTTTTTCGTCTCGCATAACTCAAATACTATAATAACAAAAAATACAATTTTGTGAATTATTGCTTCTTATATTTAAATGAAGAGCTGATTAGATTTTGGATAAAATTGGTCAACCGGAAGTAGCAGTTTACTTGAAGCCCTTAACAGTTTTTCGTGAAAAACACGGTTAAATTTCCTTTTTCAACAATTTATGTTATTTTGAAAGTTGAAGAATATTTAATTTTACATGTGTTTTGATTACACTAATTTTATTAATTTTCATTAGATTTCAAGATAATAAAATATAAAGAAATTAGATTTCACAAATCTTGCTTTTTAAGTATATGGACACATTTAAAATTTTTTTACGATATGTGACACATATCAGTTTGATTGTGAAGCTGTTTTCTTAGTGAAATATATGTCAAAAAATTAAATAAATATACGAAAGAAAATAAAAATATAAATAGAATATAAACATATAAGATGGTATGTTTCTGTAACATTAAGTACTATTTTGTACCGTTTAAGAGTAGTATTGGGCGGGAGGTTATGTGCTGGCCACTGTAAAAAATGTTTAACGGTAAAACAGTTACCATTATGACATAGTTTATTGTCAATTCTATATATCTTCAAGGTCAAACATTACCTAAAATCGTTGAAATATCTAAATTATTAATCAACAATACGCTTACAGTGATTTGAGTTTGACAATGGCTTTTCAAATTCTAATGAAGCCAGGAGTCAAACACGTGACTTAATGGACGCAAGGCAATGTCTATTGTTTAATTTGTCGTATTGAATAATTCATTATGTCCTATTTTCGTCTGATTGTGTAAGTTAGAGAATTATCGAAAGAGAGACAGAAAATATGAAAGAGAAAGTTTTGGGACACAATTATTGGGTTTCCTGATTATTTTACGGGAAATGGTTTCAAATAAAAGTTGTAGGGAATTCAATTTTACATATTTGGGGTGAATTTTAGGGTTGTACGTTGTTATTTACCCTAGGTTTTGGGGCAGGAATGTTGCAGATCGGAAGGAAGATTGAAAATATGAAAGAGGAAGTTTTGGGACACAATTATTTGGTTTCCTGATTTTTTTACGGGAAAAACTTTCAAATAAAAGTTGTAGGGAATTCAATTTTACATATTTGGGGTGAATTTAAGGGTTGTACGTTTTTATTTACCCTAGGTTTTGGGGCAGGAATGTTGTAGATCGGAAGGGAGATGTAAAATATGAAAGAGGAAGTTTTGGGACACAATTATTGGGTTTTCTGATTTTTTTAGGGGAAAAAGGTTCAAATAAAAGTTGTAGGGAATTCAATTTTACATATTTGGGGTGAATTTTAGGGTTGTACATTGTTATTTACCCTAGGTTTTGGGGCAGGAATTTTGCAGATCGGAAGGGAGATGGAAAATATGAAAGAGGAAGTTTTGGGATATAATTATTGGGTTTTCTAATTTTTTTAGGGGAAAAAGTTTCAAATAAAAGTTGTAGGGAATTCAATTTTACATATTTGGGGTGAATTTTAGGGTTGTACGTTGTGTTTTACCCTTGATTTCGGGGCAGGAATATTGCAGATGTTTTTAAAACATTTATTATTATTATTTTAAAATAACGTTATTTATACAAAACAATTTCTTTTTTAATAATAATCAACTTTAACTTTCGGATCATACTTTATAATACCTCCTCGCCTTTAAATCCAATAAAACTTAAAGTGCTGTTTAATCTTAAAAGCGATTAATAGCACTTTAATTCAATTGGTTTTTGCAATTATCAAATTAATTGCCTATTAAAATTAATTTTACCATTTAGGAAGTTTGCTTCAAAGACTGGTGATTAAAACAAGTTGATAAACAACGTTTGAAGAGCGCTCTAGTACTAAGAAACCACTTAAATACTCAATGATATTATCTGTTTTATGCTTTATGGAATTGACATATCTGCGTAAACGGAATTCAGTTTATCTTTTGTATTATAACAAATAGAAAAATTTTCTTCAAATAAAAGTTTCATTATATTAAATATACTATGTGGTGGCAGGCGCCGAATTTTTTTATAAAGTCAGGTTTACACGATACGACTATCAACTTTTTTTTTTCAAATAGAAACCTACAATTGTTTTCGTAAAATAAAAACCGCAATTTTTTTCTGTTTTCAATGATATATTATTTGTCATAAATTAATATGAAAAAATTCGAGATAAATTGAGAAATATCAGGCTAGGCAAAAATAAACAAAAATTGTTTTACAAAGCAGGTAAAACAGGAAACACGTAAACATCTGCTTGATTGCCATTATTTACCCAGTTACATTTTGTTTAAAACTCAACTATTTTCAAAGGTACACTAGAAAAATGTATTGCGGACTACCACCAAACTTAAACCTGATTTACACCAGAACAAAACAAGATAAATGAATGAAATAAATTGTTTCAGATGCAGAATTTCATTCTCTACAAGTTTCATTTGAAGCTTTTTCTTGTAAAATTATCGGGGAAGCTATAGCAGTACCAAAACTGTTTGCGAAATCAACTTGTTATAGAAATTGTAATTATTAACTTTAGGTTTAAGTTAATCCAGAACTAAACAAGATAAATGAATCAACCGAACAGATTTAGATGCAGAATTCAATTCTCTACAAGATTGATTTGAAGCTTTTTCTTGTAAAATTATTGGGGAAGCTATAGCAGTACCAAAACTGTTTGCGAAATCAACTTGTTATAGAAATTGTAATTATTAACTTTAGATTTAAGTTAATCCAGAATTAAACAAGATAAATGAATCAACCGAACAGATTTAGATGCAGAATTCAATTCTCTACAAGATTGATTTGAAGCTTTTTCTTGTAAAATTATTGGGGAAGCTATAGCAGTACCAAAACTGTTTGCGAAATCAACTTGTTATAGAAATTGTAATTATTAACTTTAGATTTAAGTTAATCCAGAACTAAACAAGATAAATGAATCAACCGAACAGATTTAGATGCAGAATTCAATTCTCTACAAGATTGATTTGAAGCTTTTTCTTGTAAAATTATCGGGGAAGCTATAGCAGTACCAAAACTGTTTGCGAAATCAACTTGCTATAGAAATTGTAATTATTAACTTTAGATTTAAGTTAATCCAAAACTAAACAAGATAAATGAATCAACCGAACAGATTTAGATGCAGAATTCAATTCTCTACAAGATTGATTTGAAGCATTTTTCTGTAAAATTATCGGGAAAGCTATAGCAGTACCAAAACTGTTTGCGAAATCAACTTGTTATAGAAATTGTAATTATTAACTTTAGATTTAAGTTAATCCAGAACTAAACAAGATAAATGAATCAACCGAACAGATTTAGATGCAGAATTCAATTCTCTACAAGATTGATTTGAAGCTTTTTCTTGTAAAATTATCGGTGAAGCTATAGTAGTACCAAAACTGTTTGCGAAATCAACTTGTTATAGAAATCGTAATTATTAACTTTAGATTTAAGTTTATCCAGAACTAAACAAGATAAATGAATCAACCGAACAGATTTAGATGCAGAATTCAATTCTCTACAAGATTGATTTGAAGCTTTTTCTTGTAAAATTATTGGGGAAGCTATAGCAGTACCAAAACTGTTTGCGAAATCAACTTGTTATAGAAATCGTAATTATTAACTTTAGATTTAAGTTAATCCAGAACTAAACAAGATAAATGAATCAACCGAACAGATTTAGATGCAGAATTCAATTCTCTACAAGATTGATTTGAAGCTTTTTCTTGTAAAATTATCGGGGAAGCTATAGCAGTACCAAAACTGTTTGCGAAATCAACTTGTTATAGAAATTGTAATTATTAATTTTGGTTTAAGTTAATCCAGAATTAAACAAGATAAATAAATCAACCAAACAGATTTAGATGCAGAATTCAATTCTCTATAAGATTGATTTGAAGCATTTTTCTGTAAAATTATCGGGAAAGCTATAGCAGTACCAAAACAAAAATTATTTTACAAAGCACGTAAAACAGGAAACAAATAAAAAGTTGGTAGTCGTATCGTGTAAACCTGACTTTATAAAAATTTCTGTATGTGTCCTCAAATAGTATATGTAATACAATAAAATTTTTATTTGAAGAAAATTTTTCTATTGCTTATAATACAAGAGTTTGACGGCTGGTTATCAAATATTTTGATTAATAACTTGAGATATTGTGCTCAAAATATATATTTAGACTTGTAAAAGTATACTTGTAAAGTTGTATAATTTTGGTGGTTTTTGAGCAACCGGAAGTGGCAGTTTACTTAGAGATCTAGTAAGTTTTAGGGGAAAATAATTTTGTTTTAGTTATTTTTGTTAGAAAAAAGTTTTATTTGAAACTTTTTCTGATATTTTGTACGCGTCAATTATTTATTATTTAAGTAAATATATTAATATTACCGCAAATATATTTTAAACATTTCATATTACCAATTTATAATCTTGTAGCAAATATTTTAATAAACACAAACACACAAATATATTTATATATTTTCCAGTTGATTTCAAGCATTTTCGTCGCACAAAAACTTTCACAAATTCTTCTTTAAGTTCTTCTGAACATATTTTAATCACACTCAGTTTTTAAGCACCAAAAAACAAGCTACAAACTCACTACTAATTCTAATACGAAAGACACACGACACAGAAACATTACCGACCAACACTTTTAACAACCAACATTATACTAACGTGCTTAGGCGACTAGAGCGATTCTAAACTTGTCTCAACGAATTTCTTCATCTTCCAAAGACTCTATGAGCAGTTTCCTTGGCTTGGGCTACTAATACACAGAGCCACACTAGCCCAAATACCCATTTATTTAAAACTATACCACAAAATAGCTGGATGTACCAAAGTTTTTATTTAATAATTAACGAAATTGATTCTAGAACGAAAACAAGAAATTGTCAAATTTAAATATTTATTTGTGGGCGTTTCAGTGGATGGATTTGGCTCATTATTGAACTTAACCTAGATGTTTTCATGGGGAATACAGTGGTTGGAAGCCCGTTTGAAAATTCGGGCTTGTTTAGGAAATATTCGTCATACAGACCAACATTACAAAATATTTTTTGTGTGTTATTTGTTAGAAATTTGTGGGGGTTTCAACGGGCGAATGTGGCTCATTATTGAACTTAACCTAGATGTTTTCATGGGGAATTCAATGCATGAAGGCTCGTTCGAAAATTTTGACCCGTTTAGGAAATATGAGACATATAGAATGACAGATCGACTGCTAAAAATATTTTTTTCATTTTAAGTTTGTATGTAATTTGTGCGGGTTTCTGCCGATGGATGTGGCTCATTATTGAACTTAACCTAGATGTTTTCAAGGAGAATTCAATGCTTGAAAGCTCATTCAAAAATTCTAAACCGTTTAGGAAATATTAGACAAACAATATCACAGTACGATTGATAAAAATATTTTTAATTAGTTTTAAGTTTGTAAGAAATTTGTGCGGGTTTCCACGGATGAATGTGGCTCATTATTGAACTTAACCTAGATGTTTTCATGGAGAATTCAATGCTTGAAAGCTCGTTCAAAAATTCTGACCCGTTTAGGAAGTATGAGGCAAACAGATTAACTAGTACGATTGCCAAAAATATTTTTAATTTGTTTTAAGTTTGTAAGAAATTTATGCCGGTTTCTGCCGATGGATGTGGCTCATTATTGAACTTAACCTAGATGTTTGCATGAAGAATTCAATGCTTGAAGGCTCATTCAAAAATTCTAAACCGTTTAGGAAATATGAGACATACAGAATGACAGATCGACTACTAAAAATATTTTCAATTTGTTTTAAGTTTGTAAGAAATTTATGCAGGTTTCTGCCGATGAATGTGGCTCATTATTGAACTTAACCTAGATGTTTGCATGGAGAATTCAATGCTTGAAGGCTCGTTTAAAAATTCTAAACCGTTTAGGAAATATGAGACACACAATATCACAGTACGATTGATAAAAATATTTTTAATTAGTTTTAAGTTTGTAAGAAATTTGTGCGTGTTTCCACGGATGAATGTGGCTCATTATTGAACTTAACCTAGATGTTTTCATGGAGAATTCAATGCTTGAAAGCTCGTTCAAAAATTCTGACCCGTTTAGGAAGTATGAGGCAAACAGATTAACTAGTACGATTGCCAAAAATATTTTTAATTTGTTTTAAGTTTGTAAGAAATTTATGCAGGTTTCTGCCGATGGATGTGGCTCATTATTGAACTTAACCTAGATGTTTGCATGAAGAATTCAATGCTTGAAGGCTCATTCAAAAATTCTAAACCGTTTAGGAAATATGAGACATACAGAATGACAGATCGACTACTAAAAATATTTTCAATTTGTTTTAAGTTTGTAAGAAATTTATGCAGGTTTCTGCCGATGAATGTGGCTCATTATTGAACTTAACCTAGATGTTTGCATGGAGAATTCAATGCTTGAAGACTCGTTTAAAAATTCTAAACCGTTTAGGAAATATGAGACACACAATATCACAGTACGATTGATAAAAATATTTTTAATTAGTTTTAAGTTTGTAAGAAATTTGTGCGTGTTTCCACGGATGAATGTGGCTCATTATTGAACTTAACCTAGATGTTTTCATGGAGAATTCAATGCTTGAAAGCTCGTTCAAAAATTCTGACCCGTTTAGGAAGTATGAGGCAAACAGATTAACTAGTACGATTGCCAAAAATATTTTTAATTTGTTTTAAGTTTGTATGTAATTTGTGCGGGTTTCTGCCGATGGATGTGGCTCATTATTGAACTTAACCTAGATGTTTTCATGGAGAATTCAATGCTTGAAGGCTCGTTCGAAAATTCTAAACCGTTTAGGAAATATGAGACATACAGAATGACAGATCGACTACTAAAAATATTATTAATTCGTTTTAAGTTTGTAAGAAATTTATCCGGGTTTCTGCCGATGGATGTGGCTCATTATTGAACTTAACCTAGATGTTTTCATGTAGAATTCAATGCTTGAAGGCTCGTTCGAAAATTCTAAACCGTTTAGGAAATATGAGACATACAGAATGACAGATCGACTGCTAAAAATATTTATAAGAACAAAGCGTAATTTAAATGATTAAACAGTATTAAACAGTTGTATCCATAGTACTACAACTACCACAATACTAATAACTTACGATCAAATAGCTGTTAAAAAGATTAATCGACAAATCAATTGAAATTTTTCAATAAATATTTTTTTTCTTGCTACCTAAAGTTAAGTCCGTCCCTGCAGCTGACAAGACAGGCGTCGCTAGGCGTCGGTATTGTAGGTAGCGTCGCATCAACATTGGTAGACGCGTCCCGACGCAAGACACGTAGAATGTGTTGTAGATGTACATTGGTCGGTAAGCATAGCACGTGACGTCGTGACGCGAAAGATGATGACACAGAGACGTGCGGAAGTAATTCATTAAGGGGCTGGCAGTGTAGAAATATTGAGAAAATTGCGAAAATATTTATATAAAATTGTAAAAAAGTTTTACGTTTTTGAACGAAAGTTACAGGTAGTTGTAAGCGTAGTGCTACAACTGCCCGGTAGGCAAAACTAGAAGCTGTCAAACACTAAAGAACAAACCCTAAAGTTAACTTAAATACAGTTTATTTTCAACATTTCAAACATCATAATTCAGAATTTGTTTTCTAGTGAAACGCCCCAATTTCTTAATTGATATCTAACATATTAATAGTTTAATACTTCTATTACATCCAATACATTATCAATTATCCGATATGTGAAGTTAATAATTAATAAATGATCGATTAAACTGTACCATTTACTAAATTAGTCTTTCGCGCGTTTATTTGAAACGTTTGTTTTTGCAGGTTTCAAAAGGAATGTTACACAACGCTAGTTGTCTCTTTGCATGTTTGCAAGTTTGACGTTTGATTTAAAATGGCTGTGTTTGTTAATTCTGTTGTTAATTGTTATAAAATTAGTGTTGTTAATGTTTAAAAGTGTTGTGTTTTCTTCAATAAACTATTTTGTGTTTATAAAATGCAATATAAATGGACTTTCATCTCTCTAAGTGTCAACAAAACCTGAAAGATTCAAAACTCAATAACCAAGGTAGGATTTTCATTAAAATTAAAAAAGAATGTTTGTTTCTTTTCAACAATTTCCAATAATACTTATAATCTAATAAGGCTTTGTACGTTTTGTCAATTAAAGTAGTTGAAATGTTCTAACTTAATTATTTTCTTTCTGTTTGAAGTTCAATTAGATTCTACAAAACACAAATAGTATAGTACATTTGAAAATAAACAAATTTAAATTGATATCTGTTTTAAAACAATTCCGTTTCATTGTGTTGGAGTCAACAAATGAATTACACTCATTATCGAACTTATCCTAGATATTTTTACGAAGAATAAAACCGCGTAAAGATCTTTGATTTAGATTTGGAAATATAACAGAACAAATTTTTCCACAAACTTTTAAATTATTTCCGGTTGTATTTATGAATATATTTGGCTCATTATCGAACTTAACCTACATATTTGAGCGGGGAATCCAGCAAATAAAGGCTCGTTCACAAATTCGGACCCGTTCCAAAAATATTGAGCAAACAGACTGACAGACCGATTTTTTCCAAATAGTTTTAAATTATTTGCGGCTGTATTTGTGCATATATTTGGCTCATTATCGAACTTAACCTACATATTTAAGTGGGGAATCTAGCGAATAAAGGCTGGTTCACAAATTCGAACCCATTTTTTAAATAAGGCGAGAGTGCAAATTTTCCAAATAGTTTTTAATTATTTGTAGCAGTATTTGTAAATATATTTGGCTCATTATCGAACTTAACCTACATATTTAAGCGGGGAATCCAGCAAATAAAGGCTGGTTCACAAATTTGGACCCGTTCAGGAAATATGGGGTATACAGAATGACAGAAAGACTATTTAAAAATAATTTTAAATTATTTTCGGCTGTTTTTGTGAATATATTTAGCTCATTATTGAACTTAACCTACATGTTTTAATGGAGGATGAAGGCTGGTTCACAAATTTGACCCAGATTTGTAAGCTGACAGACTGAATTTTTCCAAATAGTTTTGAATTATTTCTGGTTGTATTTATGAATATATTTTGCTCATTATCGAACTTAACCTACATATTTGAGTGGGAAATTCAGCAAAATAAGTCTCGTTCACAATTTCGCACCCGTTTCGGAAATATGGGGTTAACAGAATGACAGACAGAATAAAAAATATACAAATTTCAAAATAAATGTTTAATTTAATTGAAACAAATTGAATTAAATAAACCCTTTGTAATTGGGTAATCCGGGGCTTTTGGAACAGTACCAACATTAATTAAAAGTTACCAGACTACAGAAAATATTTTAATTTATTTAATTTAATTAGTAAACTTTGTCGTATAAATTTAACGTTTGTACAAATATATTTTTGAACAAATTAAATTTGTGGATTATAAAATTCCCAGTTCGACTCCCGGGACACCGAGTGCCCCCCCCCCCCCACTAGCTTTTTAGGGGGTTGTTTTTTGACAGAACTACCAACACAAAAATGTATAAATGTCGTAAAGAAATATTTATTTTGTCTTCTTAACATTTTAAGCAAATTAAATCTTTTTACACGTTTTGCAATTTATATTATTCTGTTCCTTTTGCTAAATAGCTTTCATTAAAATAGATTAAGCTTTCTATTTAATTAATTAATTCTTTTGTTTAGCAATGTTGAGTATTTGCACCTTAAAATAGTACAATTAATTAAATTAAATGCAATTTAAAATAGTAATTGTTTTATTGTATTAAATAAACAATTTATTTTACATTGCATATAAAATAAATTTGTTTCACATCTGTCAAGGCTTTATTTCACTTTGTCACACTATACTTTTTACAATAAACTGTGACTGTAGACCACATTTTGTATAAACATAGATTTGAACCTAGGTATTTCAAATGGAAGACGAGTAATATTGAAAATGTCAAAGATGATATGTGTTTTTAATGTAATTTAATTTTGAAGTATTTTTTTTGCAAAAACAGAAGCAGATAGAAGAAAATCGCTAATAACCTTTTCTGTTCAAAATATTAGTGCCTACAATTTTTATTTGAAACTTTTTTTTATACCTCCCCCCATATTTAAAATAATTGAAAAAACCTGGAAGTGTGACACGTCGTACAGATGTAAGGCCTCATAAGTTTTTGAGGCGCCATTGTTGTATTGAGCATTTGACAAAAAAATACTTCAAATAAATCTTGTATACAATTAAATTCTGCATCTAATACTGTTAGTCCCATTTTTATAACTTGTTTAGTTCAGGTATAAATTAGGTTTAAAGTTAGTGATGACTCATTGTATACCTGTAAGGTCTTACAGTTTTTGAGCCACCATTTTTGTCTTGAGCATTTGACAAAAAAATGCTTCAAATAAATCTTGTAGACAATTAAATTCTACATCTAGCACTGCTAGTCCCATTTTTATACCTTGTTTAGTTCAGGTATAAATTAGATATAAAGTTAGTGATGACTCATTGTATACCTGTAATGTCTTACAGTTTTTGAGCCGCCATTTTTGTCTTGAGCATTTGACAAAAAAATGCTTCAAATATATCTTGTAGAGAATTAAATTCTGCATCTAACAATGCTAATCCCATTTTTATACCTTGTTTAGTTCAGGTATAAATTAGGTTTAAACGAGGGTTTAAAGTTAGCGATGACTCGTTGTAAACCTGTAAGTTCTTACAGTTTTTGAGCCGCCATTGTTGTCTTGAGCATTTGACTAAAAAATTCTTCAAATAAATCTTGTAGACAATTAAATTCTGCATCTAACACTGCTAGTCCCATTTTTATACCTTGTTTAGTTCAGGTATAAATTATGTTGAAAGTTAGGCATGACTCATTGTAAACCTGTCTTACAGTTTTTGAGCCGCCATTGTTGTCTTGAGCATTTTACAAAAAAATGCTTCAAATAAATCTTGTAGACAATTAAATTCTGCTTCGAATAGTGTTGGTTTCATTTGTTTATCTTGAGTAGTTCTGCTTTAAATTAGATTTAAATTTAGTGATTACCATCTATTTTTATCGTTCTTGGAGTTTTATAACTAAACTTTTCTAACTAAAACAAACTTAATAAAAACAAAAAAAAAAAACTATTAAACGAAGACCCTACTATAGTAATTAACTCCAGCGAGACAAGGATAGCTGCCTTGTACATAATAAAAGAGAAAGAAGATCTCAAAAGCAACGAAGATAGCAATAGTAGTCTGGCTAATTTTAACTTAGATCATTTTAAGGTCTTGCTCAGCATTGGCGTACGCGAGAATATTGCTTTAGGGGTCGTAAATTACTCAAATTAAATCATAAATTTTATTTCAGAAATTAATTTTCTATTTTGTTGAATTCATTAAATTTTAATGGCTTGTTTAATAGAGTGTTATAGGGGCTATTAAAATTTATAATAGGTTGTTAAATTTTGCTGCCTTTAAAGCACAAAATGGGGAGGCAGTTGTAGTAAAATGGATAGAGCGCCATGCAAAATTATAACATTAATAAATAGCTAAAAAATTTAAAATTATGTATGATTTTTTCGCGCGTAGTAAATTGTAGCACTCGCCTACGGCTCGTGCTACAACTATTTTTTTACGTGCCCAATATTTGTATATTTTAAAATTATTTGAGCACCTCCCGACGGGAGATAAAGTACACAAATCTCCCGTAGATTTAAAACCAAAAAATACTTTTAACAAAAAGGTCACAAAAAATAAATAAATATTTATTTGATACAATATAAAATTTGAATATCCATAATTCATATCTAATCGATCCAGTCCGTAAACCTTCAACTTTACGGCCGGTCCTAAATGTACTCTATAACCAATAAGCAGTTGTAGTAAAATGGATAGAGAGCTACGCAAAATTATAAAATTAATTAATAGCTAAAAAATTAAAAATTATGTATGATTTTTTCGCGCGTAGTAATTTGAAGCACGAGCCGTAGGCGAGTGCTACAACTATTTTTTTATGACCCCAATTTAATTTTGTTATTCACATTATTTGAGCACCTCCCGACGGGAGATAAACTGCACAAATCTCCCGTAGATTTAAAACCAAAAAATACTTTAACAAAAAAGTCACAAAAAATAAATAAATATTTATTTGATACAACATAAAATTTGAATACCCATAATTCATATCTAATCCTATCCAGTCCGTAAACCTTCAACTTTACTGCCGGCCCTAAATGTATTCCATAACCCTTTAAAATTTCAACGTCTCAACAAACCAATACATCCCTTATAAACCATCCCTTATCTCAATGGGTTCAAGAAGAGTAGACTTGACAACATAGCGATAAAACGCATCAGGCAATGTTGCCATATCTGCTCAACGTGGCCTACCAGGATTTCCCTTCCGATAAATTCGCTCCGTGAAAATTCGTTTGGTTACGTCCCATTTCGTCTCAAATAATTTGACGGTGCGTCAGTTTTTAGTCCACCATTGCTTTCCTGATTATTTTACAAAAAAAATGCTTCGAATAAAACTTGCAGAGAATTAAATTCTACATCTGAAACTGTTTAGTTTATTTATTTATCTTATTTACTTCAGGTATAAAATAGGTCTAAATTTCCTGCGGACAATATTAAATAATTTAAGATTTTCCAAAACAGGTTTGGGACTGCCATTGCTACCCTGATTATTTTACAGAAAAAAGCTTCAAATAAAACTTGTAGAGAATTAAATTCTGCATTCAAAACTGTTTGGTTCATTTATATACCTTGCTTAGTTTTGGAATAAATTAAACCTAAAGTTACTACAAGCATTGAATGATTTGGTAAACAGTTTTGGGACCGCCATTAGTACCCTGATTATTTTAGAGAAAAATGCTTCAAATAAATCTTGTAGAGAATTAAATTCTGCATCTAACACTGTTGTTCCCATCTTTATACCTTTCTTGGTTCAGGTTTAAATCAGGTTTAAAGTTATTTCAGTGTAAAAAGATAAAGGTTCAATAGTTTTGTTGGTACTACTGCTTCCCTAATAATTTTATGGAAAAATACTTCAAGTAAAACTTGTAGAGTATTAAATTCTGCATTCAAAACTGTTTGGTTCATTTAAATACCTTGCTTAGTTTTGGAATAAATTAAACCTAAAGTTACTACAAGCATTGAATGATTTGGTAAACAGTTTTGGGATCGCCATTAGTACCCTGATTATTTTAGAGAAAAATGCTTCAAATAAATCTTGTAGAGGATTAAATTCTGCATCGAACACTGTTTGTTTCATCTTTATACCTTTCTTGGTTCAGGTTTAAATCAGGTTTAAAGTTGTTTCAGCATAAAAACATAAAGGTGCAACAGTTTTGTTGGTACTACTGTTTCGTTAATAATTTTATGGAAAAATGCTTCAAGTAAAATTTGTAGGGAATTAAATTCTGCATCGAATACTGTTTTTTTCATCTTTATATCTTTCTTGGTTTAGGTTTAATTCAGGTTTAAAGTTGTTTCAGCGTAAAAAGATAAAGGTTCAATAGTTTTGTTGGTATTACTGCTTCCTTAATAATTTTATGGAAAAATGCTTCAAGTAAAACTTATAGAGAATTAAATTCTGCATCCAATACTGTTTAGTTCATTCATTTATCTCGTTTAGTTCAGGTATAAATTAGGTTTAAATAGATAATATGAGAGATTTGACAGTTTTAGTTCCACCATATTTTCTGTCAATTTTACAAAAAAAAGTTTCAAATAAATCTTGTAGAGAATTAAATTCTACATCTAAACCTGTTTGTTTCATTTATTTATCTCACTTAGTTCAGGTATAAATTTGATTAAATGTGAGATTTGACAGTTTTTTGGCCGCCATTTTTTCTCTGTACATTTTACAAAAAAATACTTCAAATAAATCTTGTAGAGAATTAAATTCTGTACTAGAATCTATAAAAATAATTTCCAATTACTCATTTGGTTGCTTGTAAAAAACAGGAAAAACCACTAAAACCTAAACTAGCCGAGAGTGTGGCTTCTCGTTAGAGTGTAAGGCCCCCCCCTAGTTGATCTGGGAAGGCTCTAATTGGCGTGTTTTCTCAGATATCTTCTTCAATGTTAAATTTTCCGATGTCGCCTAACGGGCTGAAAACTTTCGGCATTTTCGGAAAGTTTAATAAGTTTAAATACTTTGTTTTATGTAACAATTGTACTGTCGGAGTGTTCAGAATTTTGAAGAGATTCCTTTTTTGATGCTAATATTTTACGCGTTGAGATTTATCTGTTTATGGTTCAAATATTTCTTTGAAGTTTTACTATAACGCACATCAACAATACAAAACACATCAAACTTTCGTTTTTTCTTATCTTATATTTTATTCCACGCTGTAAAAGTTTATACTTCCGTTTCTCTGGCATCTAAGTGAAGTTGTAGCTGTTGGCCGGATGTCTGAGAAAGGTACATGCCGCCATTTTATAAATAGAACTTGCAGTGTGGTAAAACGAAACTGCCCGAGCAACATCAAAGCGATTTTGTTTGCAGACAGCTTCTGAATCGCTGGAGAAACGTGTAGATGCTATTTTGAAACAGGGCCGGAGTTGCATTTTTAAGGGGGAGGTAGAAATATTTCATTAGTAATTCTGGGTGAACGGTAGGAAATATCAAAAAAAGTTTCAAATATAAATTGTTGGCAATACTGTTGTACATCTTTTACCTTATAACAAATTTTATTGTATCTCAAATATTTACTGAGATATACCCAAAAAACTGTTTTGTGCTTCAAGTAAACTACCACTTCCGGTTACTCAATTGCTACCAAAATCAAATAAGTTTATAACATAAATATATAAAACCTAAATTTAAAATTTGACAATTATAGCTTGAGTAATTTTTAAGTTATCGTAGACGATACAATTTTTCCATCGCTTTATCAAAAACTTTTAAATCAATTTCTAATACTTGTCTGGTAGATGTAAAGAAATTGTTGGGTAATAAATCATTTTTAGATCAATACGTCTTACAGCTTAATAAAAATTCAGGTTTAAAGGTTTTCGCTATAGAAATATAATTGACAGTTTATTCAATAATCTTATTTTTTGTTGTCGCGTAAAATTAAATTGAATTTATTTCTAAAACGAAAGCAGCTATAAAAAAATGCTTCAAATAAAAGTTGTTAAGAGTATTATTCTACATATTTTATCTAATAACAAATTTTACTGTATCTCTATTATTTACTGAGATAACCCCAAAAAACTTTTTGAGTCTTCAAGTAAACTGCCACTTCCGGTTATTAAATTCCGCCCAAAATCTCATCAGGGCTTAACTACACCATTTCAAATCTAAATATGAAATTTGAAAGCTATATCGCCTTTAGTACTTGGTAACTGAGAAATATTAAATTGGAAAAATTCTAATTTCCAGAACATTCTACAATAAAAGATTCAAATCATGTTCTGAATGGTTTTGCAAAAGATAAAAGAGATGAATTTTTAATATTATTATCAGATTTTCTTTGGAAATGTAATAAAAGGATTATTGAATATAATTGAAATTATATTAAGTTCATTTGATTGAATTTTAAACAGAATTATTGAATAAAAAGTTCAGCGCTAATTAAAACGTACGTCAATTTTTTATTGTCATTTATATTTCACGTCAATTGCAGATAAAAAAATCACTACTCTTTTATACATGAATACATATAAAATCAATGAATTTATTTTGACAATTATTAAACCTGCAATTTTTTTTTCATTTTAACTATGAATAAATAAATAAAATAAAATAATAAATAAATACGTATTAATTCATAAATATTCTTAAAAACTTTCAAACTAATAATACACATACACATCTAAGAATATAAAAAAATAATAATAAAAATTATAACCAAATTTGACAGCTCGATTACTAGTATTTTTCATGCTTACAGCCATCACTGCCTCATTAGCTAGCTGACGTTTTACAAATACCTAATGCTATTTATTTATTACGATTTCGGAAAAAATATAATGTATACCTAAACACTAAAGTATTTTTTATTAATCAAATATAATATTTAAAAAAATCTGATGTGGCTAGCACATAACCTCCCGCCCAATACAACTCTTAAACGGTACAAAATAGTATTTGATGATACAGAAACATACCTTTTTATTTGTTTATTTTCTATTTATATTTGACAAATTTAATTTTCTTTCGTATATTTATTTAATTTTTTGACATTTCACTAAGAAAACAGCTTCACAATCAAAATGACATGTGTCACATTTCGTAAAAAAAATTTTAAGTGTTTCCATGGTGTACAAGGAATGCAAGATTTGTGAAATCTAATTTCTTTATATTTTATTATCTCTAAATCTAATGAAAATTAATAAAATTAGTGTAATCAAAACACATGTAAAATTAAATATTCTACAACATTCAAAATAACATAAATTGTTGAAAAAGGAAATTTAACCGTGTTACGAAAAACTGTTAAGGGCTTCAAGTAAACTGCTACTTCCGGTTGACCAATTTTATCCAAAATCTAATCAGCTCTTCATTTAAATATCAGAAGCAATAATTCACAAAATTGTATTTTTTGGTACTATAGTATTTGAGTTATGCGAGACGAAAAATTGCCACAGACTACACACACACACACACACACACTCGCACACACACACATACACACACACACACACACACACACACACACACACACACATGCGCGCGCGCCATACCTAGAGGTAGGCGGGAGGTAAAAAAATGTAAATTATATTAAATTTGACAGCTCGACTACTAATATTTATATTATCGCTGCCATCCCCCAACAGTTAGCTAACGTTTTACAAATACATAATGCTATTTATTTATAACGATTTTGGAAAAAATATAATACATACTTCGGCACAAAAGTATTATTTTTTATTACTCATAAATTTTACTTACAATAAATTAAATTTCTTATTTAAATTCTTCACCCTCTTCCACTGAAATTGATCCGATTTTCAGCTCTGAAGAGGGTACAAAATTAGATCAGTATCTCCTGAAACTTTCGTACATTTATCTGAAAATATATTTTCAGGAATTTTATTTAATTTCCTCTTGTAAACTTTCTATCGATTTGATTCTATTTTCGCATACAAAAATTTAATTTACAAATCAACGGTATAGTTTTTTCGGGCGGGGGACTATGATTTGACGGCTGGTAGTTTAAAATATTCAAAATATATTGTAAATGGTACAAGTTAGAAAAAAAAGTTTCAAATAAAACTTGTAGACAATACTGTTCTACATATTTTAGCTCATAACAAATTTTTTGTAACTCAAACATTTATTGAGATATTCGCAAAAAACTGTTTTGAGCTTCAAGTAAACTACCATTTTCGCTCGATAGATTTTCACCAAAATTTAATCCAGTCATAAATATACCTAGACAGTTCTAAATATAAATTTTTACAATAATATTTTGTTTAGATCTTGAAAAAAAATTGTATTTGTAAAACCTGCAAATACATTAACGTTTTAATGAATAAAACAGACTTCGTTATAGCGTCATATTTATGTTGGTAATAGCATACAATTATGCATGTATATTTAGACTTTTGTTTTGACTTTTTGTTCTGTCATATCGTTTATTATTTTACCACATGTAAAACATTGAATAAACAAAATAGTTTTTGTTGATTTATCAAATCATATGTTAACATATTTACATTAATACAGTATTGCCAAACATTTTTCTTTAGGTGACATAACAAATATAAATATACGCGATGTTAGACAAAATATTAGTTAAAGTTAAACTTTACAGACTTCTAGATCAAACTTGAATTATAAACTTAAAATAGTAAACATGTTTGCTCTATAATATTATTGGTGAATTTATTTATTATTTACCTTTGATAATAATTTATCGGATTTAATGCAGATCACATGCAGAAAACGTCTAAGAAGATATAAAAAAAATATTGAAAATTATAATTAAGTTTGACAGCTCGGCTACTAGTATTTTTCATGCTCACAGCCATCCCTGCCTCATTGCAATAAACTTGAATTATAAGCTTAAAATATTAAACATGTTTGCTCTATAATATTATTGGTGAATTTATTTATTACTAATCTTTGATAATAATTTATCGGATTTAATGCATATCACATGCAGAAAACGTCTAAGAATATATAAAAAAAAATATTAAAAATTATAATTAAATTTGACAGCTCGACTACTAGCATTTTTCATGCTCACAGCCATCGCTGCCTCATTAGCTACCTGACATTCTACAAATACATAATGCTATTTATTTATGTTTTAATTAATAATTTTACTATATCTAGCTTCCAAATTATTTTAGGTCCCCAAATATGATTTGGGAAAAAATTCGTAAAATCCCAAACTTTCCCGGCCTGTAACTCAAAAACCAAGCGAGATATCGAGTCTCGCTCAACGGCATTAAACTTCCCACGCCCCAAATACCCCACAAATAAATTTTCAAAAAATTCCGAAAAAAAAATTTTTTTGCAAATTACCCAAAATCCAAAATTTTTGATTGTCAATAACTCAAAATCTAGACAAGATAGGAAGTTGCGGAGCACACCACTAGATCGAGCTCGTCGAGTTACATATTGCTGCCAAATTTCATTAAAATATTTGGACGGGTTCAGATTTTACAGGAAAAAATCAAAAAACGTTAAATTTTCCAAGGTAAATGCCTTAAAAATTTTTGGGCCAAAAAATCAAAAGTTTCAGAATTGGATGAAAATTTGGTTGTTGGGTATTTGAAGCATGGAGATTTCAGAACTGGCGGCCGTTTTGAGATATCTCGTTTAGTTTCCGAGATATCGAGTAGTGTTTGTTTTAATTTTCACCTATTTTGACCGTCTCTCAGAACTTTTGCTGTAACTATTTTTACTGCCAACTTAAATCAATAAAATTACACTAGCTTATAGAGAAAACCCTGCTGAATTTAACAGTGTAGTCCGCAAGTCCATACCTAGTCCAGTTTTTGATCTACAGCTGAATTTGTCCCGACATTTTTGACAAAAGTTCATTTAACCTTGAAATTATGGCCAAAAATTAAATGTTTCAGAATTGGATGAAAATTTATTTATGGGGTAATTAACTTATGGGGATTTCAGAACTGAAGTCCGTTTTTTGATATTTCTTTTAGTTTTTGAGATATCGACTTAATGATTTATTCGTAACAAAAAATTATAATTTAGTGCCTTGAGATAGTTTGAGAACTGCTGATATTTATTTATAATTTGAATATTTATTAATTAATACTTTTTATAGCAATTATTGAAAGTACATATTATAAATATTAATATGTTTTATTTATTATATAAATAAATATAAATTTATATTCATATATTTGAAAATAAAATCGATTAATTTATTTGAATAACTGTTTATTTTGTTTTACTTTTGACTAGGATTGTACAATAAATATCAACTTCTAAAAATTATTTTTTTCACGACCAAGAAACCACACTTTTCTTCTCCCAAAATAGTGAGGAAAATGTGTTTTTCTTCTCTAGAAAAAAAAAATATATATAATTTTATTTACAAAAAAAATTTTTGTTAAAATAAATAAAAATATATGAATTAAATTCACAGCGTGCGCACTATCCACTGCGCTACAACTGCCTGTACCAAGCATATAAATCAGCTGACTTATTTAGGTGCTGTCTGTCAAGACGACAAACATGAATTATTTGTAGAATAAACAAGATAAATATTTTATACGTAGACCACAAAGCTTGTCATACATATTGTAGAAACAAGTGCATATACAGGGTGTCCTGAAGGTTTTACATGAAAAAGGTTCAAATAAAACTTGTAGCCAATATTATTTTACACCTTTTTTGTTATAACAAATTTTTTGTAACTTAATTATTTTCTGAGATATTTCGAAAAAACTTGTTTATTCTTCAAGTAAACTACCACTTCCGGTTAACGAATTACCACAAAATTTTAACCAGCTTACAACTATATCCTGCTAAGCCTAAATATGAAATTTGAAAATTATATATTTGGTAGTTTTTGAAATAAAAAATAAAAACTATTTTTCGACTTACCTTGCAAAAAAATAATTCCCAAATTTTCTGCTCGCATTTTCCGAATTTCCACTGTAGTGGTGAAAGTAGCTCTTCCCGCTGCAGTTTCCGACAGGATGCTAGGTGCTGAGTGTTTACCTGAGTCGTCAGACCAAGTAGGCGAACGGCATTTCATTTCTGTGGAGGGAAAAAAATTAAATTACCTCCCGCCACATTCTGTAAGGTAAAGGTAAAGGTAGCATGCTAAAATAGTATGAGCGCGTTTTAGGGTCTTTAGAATACACTTTTATTGGTTTCGCGTTGATGTCTGTGTGTGTCTGTCTGGATGTGTGTGTGAATCTTTGAGTTAGGTTTTCTCAAAAACTACTCGACAGATAATTTTTATATTTTGTATATATCAATTGTATGTCCTTTAGAAGAGCTGATTAATTTTTGGTGATAATCCTATAACCGGAAGTGGTAGTTTACTTGAAGCTCTAAACAGTTTTTTGAGAATATCTCAATAAGTAATTGAGTTATTATAAATTTTGTTATAACAAAAAATATGCAGAATTTTATTGTCTACAGGTTTTATTTGAAACATTTTTCTGTATTTTGTGTTGTTTCAAAGTTACAACGATAAAGTCAATTACGAACGTGTCACAATTTTTCGATTGATTTTTCATAAAAACAAAAGAGTATATTTCTGTTGTTTGGCACGAAAACGTTTCGCTTTTGTCTCGTGCCTGGCATTTAGCAGGTAATGTAGTCATTTCTAAAAATAAACAAGATTATTTCAGATAAAATAAATTAATTTATTTATCATGCAATTCTCTAAATTTTTTCTTGTGAATTTATATTTAACCTATTTTATAAATTTACATAATTCACATTTTTGACCAATCACAAAACCAGAAAACTATTTTCAAAAGTAATTTACGAATTTACAGCAATAGAAAAATATTCAGGATTATGGTCGTTATTCTCTCACGAGTCGCTTGACAGTTGACATGTAGTCAGTTGTAATTACATATTTTTATATAGATATTTTTCAACGAATTTCGATCATTTTCAAAAGTAATTTACGAATTTACAGCTATAGAAAAATATTCAGGATTATGGTCATTATTGATTGCAACTTAATTAAGATATTTAAAACAGCAGATTTTTTTTAATGTTGGGTTAGGTTTGAGTGTTGGTAAAAATAATACATTTAAAAAACAAAAATACCTACAATAATATTTTTATTTTATTTTGTTTTATAATATAAACAATATTACTGCTAAAAACTCTCAAACAAATGTTCATCGAAAACAAACAAAATATATTGTTTTTTTTTGTTTTGAACAACAAAATATATTTACATATATTCCATCAGAAAATATTAAATAACATTCATATTTTTTTAAATCATCAGCATTTAGTTAAAAATATTTGAAAAACGTCAATATATTTTTCTGTTATGTTCAAACTGTACTTTTACTTATTGATCTAAATTCAGAGAGCATCGCAAACCCAAAAGAAATAAATATTCTTTTTCATTTTAGTCTTTTTAATATTAATCTATCGTTTACAGTTTAACAATCTTTGCTTTTCGCTTTTCAACTCTAAAGGAAAATGGAATTTTCAATTTATTTACTGCAAGTGTTCGGATAAACTAATAGATTTAACTTTTGTTTCTCGTTTTAAACTTTATCACATAGATTTGCTAATATATAAAAAAAATTGAAAACAAAAATTATACGTCAAATTTTTGACAATTATTTTGAATGTGAAGCAAGCTTAGAAAACGTGTCAAATGAAAATATTATATTATTTTTCGCCAAAGTGTACCAATCCCAAAATATCGTATATAGTTCGAAAATTCTCCAAAAGATGGCACCATATGTCTCATTTTGTAATCAATATAAATTTATTGGATTTTTTGGGTGAACGGTCAATTGTACAGGAAATTCCTCATGAACAAATTTGCTCGCTAAACTATTCTCTACAATTTTTATTTGAAACATTTTTTATTTATAAATAATTCAATTGTTTTTGACAATTTTAAAAATAAAATAACTCAAAATTTATACTTGGTATCACGTTCAAATTTTGTATTTAGACCTAAAGGGGTGTGGTTGTAATCTGGTTAAAATTTTGTGGTAATCCACTAACCGGAAGTGGTAGTTTGCTTGAAGCCCAAAACAGTTTTTTTGGAATTTCTCAATTAATAATTGAGCTAGCGTAAAATTTGTTATAACAAAAAATGTGTAGAATTAAATTGTCTACAATTTTTATTTGAAGCATTTTTTTGTAGAATCATTCAATTGTTTTCGACAATTTTCAAAATAAAATAACTCAAAATCTATACATGATATCACGTTCAAATTTTGTATTTAGACCTAAAGGTGTATGGTTGTAATCTGGTTAAATTTTTGTGGTAATCCATTAACCGGAAGTGGTAGTTTACTTGTAGCCCAAAACAGTTTTTTTGAAATATCTCAATAAATAATTGAGGTATCCTAAATTTGAATATAACAAAAAATGTGTAGAATTCAATTGTCTACAATTTTTATTTGAAGCATTTTTTTGTAGAACCATTCAATTGTTTTCGACAATTTTTAAAATAAAATAACTCAAAATCTATACATGATATCACTTTCAAATTTTGTATTTAGACTTATAGGGGTGTGGTTGTAATTTGGTTAAATTTTTGTGGTAATGCAATAACCGGAAGTGGTAGTTTACTTAAAGCCCAAAACAGTTTTTTAGGAATATCTCAGTAAATAATTGAGCTACCCTAAATTTGGTTATAACAAAAAATGTGTAGAATTAAATTGCCTACATTTTTTATTTGAAACATTTTTTGATATTTGCTACCGTTTAAGATCTATGGTGCGTGCTCTATTAAATATACTATAATATCAATGAATCTCATACTGTCCCTCTTCTTGTGTCTTCACGTGTTGAGGACACGTGTCCCTTATCTCGCTTCGTTTTTGTCGAAACCAATTCGCATGGGTGGTCTGGGAACCGCCGTCTGGGTTTGAAGGGGGTCTATCTATATCGGGAAGACATTGAAGGACAGAGGTTAGGAAATTTTTAGTACAGGGTCGTGTTTAGGATGTTTTGTTTTGATTTTTTTTGACGAGGGGTATCAATGAATATTATAATGTATCTACAATTGAAGACGCCCTTTTAAAGCAAGGGTACCAACCCTTAATGTTTTAAGATTAGTTGACCAACAGGGTGGCTCAAAACGTATAGAAAAATAATGAAATAGTTACAGAAATACCGCTGAAAATAATCAATATTTTTTTGTTTCCACAAAAATATGTTTCGGTTAAATCTGACAACGGTCGTTTGACAGTTGACATGTTGACAGTTGTCATTGTGTATTTTCAATGAATTTCGATCATTTTCAAAAGTGATTTCTGAATTTACAACAGTAGAAAAAATTATTATATTGTATTCAGGATTATGGTCATTATTCACTCAGATGATTTGTGTCACGTGCTGTCTGACAGTTGACATATATAGTCAGTTGTTTTTGTGTATTTTTGTTTTGACATTTTTCAACGTGTGTCTTCAACGGTTTTTCAAAAGTGTTTTCAAAATTTACAAGAGTAGAAAAAGTATGGTAATATATTCGGGATTATGGTCATTATTCCTCAGATAATAATAAACTATTTTTATACTTTGACGTTTAATGAATTGACATTTAAATGTATTTCAACGGCAACTAGATTGTGACAGCAATTTTTCAACAATGAAAAATTTTAATAAACATTATTTTTTTAATAATACAATACCATTAATTTGTTTTAACTAACTTTAAAGTATATTCCCCGTTTTTATTTAAAACATAATTAGTTACTGCGTTGTTTGTAATAACTATTCAATAATTGATTCAACTTTAAAGTACTTGTGTTATAATTTTTGTGTTAAGTTTTTGCCAAAACTTTATTTTGAACTAGCTACACTTTTAATATTTTCCGTACGTTATTACTCACCCTGTACAGCGTGCGGAAAGTAAAAACAAAACAAAACAGCCTTAAATGACGTAAACAAGGATCAATTAGTGCTGTTTCAATCATTCGAAACAAAATTGTTCGACCAGCAAAATATTAATAACCAGATAAACATTTTTTTTGTTCCAACGTAGATTTTCAGACAGAGATTAAATATTGGTATTGCAAGTATGTGAATGTTTAAAACGCGGTTTGATATTGATTGATGGAGGTCTCCTTCGGGATGTGGAAAACCATCATATGATGGCAGTAACGGTTTGGGAAAATATTCGTAAATAAATAATACGAAAGCAACCAAAAATATGTATTTTTATCTCCCGCCTACCTCTAGGTAAGGGAGGTATTGTTTTTGGTCAAAAAATTGGGTAGGGTGTTTCCAATGAATAAGCACGTTTTAGGGCCCCTACAATACGATTTTACTATTTTCGCGATGATGTCTGTGTGTATGTATGTATGTGTGTATGTATGTATGTGTGTGTGTGAAGGTGCGCGAGTGTGTAGGAGCGCGTGTGTGTGAAGGTGCGCGCGTGTTAAGGTGAGCGCGTGTGTGAAGGTGCGCGCGTGTGTGAAGGTGCGCGTGTGTGTAGTCTGTGGCAATTTTTCGTCTCGCATAACTCAAATACTACAATACCAAAAAATACAATTTTGTGAATTAATGCTTCTTATATTTAAATGAAGAGCTGATTAGATTTTGGATAAAATTGGTCAACCGGAAGTAGCAGTTTACTTGAAGCCCTTAACAGTTTTTCGTGAAAAACACGGTTAAATTTCCTTTTTCTACAATTTATGTTATTTTGAAAGTTGAAGAATATTTAATTTTACATGTGTTTTGATTACACTAATTTTATTAATTTCCATTAGATTTAGAGATAATAAAATATAAAGAAATTAGATTTCACAAATCTTGCATTCCTAGTACACCATGGAAACATTTAAATTTTTTCAATTTTTTACGAAATGTGACACATGTCATTGTGATTGTGAAGCTGTTTTCTTAGTGAAAAGTCAAAAAATTTAATAAATATACGAAAGGAAATTAAAATTCTCAAATATAAATAGAAAATAAACAAATAAGAAGGTATGTTTCTGTATCATCAAATACTATTTTGTACCGTTTAAGAGTAGTATTGGGCGGGAGGTTATGTGCTGGCCACATCAGATTTTTTTTAAATACCAAATTATTTTATCGTATATTTCCTTTCTTCGCACGCATATGGGGTGCGCCGTAACCCTAGTACTACAACTGCTTTCTATACATAATATTATCATAAAATTCGTCTATAAAAATGTTTTTAAATCCATTTTATATTTCGTATTTTTCCAATTCTGGTTATGGCATTTGATATACACATCAAAAACGATTTGAATTTTAAATTATGCTATTACCAGCTGTCAATCAAATATCACCCAAAGAGGATAAAATAAAATTAAATATGAAAAAACGTATTTGAAATGTTTAAAAAATTTTGGTGGCAATTGTAGCGATTTAACCGTAGTGCTACAACTACTTGGTGTGCTTAAACAATTGATTAGTGTTTTGGGGTTAATATTTGACGGTTGGTACGCATATTTTTTATTCCAGAAATATATTTAAACATTTTTTTTATTTTTAAATTTTTTTTATATTAAATTGTATATACTTGAAGTCTCCTAGTTCGAAGCCCGCTACAAATATCACCTCTGTAGCTTCTTATTTAGCTTATGCTCTATAGGGGGAACGTTTTGACAGCTGGGTACCTTGTTTTTTCAGCTATATCTCTCAATACGTCCATTTTGTTTTTGGTTGCAATTGTAGCGCTATAACCGTAGTTCTACAACTGCCCGGTGTGGTTAAACAATTGAATATTGTTTGGGGGTTGATATTTGACGGCTGGTACACGTATTTTTCATACCAGAAATATATAAAAAAAATATTTTAATTTGTTAATTTTTTGATTTTTTTAATTTTTTAGTTTTTTAATTTTTATAAAAATTGTGTGTACTTTAAGGTTTCTAGTTCGAACCCCGCTGTAAGTAGAACCCTTGTAGGTTCTTCTTTGGCTTATGTTCTAAAGCGGGCACGTTTTGACGGCTGGTAAGCTTGCTGAGTGTCTTAATAGAATTATTAATATTAAAAATGGATTAAAATATTTAAAATGTAATAATTTCAAATTCAAATAAATTTTGTATTATAATAGCTCTTAAACTATAGCCAAATAAAGTTCAAAATCACCTACAGACATTCAAATAGATGTTTTGTATACATTTAAGTCCTATTAATGTATTTAATCTACATAAAAAAGCTTTTATTTTTGACTTTAATGTATTTGAACTTTTGTATAAACATCATTAAAGCACATAAACGGATGAAAGATAAACTAAGTTTAAAATAGATCTAAACAATAATACAGCTGTAGAAATACCATTAAAGTTACCCCTAGCAGGCAGTTGTAGCTCAATGGTTAGCCAACCTTTCATATATTTCATAAAATAATTCATTTTGTAAGAATATAATTTTACGAATTTTCCTTTGACAATTATTCTGGATCGATACATAAGATTATTTTCAAATTTTATATTTTGCCTCGGGGGTATCTATTTGAACTCTGGTTAAATTTTGGTACGAATCCATTAACCGGAAGTGGTAGTTTATTTGAAGCTCGAAACAGTTTTTTGAGTATTTCTCAATAAATAATTGAGTTATGAAAAAATTTGTTATAATAAAAAATATGTATTTTAGTAATACCTACAATATTTATTTGAAACATTTTTCGATATTTTGTACCGTTCAAAAGTTACACCCATAAAAATTTGTTTATGTTCAAGAATTTTTATTACACATCCTGTATACAATAAAATTTTAATTACCCTCATATTGATTCCGCTTTATAAACAACACAAAATGACAGTCGTAACTTCAGCATTTCTCAAACTGTTTTATTAAAAGATGGATGGATGTGTATAAATATATGTTCAATAACTCACTAACCAAACAAAATAAAATTACGAAACTGCATAATTAAGGGTTTCATATCAATGCTAACAACTGATAAAATTTTGGTTAAATTGCTAAACCGGAAGTAGTAGTTTACTTGACACCCAAAACAATAATTCAAGGTTTTTTCGAATATACACACAGATATGGAAAAAAGTTTCAAATAAGAATTGTTCCCAATAAAATATAGAACAAAAAAGTTCTTTGTAATTTTTTCGTATCTACATCCAGTATTAAGAAAAAAACTAAAAATTAAAAATATATTATAAAAATACACCATCATTGTTTATCTCATTAAATGCTAGAACAACGAAAAACAAATGAATGAAGGGCCATTTCTCAGAACTCGACAAAAACAGTCGAAAACAAAATATAAAAAATGCGAATCGTTATAACAGACAGAGTCATCTAGACGTAAACTAAAAACACATGTTTTTATATCATGTTTTATTTTGACGGGCAGTGCTATATATATGAACAGAAAAGGAAATATTTCATGGGACGTCAGCAAGAATGTTTATGTGTATTTATAACGGACTGTACATGGGTGGTAAAGTAGATTCCTGTAAAATTTCGTGGTGAAACATCGAAATAAACATTTTCTTGTCGTGCAACTAATTATATTTATAAGTTTATTTCAAATATGGAACCAGCTACAAAAAAAGTTTCAAATAAAAGTTGTTCCTAATAAAATTTAGAACAATAAAGGTTATTTGAGAATTTCTCATATCTACTTCCGGTTAAGAAAAAAACTCGTTTAAGTGTCAAACTTGCAACCAAAAATCAAACCCAAAATTTAAACCTAATTTATACCTAAACCATACAAGATAAATGAGTGTTCTAAACAGTTTTAGATGCAGAATTTATTTCTCTACAAAGTTTACTTGAAGCATTTTTTCATGAAATTATCAGGGTAGCAGTGGTACCAACAAAACTGTTTTGTGAAATCGTTCAATATTTCATATTTCACCAAAATATCTTCAGCAACATTCAACCTAATTTATACCTGAAGGAAACAAGATAAATGAGTGATCTAAACAGTTTTAGATGCAGAATTGAATTCTCTACAAGTTTTACTTGAAGTATTTTTTCATGAAATTATCAGGGTAGCAGTGGTACCAACAAAACTTTTGTGAAATTGTTCAATATTTCATATTTCACCAAAATATCTTCAGCAACTTTGAACCTAATTTAAACTTGAACCAAATAAGACAAATGAGTGTTCTAAACAGTTTTAGACGCAGAATTTATATCTCTACAAGTTTTATTTGAAACATTTTTTTGTAAAATAATTAGGGTAGCAATGGTGGTCCCAAAACTGTTTTGCAAAATCATACAATTTTTCATATTTCTACAATTTGTCTTCCGAAACTTTAAGCCTAATTTATACCTAAACCAAACAAGATAAATGAGTGTTCTAAACAGTTTTTGATGCAGAATTAAATCCTCTACAAATTTTATTTGAAACATTTTTTAATCAAATGCTCACAAAATAAATGGCGACACAAAATGTGTTACACTGTTAAAACAACTTGAAAACTTTGAAATCAAAATAAGCATATTTTACTGTTAATTTAAAGATCTCTTGGGAGTCAACGGTATAGTCTTAAATTCTCAATTTATAAATGTAATCAAAATCTTAATTACTTTTCCTTAATTAAATACTGTCGCAAGACAATGAAATGCTAAATAAGGTAAAATAATTATTGTTGTTATTTGTTATGTAAGTTTGTTTCGAATTTGACTAAAATTACAAATAGAAAAATAGCAACATTTTGAGCACCACTTACCATGCAATTCCGATGTGTTGGTATTAGTGATATTTGCATTGTAAATATAGCTATTTCTGGCCAAAATTTTCCACAATTTCATCTTAACCGAATTTTTTACCAGAAAAATCACATTTTATATTGCATTTAATTTATCATTGTCTGTCTATTTGAAATATAGCTTCTATTCACGTATCTTATAAATGGATTTTAAAATGTAAAGGTCTCTGGAAGCGTTTTTCATTTGTTTCTAGCACTTTAATTAAATTTTTTTCAAAATTACGTAGGAAAAATTATTTAATTATTTTTTTAACACTTATCGGGGTCACTTTTTGACGGCTGGTAAACGCTATATACCACAAAATCACCTCTAGAACCAGTGTGCCAAATTTGAAAAATTTCGGTAGTGAGTTTTCAACACACACATTTTTTCAGCTCGCGATAACTCAAAATTTATTAAAGCTATTAAGCTCAAATTTTAAATTTAGGTTACATAGGGTATACTTGTTAGTTGGTTATATTTTGGGCGCAATTCGGTATCCGGAAGTGGTAGTTTACTTGAAGGCCAAAACAGTTTTTTGAGAATATCTTAATAAATTATTGAGTTACCAAAAATGTTGTTATTATAAAAAATATGTAGACTAGTATTGGCTACAATTTTTATTTGAAACTTTTTTCGATATTTTGTACCGTATACAAGTTATGCTAAAGGTAAATATTTATGACGGCTGGTTAATACCTTCAAACCGCCAACAAGAGTATTTTCGAGTACCTCCCGTCAAAATGCGACCCTCAAATACTTTATAGGCCTGGGTTCAAAACCTAATCAACACGAAAGTAAATAGATATTTTAATATTTATGCAAACGTGTATTATAGATCAATGTTTTGGTTTAATTTAATTTTGTTTTCAAACTATTGTTTGTGTTTTGTTTACCACAGTTAATTGTTTTCATTAGTGTCATTAATTAAATTAAACATTAATTAGTTTGAAATTTATTTAATACTAATATAATACATTAATTAATTTAATAATACAATTTATTTATCACTACACTTTAAAATAAACACAATTAATTTATATTATTTCACACAAAGGGCACTATTTTAAACTTTTCAGTCACTAAGTTTGCAAAGTCTATTTTTCAACACCGACAAATTTTTGCAGAACACTTCAACATCCGCTCTGAACGGCGGACGACATTCAACTGTTCGTTTCGCAGCGCGTCTACTAACCATTCTGAAATTTTAGTTCGTTTCTCTGTTCAATAACAGTGGCGTAGGTCAAGACTTTCTTATCTAATTTATGGGGCAGGCCAAGATAAGTGTTTTTTGTAGTATTTTATAGCTAACTGTGGTATATTTACAGCTACAGTGCGACCAAGTTGAAGTGAAGCAATATAAAAAAAATATCGAGACAATTATTTTTTAGTATTAAATATTTCATAATAAATTAATGATTGTAAATTTCAAATTATTTTACCGGTACATTATGCTGTTTTAAGTAAATGGTTGTGCGTTGTGGGGGCACGATTTGACGGCTGGTACACCTGTAAAACTTACAAGAACAATCATAAAAATAATTAACTCTACACATGTCGATAATACAGTTAAACCAATTTATCTCTAATATAAAACGCAATACAAAAAAAAAGTTTCAAATAAAAATTGTAGCTAATAATATTTCGAACAAAAAAGGTTATGTACAATTTCCGCGTATCTACTTCCGGTCTTGAAATAAACACGTCTATATATCAAACTTACATCAAACAGTCAAATGCTAATTTTAAACCTAGATCTAAACCTAATTTAAACCTGAACCGAACGAGATAAATGAGTGTTCCAAACAGTTTTCAATGCAGAATTAAATTCTCTACAAGTTTTACTCAAAGCATTTTCTTGTAAAATGATTAGGGTTGCAATGGCGGCCCAAAAACTGTTGTGGCCTTACACGCTTACGCGGAAACGCACTCCCGTGTGTCGCAAGTTATTTTAAACCCAATTTAACCCAAAACTAAACAAGATAAATGAATGGGATAAAAAGTTTTAGATGCAGAATTTAATTCTCTACAAGTTTTATATGAAGCATTTTTTTGTAAAATCATCAAGTTGGCAATGGCGCAACTTTATTTCAGGATGAATAAATTTTTTTGTCATTTTATCTTAACTCTTGTTGTAGAACTGTACATTTTAAATAATATATTAAATCATGATCTGCAATTGCAGAGTGCATACTGTGTGTGTGTAACTTGAATTATTGATTTTAATAACCTGCACTACTATGTAACTAGATAACTAATGTTCTAATTATAGCTCTATTAAATTAATTAATTGCATCATTAATTATTTTACTTACATGTTCAAGACACACTTGAATTATACATTACATTTCTAACCTATGAAATAATTTATCAAAGATCATATCTTATATTAATTGGTTCACATTTCAAATGTGACCAAAATTCTCTTCTAAAATAATTGCTCAGATAATTTATTGATGACCCAAGGGTGCTCTGATATATCTATAATCGATTTGAAACAAAAAATTGTAATATTACTAAATTATTGCATGATTTTTGTACATTTCCCAAAGTCAATTCCACATATCTATAAACAGTCACCCTATTTTTTTTACAATAACTCAAAAACTAATTGAGATATTTTTTTCAAATTTTATATTTGGGTTACACAGGGTATACTTGTTAGTTGGGTGTATTTTGGGCGCAATTCGTTAACCGGAAGTGGTAGTTTACTTGAAGTCCAAAACAGTTTTTTGGGAATATCTCAGTAAATAATTGAGATACGAAAAATTTTGAAATAATGAAAAAGATGTAGAATAGTATTGCCTACAATTTTTATTTGAAGCTTTTTTCACTAGGACCTTTTATATTAGATATAATACAAATAATTTGAAGTTTTATCATATCTTTTGAATTTCTGCTCAAAATAAATATAATAATTAAGGTAATTCTGTAACGTTTTAAAGTGTTTAAGTGTTTTTTGAATATAGTTATCACGCTGAACTTATTTTGTGGAGAAAACAAAGTTTTTAATTTTTAATGTATTGCTTGTCTTAAATATTTAATTATTTTTGATTCAATTTATTTCAAAACTCAATCCAGCTAGAAAAAAAAGTTTCAAATCAAAGTTGTAGGTAATTGTTTTAGGAACAAAAAAGGTTATTAGCAATTTTCCTGTATCTACTTCCGGTTTCGAGAAAAACACATATAACTGAAGCATCTTTGCGTCAAATTTATTTTTAGATTTTATTTTGCTTTTTTACCTCCCGCAACATCCTGTAAGGGAGGTATAGGAATCATGCTAAAAATTCGATAGTTAAAATACGATATTCCTAGTTTCGCGATGTCTGCAGTTATTAATGTCCTTTTTTGCCGCTAGATAGTGCCATTCTACATTTAAAAGTATTGTTAATTAATTTTATATTTCATAATTAATTCTATAGTTTAGTGCAGAATATATTTACACACACAGATAGAATTTTTATTTTGAAATATCTCAAAAAATAAGTCAGATAAATTAGATTATGTCTAATTGATTCTCTGTACCAGATACCTACACGAAAACAGTGACAAGGCTGGTTTTAATTATATAAATTTAGATCGGGATTTTATCCCGGTCGTCAGTAATACAAACATAGTCATTTTCTCACTATTTCTAGGGGTTAATTATGGTTGAGGATAAAATAAATATATGGCAGTTGTAGTACAACAGTTTAAAGCACACTCTTCCTTATCTGATTTATGTTCCTGTAAGGAAGGTATGGGTTTCATGCCAAAAAATTCGGTAGTGAGTTTTTTTCTATAGATGAGCTCGTTTTAAAGTACAATAATTTGTACGCAATGTCTGTGTGTGTGTCTGTCTGGATGTGTGTGTGGATCTTTGCAGTTACGTTTTCTGAAAAACTACTCAACAGAAAATTTGTCTAGGGGTTGATTATGGTAGAGGATGAAATATTATAATCAATATATGGCAGTGGTAGTACCACGGTTAAAGCACTCATCCTTATCTGATTTGTATTCCTGTAAGGAGGTATGGGATTCATACTAAAATATGCGGTAGTGAGTTTTCAATGGTGAGCACGTTTTAAAGTCTTCCACAGTACAATTTTTAGTAGTTTTGCAATGTCTGTCTGTGTGTGTTTCTGTCTGGATGTGTGTGTGGATTGGAGTTACGTTTTCTCGAAAACTACTTACCAGAAAATTTTGCTTATATGAGTTGTATCGTATTGGGAAGAAAAGAATAATAAAATACGATTTAAATAGTTTTGCAATGTCTGTGTGTGTGTCTGTCTGGATATGTGTGGATCTTGGAGTTACGTTTTCTCAAAAACTACTAAACAAAAATTTTTGATATTTTGCATATATCAATTATATCTTCTTGGGAAGAGCTGACTAATTTTTGGTGATAATCCAATAACCGGAAGTGGTAGTTTACTTGAAGCCCTATCAAGCTATTTTGAAAAATTACACCTTTTAGGGGTTGATTAAGGTTAAGTATGAAATATTATAATAAATACATAGTAGTTGTAGCACTACAGTTAAAGCGCTCATCCTTATATGGCTTGCACAATCAGTAATTGCTGATAAATTATAAAATTTCTTCAGATATTTCTTTCGGCATTTGTTTAAATATTTGTAGAAGTCTGATCAGAGGCTGTTTTTACCTCCCGCCACGTCCTGTAAGGAAGGTAAAGGAATCATGCATTATGGTCGATGATTCAACAACCCTTTACACACTAGAACTACTATGTGTTTTATGTTCTATTATATTGTTCTTGAAGTTGCTAGAACTGTAAATTATATTTCACTGCAATTGTGTGAGAAGTTAGCAAAATGTGACAGTTATAACTTCACACTGAACTCAGCTCTACAGAATTTATTTTCTGGCTGGTTCACGATATAATGTAGCAGTTAATGTTTCCAGAAATACTTTGCTTTGTGTTTTGAAATAGTTATTGTTACAATTGTAAGAGTATTCTAAATAAACGGTACGAAATATAAAAAAAAGTTTCAAACAAAAGTTGTAGGAAATATTATTCTACATATTTTTGTTAATAACAAATTTTACTGTAACTCAATTATTTACTGAGATATTCCAAAAAAACTGTTTTGTTTTTCAAGTAAACTACCATTTTTGGTTGGTGTATTTCTACCAAAATTTATCCAGTTTACAACGCTACCCAATAAAGGCTAAGTATAAAATTTTAAAATAATCGTATTGTTAGTTACATTTAAAAAATATTTTTTTGTGGAAACAAATGAAAATTTAATTAATTCAAGTCCTAAACAAATAATGGAAACGTATATATAATAGAATACAAGAAATGGAATAAAGACAAATGATACTTCAACAATGTAGCCGAAAAATAAACCAGAAATACAACAAAAGTTATTGTTTTGTCAAGAAAATTTCATTCATTTATCAAAGGACGATTGTTTTGAAACAATTATATTTTACATTTTCTTATAGCTGTTTAATTGTGGCTTTAATCCTGTTAATTTGTGGGGTTGTTCCTGGCTTTAACCGTATTTTATTTAGACTTCCTTTTATTATACAGGCTGTGAAACAATTGGCTCACAATTTTTTTTATTTGTTTTTCTTTTCAGTTTTAAAAAGTCTGGGCTTATTTGCTATTAGATTTTTCAAGGTCACCCCCCCCCCCTTCCCCCTCGGTAACCGTATTTTAAAGAAACATAACCTCAAATTTCTTTTTTCCCACAAGTCACACGTTCTGAAATAAATAATATTTGCACAGACAACAAAAGTCAACAAAGTCAGTTATTGCATTTGGTTTATTTTGTCACATTTCACATCAGCTAGGCATGGAAATTCGACGGTATTCAATTTTCCGCGTTGTCGAATGTTTCGATGCGATATTGTTCTACTCACGTCGTTATGGTTTAACAAAACGACAGCTGCGGAACATAGGCGGCTCGTTATAAAAGGGGAGTGGTTTTTTTTAATTTGTCTAACTTTAGCGCTATGTATCTTTGAAAGTAATGATTGTAGAGTAATAATTCATACATGGTTGGAAAGTCTGTCAAGTTCTCTTTAAAACTAGCCTAAATTCATTCCTCTATCTTTTTGGACTTCAGTACAGTCCTGTTAAATAGTCGAGCTGAATTTATAGGTGACAAAAATTTTTTGTCTAAATTTAAACCTCTGTATCTTAGAAACTATTAATTGTAGAATGATAAATAATACATGGTTGTAAAGCCTATTCATTCCTCTTTAAAACAAGACTAAATTCAATCCCCTACCTCTTTGGACTTCAGTACAGTCCCATTCAAAATTCGAGCTGACTTTATAGATAAAATTTTTTTATTTGACTAACTTTAAGCCCTCATATCTCAAATACTGTTCATCGCAAAAACATAAATAACACATCGCTGGATAGCCCATTGAATCCTCTTTAAAATAAGCCTAAATTCATCCCTCTACCTCTTCGGACTTCAGTACAGTCCTGTTAAAAATTCGAGCTGAATTTATAGATCAAATTTTTTTATTTGTCTAACTTTAAGCCCTCATATCTCAAATACTATTGATCGCAAAAATATAAGTAACACATCGTTGTATAGCCCATTGAATCCTCTTTAAAACAAGCCTAAATTCATCCCTCTACCTCTTCGGACTTCAGTACAGTCCTGTTCAAAATTTGAGCTGAATTTATTGATAAATTTTTTTATTTGTCGAACTTTAAGCCCTCATATCACAAATACTATTCATCGCAAAAATATAAGTAACACATCGTTGGATAGCCCATTGAATCCTCTTTAAAACAAGCCTAAATTCATCCCTCTATCTCTTCGGACTTTAGTACAGTCCCATTCAAAATTTGAGCTGAATTTATTGATAAATTTTTTTATTTGTCTAACTTTAAGCTCTCATATCTCAAATACTATTCATTGCAAAAACATAAGTAACACATCTTTGTATAGCCAATTAAATCTTCTTTAAAACAAGCCTCAATTCATCCCTCTACCCTTCGAGCCTCTGTACAGTCCCGTGAAAAAGTTTAGCAGAAATCCAAATACTAAAAGATGTATGTTTTCTAAATTTGAACCTCAATATTTCAAAAAGTATTTATCGTAGAATAATAACTAATATATTACTGAATAGCGTATTGAATCCTCTTTTAAACTAGCCTGGATTCAAACCTGTAGCTCTTTGGATCTTGGTACAGTCCCATGAAAAAGTAGAGATGAATGTATAGATGACAAAAATGAAATTTCTCTGAATGTGAAAATTGTGTTCTCAACATTTAAGCAGCTATAACTCAAAAACTAATCATCGTACATTAATAAGTAACATATCGTTGGATAGCTTATTAAATCCCCTTTAAAACTAACCTAAATACAACCCTGTAACCCTTTACGTTTTGGTACAGTCCCGTGAGAAATTTGAAACGAATGTAAAAGTGAAAAATAAATTGTCCAAATTTGAGCCCCAATATCTCAGGAACTATTCATCGTATGGGGTTGATAAATACACCCTTAGATAGATTATTCACCTCTCTTTAAAACAAGCCTAAATACAACCCTGTAACTCTTCTCGTTTTGGTACAGTCCCGTGAGAAATTTTAAACAAATGTAAAAGTGAAAAATAAATTGTCTAAATTTGAGCCCCAATATCTCAGGAACTATTCATCGTATGGGGTTGACAAACACACCCTTGGATAGACTATTCACCCCTCTTTAAAACAAGCCGAAATACAACCCTCTACCGCTTCGGCCTTAGGTACAGTCCCGTAGAAAACCAGAGCTGAATTTTTAAATAACTAAAAAGTGAACGTTATTTTTATTAATTCACTCTAACAAAATGAGCAGCAATTGCAGATTTTTCATTACACCATGGTACCATAGAAACACTATATTAAATTTTTTACGAAATGTGACACATGTCAAAGTGATTGTGAAGCTGTTTTCTTACCGAAATGTCAAAAAATAAAATACGTATACAAAATAAAATTTTTCTGTATCATCAAAAATTATTTTATACCGTTTAAGAGTTGCATTGAGCGGCAGATTATGTGCTGCCCACATCAGATTTTTTAAATATCATTTTCTTTGTCTCTGTAATACACCAATTAGTCTGAACATAACTACAAGCGTTTCAAAAATACTCGGCTAGTTTCACAAATGTGAACGACCCGAATGGAGCTAACTTCTCTTCGTTGTATTGCTCACAAAATAATAATAATAAGAAGAAATAAATAAGCAAAAAGCATGAAACTGCAAAAATTAGCAGAGGCACAGTGGCGTACTTGATTTTTTTTTAGGTAGGGGCCCGTTATTACAAACCGTATTTATTTTTCAGTTTTTTTTTTCATGTTTACAGTGCAAAACAGAGAGGACATAATTATTTGTCACACTAGAGACAAAATAGCTTTATCCACTCTCGCTCAAATTGCCTCATTCGCTACGCTCATGAGGCAATACGAGCGTGAGTAAAAGAAACGTTTTCCTCTCGTGTTCCACACACATTTCTAAAACACACTTTGACAACAAAATACACAACTGACACATTAAAAGTTAGGTTAGTTTACGTATAACAGTATAACAGTGTTGCCAATGGGCCAAACTTAAATATAAAGTTGTCAATTTGTGGTTTAATCTAGAAAAAAAAAATAATATAAAACATAGTTTTAGTTTTTGTCAAAAGTTTATTAACAAAAAAATATTATTTTTTGGGCAGTTACAGTACTATGGATAGAGCAACAGGCATGGTTTCATACCCGGTTCCGTGTTAATAAATCAATAAATAATTTGTTTGTCAATGAGATTTTAATTAGCAATTATTTTAACAGTCTATCTCTCTTATAAATTAAATTAATAATTCATGAAAAATTAAACGATATTGTCAATAATTTAGTAATTAAAATTTATTACCATATAACAACAAAGATCAAAAGAAAATTTGTTTATAATTATTTTCATCTGTTTTGTGTTCATTTTCATCCACTTTAGTATACTTGAAATATTTAATTTCAACTTGAAAATAATAATATTTTATTAAATTTTATTATTTATCCTGAAAAACATTTTGAATTAGTTTCAAAATAATTATAATTTTTTGTTGAGTTTTACCCATAATTTTCATGTTAAATAATTGGGTAAACCCTAATGTAAAACCAGAAACAGATGCAGAATTCAATTCTCTACAACTTTTATTTGAAGCATTTTTTCATAAAATTATTAGGAAAGCAGTGGTACCAACAAAAATGTCAAAGCTCTCTGCCAACGAACCTCTCTGCTAACATTAGTAAATTTAAACCTAATTTAATCCAGAACTATCCAAGATAAACAAATGAAACAAAATGTATTCGATGCAGAATTCAATTCTCTACAAGTTTTATTTGAAGCATTTTTCCATAAAATTATCCAGGTAGCAGTGGTACCAACAAAAATGTTGTACTGTTACTCTCTAACTCTCTTCTGCCATGTGTAAATTTAACCCTAATTTAATCCAGAACTAAACAAAATAAACAAATGAAGCAAACTGTATTAGATATAGAATTCAATTCTCTATAAGTTTTACTCGAAGCATTTTTCCACAAAATGCTCAGGGAAGCAGTGGTACCAACAAAACTGTTGTACTGTTACTCTCTAACTCTCTTCTGTCTTGCGCAAATTTAACCCTAATTTAATCCAGAACTAAACAAGACAAACAAGCGAAACAAACTGTATTAGATGCAGAATTTAATTCTCTACAAGTTTTACTCGAAGCATTTTTCCATAATATGCTCAGGGAAGCAGTGGTACCAACAAAACTGTAGAACTGTTACTCTCTAACTCTCTTCTGGCATGTGTAAATTTAACCCTAATTTAATCCAGAACTAAACAAAATAAACAAATGAAGCAAACTGTATTAGATATAGAATTCAATTCTCTATAAGTTTTACTCGAAGCATTTTTCCACAAAATGCTCAGGGAAGCAGTGGTACCAACAAAACTGTTGTACTGTTACTCTCTAACTCTCTTCTGTCTTGCGCAAATTTAACCCTAATTTAATCCAGAACTAAACAAGACAAACAAGCGAAACAAACTGTATTAGATGCAGAATTTAATTCTCTACAAGTTTTACTCGAAGCATTTTTCCATAATATGCTCAGGGAAGCAGTGGTACCAACAAAACTGTAGAACTGTTACTCTCTAACTCTCTTCTGGCATGTGTAAATTTAACCCTAATTTAATCCAGAACTAAACAAGACAAACAAATGAAACAAACTTTATTCGATGCAGAATTCAATTCTCTACAAGTTTTATTTGAAGCATTTTTTCATAAAATTATCCAGGAAGCAGTGGTACCAACAAAACTGTTGAACCCTTACTCATTTACGCCAAAACATTCATCAATTTTTTTTTAATATCACCGACAATTTTTTTGGGACAATCTTTACATGTACATAACCCTAAAAGAGCCCCCTTTCTAAATACCCTCTCGCCCCGCCACTGCCCCCGAGCAAAAACCGTGGAAAAACCGAAAGACAAACCTCAAAAATTAACCGAAAAAAAAAACATCTTTTCTTACATATGTTCGTACACAAGATCAAACAAATTATGATTCCTTTTTTTATTTGCAGTGCCACCCTCTCATAAATTTCCAACTAAAATAGCTCGGAAACAGGTCCGGAATAATAATGAATTCGATCGTTTCGTGACTGCGTTTTAGAAACGTGGGCCGGCGTAAGGAGGGGGAGATTTGATAGTAGAATTTAAATTAGATTTTTTTGTACGTTTTTATGATACAGATGTTACAGGAATTTTTTTTGTGTCCTGATGATTTGTCCAACGTTTGGGGGTCGGTATTTGACGGCTGGTAAATTATTATTATTATTAATTGTTGTACATTAAGTCGCAATGATTATTTAAAAATATTGTGACGTTAGAGTTGTCAGAATAGATATTGTAAATAATTAAAATTAAATTTCGCGGTAAAAAAGTCCACTTCCGGTTGACAAATTTTCCCCAAAATCAAATGAACTCTTCCGTATGTTGTACAAATATAAAATACAAAATTTTATAATTTTCTGTCTAGTAGTTCTTGAGATATTACAACAAAACTCTAATCATACATCCACCCAGCCATACACACAGACACATAGATATTCGAAAAAATAATTAAAATTATAATTTTCTATTGAGTAGTTCTTGATATATTGGAACGAAACTCTACACATACATCCGTCCAGCCATACACACAGACTCATACATTCTCAAAAAAATAATTAAAATTATAATTTTTTGTTGAGTAGTTCTTGATATATTGGAACGAAACTCTACACATACATCCATTCGGCCATACACACAGAAACAACATTCTTGAAACAATAATAAAAATGTATTCTAAAACGTTCTTATTAACTCGAAAACTTATTAATTTTCGGACCAAACAATTCGAATCAAATTTCAAAGCCTCTCATATTTTTATCACAGTTTCTAGAGGTAAACCAATGCTGTGTAAGCCCCAAGAGACATATGAACTAACAAATGCGACGACAGCCAATGACATGTCGTTAAATAAACCGATTTTATTTAGGCAAGAAATTGGAATTGTCATAAAATATTTTTTATGTTCTCTGTCTTTTTTTATGTTTATATCAAAAGTGGTTGATGATAGAAAAAAAATTTTCAAATAAAAATTGTAGCCTAGAAAATTTGCTATAAAAAAGGTTATTTTAGATTTTTTCGTATCTTTTATAATTTCCAAAAATATTGCCTTAAACATTAATTTAGCTTTATTTCTGTTACAAGTTTAACTGGAAACAGTTTCCTGAGACATCTATCGCTTGTAGTATGTAACTAACCCGTAACGATCAATACTTAACTTCCTTTTGTGCCGCTAGATAGCGCCAGTGGTACCAATTGTATATTTATACAGTATTATTAATTAATTTTATATTTCATAATTAATTCTACAGTTAAGTGTAGAATATATTTATACAGCCAGCTAATATTTTTATTTTGAAATATCTCAAAAAATAAGTCAGATAAATTAGATTATGTCTAATTGTTTCTCTGTACCAGATACCTATACGAAATCCATGAGAAGGCTGGTTTTGAGCATAAAAAATTTGGATCGGGATTTTATCCTGGTCTTCAGTAATACAAACATAGACATTTTCCCACTATTTAGGGGTTGATTAGGATTAAGGATGAAGTTTTGCAATGTCTGTGTGTGTGTCTGTCTGGATGTGTGTATGGAGTTGTTTTCTTAAAATCTGCTTAAGAGAAAATTTTGCATATATGAATTGTATGCTATTGGGAAAAAAAATAATAAAATACTGTTTTAATAGTTTTGCAATGTCTGTGTGTGTGTCTGTCTGGATGTGTGTGGATCTCTGGAGTTGTTTTCTCAAAATCTACTCAACATAAAATTTTGATATTTTGTATATATCAATTGTATCCTCTTTGGAAGAGCTGATTAGTTTTTGGTGATAATCCAATAACCGGAAGTGGTAGTTTACTTGAAGCCCTATCAAGTTATTTTGAAAAAACTCAAATGTTTCAAATATTATTATCTACAATTGTTGTTTAAAACATTTTTCTCTTACTGTCTCCATGTACGAATTACAACACGTAAAAGAAAAATTATATTTTGACTTTTTTAAATCTGCTAACCTATGCTTTTTAAAACATAAAACAATGGTTGAGAAATGTCACAATTTTTTTAATTGATGAGTGTTTCTTCATTGTATGATAAGAAATCTATGGCGGGCTGTATTGTGCTACCCACAACAGATTTTTATATTGCTGTTAATTACCTATTCATTTTACAACGGAAGTGTAAATACAAAAGTTGTTGAGAGTATTAAAAATAACGAAAAATATTTGACACTTCTAAAACAATTTATTCAGCAGAAATTCGCCATTATATAAGTACAATACTTTACAAAATTTCTACATAAAATATTGTAACACTGTAATATATAAATCAAAATATGTTTTCTGAAATGAAAAAAATATATTTCGTTTTTAATTCGATTGACAATTTATATTGAAGAAAGAAACTAAACCGTGAGAGATTTCAAACTATTATTTTTCATTTGTTATCTTAACTTAGATCTGTGTACTCACTAATTTATCGTCATTGTTTAAGTTTAAGAAATAGCACGCGAAAAAATAATTTTTTTTTGAAACAAAGAAAATTAAGCGAGTTGTATTGTTGAATGAACAATGAAATATTTTAGTTTCTATACCTCTGTAACCTGCTGTCAAATGCCAAAACCCTTTATCAATTGATTATCTTAAGAATATACAAGTTTATATTCATTGACCGCTTCGTAAAAATTGTTACAAACACTTTATAAAAAGTAGGACAGTCTTTCTGTATTCTCACATACCGTACTGCAGTTGTTTTATATACAATGTGTACATGAACAAGTGACTGTCGGATGTAGCGGTGTTACACTTTGACGGCTGGTACACTCACTGTTAAAATTATCCGGGAAATAAAAAAATTCAATTATTTATTTTGTCTGAAAATAGTTTTATAACCGGCATTGCTTTACTGTGTGTTTTACAGAAAAATGCTTCAAATAAAACTTGTAGAGAATTAAATTCTGCATCTAAAACTGTTTAGAACACTCATTTATCTCGTTTGGTTCAAGTATAAATTATGTTTAAACTCGAGTAACTACCCTAAACAATTTAAACCTGATTTGAACCTGAACCAAACAAGGTATAAAAATGGGACCAACCGTATTTCATACAGAATTTAATTCTCTACAAGTTTTACTTGAAGCATTTTTTCATAAAATTGTCAGGGAAGCAGTGGTACTACCAAAACTGTTTTATGACATCATAAAATTTTTCACATTTAAAAAAAAATGTTCTTAGTAATTTAAGAGTTAATTTAAACAAGAACTAAACATGATAAATGAATGAAATAAACTGGTTTCGATGCAGAATTTAATTCTCTACAAGTTTCATTTGAAGCATTTTTCCATAACATTATCAGGGAAACAATGGTACCAACAAAACTATTGAACCATTACCCTTTTACGCTGAAACAACTTTAAACCTAATTTACACCTGAACTAAGTAAGGTATAAACCTGGGACCTACACTATCCGATGCAGAATTTAATTCTCTACAAGATTTATTTGAAGCATTTTCCTGTTAAATTGTTAGGGAACCAGTGGTACCAATAAAACTGTTTTATGAAATCGTCCAATATTTTACATGTTAAGAAACTGACTTTAGTAAATTTATACTTAATTTAAGCGAGAACTAAACATGGTAAATTAATGAAATAAACTGTATTCAATGCAGAATTTATTTCTCTACAAGATTTATTTGAAGTATTTTTCCATAAAATTATCAGGGAAGCAATGGTACCAACAAAACTATTGAACCATTACCCTTTTACGCTGAAACAACTTTAAACCTGATTTACACCTGAAATAAGCAAGGTATAAACCTGGGACCTACACTATCCGATGCAGAATTTATTTCTCTACAAGATTTATTTGAAGCATTTTCCTGTTAAATTGTTAGGGAACCAGTGGTACCAATAAAACTGTTTTATGAAATCGTCCAATATTTTACATGTTAAGAAACTGACTTTAGTAAATTTATACTTAATTTAAGCGAGAACTAAACATGGTAAATTAATGAAATAAACTGTATTCAATGCAGAATTTATTTCTCTACAAGATTTATTTGAAGTATTTTTCCATAAAATTATCAGGGAAGCAATGGTACCAACAAAACTATTGAACCATTACCCTTTTACGCTGAAACAACTTTAAACCTGATTTACACCTGAAATAAGCAAGGTATAAACCTGGGACCTACACTATCCGATGCAGAATTTATTTCTCTACAAGGTTTATTTGAAGCATTTTCCTGTTAAATTGTTAGGGAACCAGTGGTACCAATAAAACTGTTTTATAAAATCGTCCAATATTTTACATTTTAAGAAACTGACTTTAGAAAATTTATACTGAATTTAAACGAGAACTAAACATGGTAAATTAATGAAATAAACTGTATTCAATGCAGAATTTAATTCTCTACAAGATTTATTTGAAGCATTTTTCCATAAAATTATCAGGGAAACAATGGTACCAACAAAACTCTTGAACCATTACCCTTTTACGCTGAAACAACTTTAAACCTGATTTAAACCTAAACCAAGCAAGGTATAAATCTGGGTCCAACACTATTCGATGCAGAATTCAATGCTTTACAAGTTTTATTTGAAGCATTTTTTTGTAAAGTCATCAGGGAAAGCAATAAAAGGCATCAAAGTCAAAACCAAATCATTTTAACGATTTTTCTTTGCCGCTTTGCTCTTACTCTACCGGGACTAGAACCAAGAGCCTCTCGTTGTAAGTAGAGAGTTCCACTACTCCTGCGAAACAGTTGAATGTATCGGATGTTGTCGCCCGCTCAGACTGGCAGCCAGTCGCTTGTTGAAAGCTGCATGATATAGAACGTAAACGTTTATTTAAAAAATTGGAAAGTGGAGTATTTGAGTGTTGTGTGTTAGATTTTTGTGATTATTAATTATTGAAAAATTATTTAAAAAGTTTACAATAGACCTAACAAAACTAGGCTTTCAATTCTGAACGGTAAGTTAATAATTAATAATAATAAAATTTAGTTTTAGTTTAGTTTAGTAATTTATAAAACATTTTTATAAAACATAAATGTTTAAATATTCAATATTATTTAGATATTGGCTTAGTTGAATGTTGTAGAATTTCTAATTTGTTTAACACTGTATATATATTAAATAAATATACTGTCAAATGTGCTGTGGGTAACACAGAACTTCTCAGGGTATGTCAAACAGTGATTATACATTTCATGAAAACATTTATTTAACTTAAAAGTAATTTGGGACAAAAATCGTAAAAATTCAAAGTTTGCCGGGCTGTAACTCAAAAACCAAACGAGATATCGAGTCGCGATCAACGGCCTTAAACTCCCCACTCCACAAATACCTTATAAAAAAATTTTCAAAAAATTTTGAAAAAAATTTTTTTTTGTCATTTCCAAAATCCAAAATTTTTGATTATCAATAACTGAAAATCTAGGCAAGATACGAAGTTGCGGAGCACACCGTTGGATCGGGCTCGTCGAGTTGCATATTGGTGCAAATTTTCATTAAAATATTTTGACGGGCTTAGATTTTCCAGGGAAAATTCAAAAAACGCTAAATTTTCCAATGCAAATGCCTTAAAAATTTTTTGGCGAAAAAAACAAAAGTCTCAGAATTGGATGAAAATTTGGTTGTTTGGTATTTGGGCCATGGAGATTTCAGAACTGGCGGCCATTTTGAGATATCTCGTTTAGTTTCCGAGATATCAAGTAGCGTTTTTTAAATTTTACCTATTTTGATAATTTTTTAGAACTTTTGCTCTAACTATTTTTGCAGCCAACTAAATTCAATAAAATTATTCAGGCTTATGGAGAAATCCTTGCTGAGTCTAACGGTGAAGTCCCCAAGTCCATAACTAGTCCAGTTTTTGAGATACAGTTGAGTTTATCCAGACATTTTTGACAAAAGTTTATTTAACCGAATTTGACAGCTCGACTCCTAGTATTTTTGTTATTACAACAGCAACAGCCTAGCTAACGTTTTACAAATAAATAAAGCTATTTATTCTGTCTTCAAAGTAACTTTTATTATAGTACGATTTACAGGTGTGCCAACCTTATCCTTGCATTTAAAACACCAGTTAATGTTTTTTATTATTGTTATTATACATTCATTCCGCATTCCTTTTTTGTACGAGCGTACCTATAAAATCAACTACAGAGTGTTAAAAAAACAGTTAGACAAATGATAGAATTTTAAGAAATTTATTCGCGAACAATTTTCATTTTTAAACTTTTTTTCTATCGAGTTCCCACTTAAAAAAAAAATTGCAAAATACATTACAATGCATTGTACCTAAAGTGCATCAAGGTGTAAAAGTTTACCGGAAATGCATGTTTTACACTGCTACCGGAAGTTGCTTTCCTCGGCTTGGTGATTTTCTTAATTATTTTGTAACATGAATGACATAGAAATCATATAATAATGTTATTTAAGTTTTTGCGCTCATCAATAACTTTAAACCTGATTAATACCTGAACCGAACAAGATAACAAAATGAACCAAACAGTAATCGATGCAGAATTCATTTCCCTACAAGTTTTATTTGAAGCATTTTTTAATAAAATAGTTGGGGAAGCAGTGGTACCAACAAAACTGTTAAATCAATATTTTTCATTTAAAATAAATGTTTTTAGTAACTTTACACCTAATTTATACCTGAACTAAACAAGATAAATGAATGAACCAAACTGTTTTCAATGCAGAATTTAATGCTCTACATGATTTATTTGAAGTATTTTTCGGTAAAATAATCAGAAAAGCAATGGAGCACCCAAAACTGTTTTGTAAAATAATTCAAAATTTCATATTTTAAGAAACTGTCTTCAGTTATTTTAGTCATGTTTTAAACTAGTACTAAATGAGGTAGAAGAATGAACTAAACGATTTCTGATGCAGAATTTAATTTTCTACAAGTTTTATTTGAAGCTTTTTTCTGTGAAATGATTACCGGAGCAAGGTTGGCCCAAAAACTCTTGTACGCCTCTGAGTTATAACGTTAGACAGCATTGCTAACTTTAGGTTTAATTTAAATCTGAACTAAACAAGATAAATGAGTGTTCTAAACAGTTTTAGATGCAGAATTAAATTCTCTATAAAATTTATTTGAAGCATTTTTCCGTAAAATTATTATAAAAGCAACAGGACATCCAAAACATATTTAAAAAAAATGTCCTCATTTAATTTATTTTACACCTAATTTAAATGAGTACTAAACAAGATAAATGAATGAACCAAACAGTTTTAAATGCAGAATTCAATTCTCTACAACACTTATTTGAAGCATTTTCTTGTAAAATACTCACGAAAGCAACGCCAGGCTAAAAACTGCTGAAGCAAAGAAGTGTCACAAATTTAAGTGCCAAATTTTATGTCATTACTTTCTGCTTGCTTCACACTTCTTCATCTAAGTACTGTTACTATTACAACAGTTGCAAACGCTTCTTCATTTTGTGTTAAAGTGTTGAAATTCGCACTTACGTAAAAGGGATATAAGAACAATGCCCATCATTGAAATGTGATTTTTTTAGGTATTTCAAAATGTTGATTATATATACTTATGTGTGTTTGTTTGAATATCTCAGGAATGGTTCAACCGATTTTGACGAAACCTTTTTCAGATTAAAGAGTAGGTTTTCAGCTACAATATACGGTAGTTAAATGTTGGGTGAAACAAAATGGCGACCGGAAATCGCATTTTTTAAAATAACCAATTTTTTTTTTTCATGTATTTGGCACAACTGGTACAAAATACAGAAAAATGTTTCAAATAAAAATTGTTGGCAATACTGTTCTACATCTTTTCCATTATAACAAATTTTGTCGTAGCTCAATTATTTTCTGAGATATACCTAAAAAACGGTTTAGGCCTTTAAGTAAACTACCACTTCCGGTTATTGGATTACTACCATATTTTAATCAGCATACAACTAGACCCTTGTGAATGTAAATATAAAATTTGAAATTTTTATTATGGATATATTTTGAGAAATTAATTATAATCTAGTTTGACAGCTCGACTACTAGTATTTTTCATGATTACAGGCATCACTGTCTCATTAGCTAGCTGGCGTTTTACAAATAGATAATGCTATTTATTTGTAACGATTTCGGAGAAAATATAATACATATTGCGGCACTCAAATAATAAATTATACTTTTGTGCCAACATTTATAAATATTGCAGTTTTCATCGAACATTTTCAAATAATCACCTTTACAATTTAACCAATTGTAGAAACTAAATTTTAAATTAAAAATACATGCTCTATTTACTTTAGTTTAGTGTTAAATTGCTCTCATTATTTTGAATTTACTGTAATTTTATAAACAATTTGAAAAAAAAATTTCAGTGTTTATAATGATACAAAACAATATATAATAAAGCCTTGGGAAAATGTTCTTTTATTAAATTGGCAGCATTTATTAAAACCATCATTATTCGTACAAACAAATGGGTAAACTTTTCAATCTGGTTTCTTAATAATTCAGAGGTATTTCACGCCAAAATGTTGGCAAAACTGGGTCAATGACATAGAAGAAAAGATGTATTTATTATTAATAAAATTTGATTCATACAATAATTATTAATTATATTATCACATCCGATATAGCAGCTTTATTGTTTTATGGCCGCCATTTTGTTCCTGAGTATTTTACAAAAAAATGCTTCAAATAAATCTTGTAGAGAAATAAATTCTGCATCTAAAACTGTTTAGAACACTCATTTATCTTGTTTAGTTCTAGTTTAAATTAAGTTTAAAGTTACATGTGACACACGGGAGTGTGACCATGCGTTGGTGTGTAAGGCTCCAACAGTTTTTGAGCTACCATTGCTTTCATGATGATTTTACCGAAAAATGCTTCAAATAAATCTTGTAGAGGATTAAATTCTGCATCCAAAACTGTTTACAACAATCATTTATCTTTTTTAGTTCTGGTTTAAATGAGGTTTAAAGTTACATGTGACACACGGGAGAGTGACCATGCGTTGGTGTGTAAGGCTCCAACAGTTTTTGGGCTACCATTGATTTATTGATAATTTTACCGAAAAATGCTTCAAATAAATCTTATAGAGAATTAAATTCTGCATCTAAGCATGTTGGTCCCGTTTTTATACCTTGTTTAGTTCAGGTATAAATCAGGTTTAAAGTTAATACTTGACACATTTTTGATACATTGATGTTTCTGGAAGTTTATCTCTAAACCGGAAGTAGATACAAAAAATTGATAAGAACTGTTTTTGTTCTAAATTTGATTGTCTTCAAGTTTTATTTGAAACTTTTTTCTATATCTGTTCTGAGTTTTGAAATAAAGTTAACTATTGTTTTATTTGTACACAATTAAAATATCACAAACTAAAAAAAAAATTTTTTTCATAACTAAAACAATGATTAAATTATTTCAATGTTTTTAACTCTTAATGAATGATCTCTAGAGCAATCAAACATGTTATTAGACACTAAAAACATTAGAAGAAAGTGAATAAATTTTTTTTTTAACTTGTCTTCTTAATTTATGCTTATTACTGATTCATTTCCTAGCAATTTAATAATAGTACATTGATAATAAATAGTTACATAAGCTACAAAGGGAAATTTAGATTTTCCATAATTGGTCTAAAATTATTTATTATTAATCAAGTATGCTATGTTATTTTACATTAAATAGATTTTCTCAAAACTGGAAGAAGATATGAGAAAATCTCAAATAACCTTTTTTGTTCCTCACTTCATGACCAACAATTTTTATTTGAAAATTTTTTCTGTAGCTATCTTCATATTTGATTTAAACTAATAAATATTATTTGTGACTTCTCGTTAGCGTGTAAGGCTACAATAATTTTTTGATCACCATTGCTTTTAGGAACATTTTACCAAAAAATGCTTCAAATAAATCTTATAGAGAATTAAATTCTACATCGAATACTGTTTGTTTTATTAGTGTATCTTATTTATTTCAGGTTTAAATTAGGTTCAAACTAGACACATTTTTGAAACCACAAAAATCAACTAATTAAAATTCGCGATTATCTTTCCTATTTTGCTATCCACTGTGCTACAGCTGCTCGTAAATTACCATAAATATGTTTACTCAAGAAAATACGAAAAGAAAGTTGTATTGGTAAGACATAAAATATGTACATGACAAAGAACTTGAAAGAGAAATTTAACTTGACGAGATGATATTAAATTGCAAAGTAGCTTCCTGGAATAAATTTAAAATGTTCATGGACGGGCAGTTGTAGTACTATGGATAGTGCGCTCGGTAGAAAAGTATCACTTGCAGAATATAAACGGTTTTATTCAAATGTTTTCTCAAAATTGGTGATACGATAAATTGAGCAACTTTATACCTAATTTAAACCTGAACGAAACAAGATAAATGAATGGGACAAACAGAATTCAATGCAGAATTTAATTCTCTACAAATTTTATTTGAAGCATTTTTCTATAAAATAATCAGGGTAGCACTGGTAGTCCCAAAACTGTTTTGGAAAAACTTTAAATTATTTAATACTGCAGAAACTGTCCGTAGCAAATTTAGACCTAATTTATACCTGAACTAAATAAGATAAATAAATAAACTAAACAGTTTTAGATGCAGTATTTAATTCTCTACAAGTTTTATTTGAAGCATTTTTCTGTAAAATTCTCAGGAAATTAGTAGAGCCCCTAAAACTGTTAAAGCTTCACCCTTCACAATTTTAGTTGTTGTTACTAACTTAAAACCTATTTTAAACCTGAACTAAACAAGATCAACAAATGAACTAAACAGTTTTAGATGCAGAATTTAATTCTCTACAAGATTTATTTGAAGCATATTTTTGTAAAATGAATATTATTATTGATATTCTAGCTAGAAATGTTAGTGTCCTTAAAATATATTTGATTTCCATGTATGTCTATTATAAATAAAAGCACTTTTTATTATTTTGTTCAAGGAAAACTTGATTTACAGGTGAAAGGAAATATATTATTATAAAAATATTTTATGCAAATTTCGATATATTGCAGTATTTTACAAATATAATTATAAAATGTATTTAGACTGATGAAAACTATCTAAATTGTTTCATATGATTAAAATAATAATAAATGAGCAATAATTAAAAAATAAAAAAATTATATCACCAAAAATACAATGCATATTACGTATATAATCAGCCGATTCTAAAAGTACTTTTCAAACAATAATTTTAACCCACTTTTTCTAAATATCTCTTTAGTAAGTGGGACTTTACAATTAATCTGGACTTTTATTGTAACTAAAATTTTATTTTACATTGTTGTTTTTGATACAATAAGTGTTACATAAACACAAAGCCGTTTATGTTTTGCTCTATCGAAAAAAGATAAAGACGTGAAATTATACAGTTTATTACAAATTTGAGGCGGGTTACAAAAAAAAGTTTCAAATAAAACTTGTAGCTTATCAAATTTAAAACAAAAAAGGTTCTTAGAAATTTTTCTCTATCTACTTCCGGTTTAGAGATAAACGTCCAGAAACATCAATGTGTCAAAAATGTGTCTTATACTAATTTTAACCCTAATTTAAACCTGAACGGAAACAGCTACACAAATGGGACCTACAGCAATCGATGCATAATTTAATTCTCTACAAGATTTATTTGAAGCATTTTCCGGAAAAATACTCTGGAAAGCAATGGTAGTCAAAAAATTATTTAGGCCTTACATCTTTACTTAATGTCACAAATTAGATTTATGAGTTTATTTCTAATATCACACTAGCTACAAAAAAACGCTTCAAATAAAAGTTGTAGCCAATCGAATTTAGAACAAAAAATGTTCTTGGAAATTTCCCCCTATCTGCTTCCGGTTCCCAGATAAACACCTTGAAACATTTTTTTTTCTAGGTTTCAACTTATTTCGAGCTTCACTCCCAAGATACATTTGCGAGCAGTGTACGAATTTACAATTTAGTGTTTAGTGTAAAAACTGTGATAAATCTAGTGTATATTATGACGAATATATAACAATACCAATGATTTGGAATCAGCTGGACAAAAGAAAATATGGTCGATCTTTTCTGGAAAGCTCTATGGATTTTCCTGTTCTTCTCAGTAATTGGTAAGTAATTAATTGAATTTATTTCAAATACGGGACCAGGTACAAAAAAAAGTTTCAAATAAAAATTGAAGCCAATAAAATTTGGCGTAAAAAAGGTTATATGAGATTTTTTTATAACTACTTCCGGTTTTGAGAAAAACTAATTTAAGTTACATGTGTCTCAAAAAATTATTACATTATCTAACCCTAACTTTAAACCTGATTTATACCTGAACTATACATAGTAACAAGATGGAACAAACTGTATTCAATGCAGAATTTAATTCTCTACAAGATTTATTTGAAGCATTTTCCTGTAAAATTGTTAGGGAACCAGTGGTACCAATAAAACTGTTTTTTGAAATCGTCCATTTTACATTTTAAGAAACTGTCTTTAGTAAATTTAGACTTAATTTAATCGAGAACTAAACATGGTAAATGAATGAAATAAACTATTTTTAATGCAGAATTAAATTCTCTACAAGATTTATTTGAAGCATTTTTTCATAAAATTATCAGGGAAGCAGTGGTACCAACAAAACAATTGAACCCTTACACTTTTACGCTGAATCATCTTTAAACCTGATTTATACCTGAACCAAGCAAGGTATAAATACGAGACAAACAGAATTAGATGTAGTATTTAATTCTCTGCAAGTTTTATTTGAAGCATTTTTCTGTAAAATTTTCAGGAAAATAATTATTGTACAATAATCAAAAAGTAAAAAGTTTTGGGTTGAATTTACCTAAAACAATTGATAGTTCCAATATGGGAGGAGCTACAAAAAAAAGTGTCAAATAAAAAATGTAGACAATAAAATTTGGAGTAAAAAAGGTTATTAGAGATTTTGTCGTAACTACTTCCGGTTTTGAGAAAAACAAATTTATATCTGATTCAATTTTTGGCGCGAACTTATTTATAAGTAATTTTAAACAGGAAATGTTTCTATTGTTAAAAATAGTGATTATTTAGAACAATAGTGAATACTCAACAAAGAAAATGTTGATCATATAAAAAAATGTATTGTTAATATGTTAATTAGCAAGAAAAATATTCTTTTTTCAATATAATGCATTTCCATTATACTGTGTTGTAAATATGAATATACTATCCTATATATTGTGCTCTCACTGGTTTTTGGACATGTAACGGACATACAGAAAATAGAAAGCAAGCTCTGGAAGGAAGAACAGATTTCTACTGAACTGGATTCTGTAAAAATAAAGACGATATAATAGCTATAGCGTTTACAAAACGTAAAATTTATGAATATATGTTTCAAGTTTGATTGTTTGCGGAATTTTGGCCAAATGGTACAAAATATCAAAAAAAGTTTCAAATAAAACTTGTAGCCAATAGTATTCTACATCTTTATGATTATATCAATTTTTTTCATAACTCAATTATTTACTGAGATAATCGCAAAAAACTGTTTTGGGTTTCAAGTAAACTACCACTTCCGGTTATTGGATTACCACTAAAATTTAACCAGGTTATAAATGCACCCTCAAAGGTGTAAATATAAAATTTGAATGAGATATCTTGTTTCGTTTCTGAGTTATAGGGGAAAATGTAGGATGGCTGTTTGTTGATATATGGAAATGATTTTTGGGATGCTAGCAAAAATCATGAAATAAATTAATAATATTAAATGAAATTGCTTCTGGGTGTAAATATGAAGTTTACAGTGGTTTCTAGATTTGTATTGCAAAATATGAAATAATTAAATTATAACCTTGGTACATATTTGTGTTTTTAATAATTAATTAAATCGAAAAATGTTGCTCTCGATAACCATTCTAGAATATTTGAAGGTTAACAACACTAATTGCAATAATAATTTGTTTAAATTTGATCATATAATTATTAATGTACATAACGAAAAATGTTGATTGTCACTGACCTACAGTTGACTTTCACCTTCATCAGCAATTGCCGAGCCCAAAAATAAATGTATATGAGAACGTATATCTATATTTTCACAACAACATAAGTGAAAATACATGTTTACAATATTGGGCGTAGCCTTTTAGGTTATAAGCGTGGATGATATCAAACAGAAAGTTGAACATACAGTATTAATTATGTTGGTAGTCTTGGATTTCATTTACTGTTGCATGCGACAAACGTCAGATTTAATACATGAAAAGTTTAATTTTATTTAAGATGAAAAAAAATTGTGGCCTTACACTCTAACGATAAGACACATTCCCTGTGTCGTGAGTGAATTAATCGTGATTTACTCCAAAACTAAATAAGATAAATGAATGGAATAAACAGTTTTAGATGCAGAATTTATTGCTCTACAAAATTTATTTGAAGCATTTTTTTGTAAAATACCCAGAAATGCAATTGCGCTCCCAAAACTGTTGAGGCCTTACACTCTAACGCATGCTCTCACATACGTTGCACTATATAATACATAAATAATTATTTATGTACTTTCAAGATAACTTTTTATATAAGATGAAAAAAAAATAGTGGCCTTACACTCTTACGATAAGACACATTCCCTGCGTCGTTAGTTAATTTAACCTGATTTACTCCAAAACTAAACAAGATAAATGAATGAACCAAACAGTTTTAGATGCAAAATTTATTGCTCTACAAAATTTATTTGAAGCATTTTTTTGTAAAATACCCAGAAATGCAATTGCGCTCCCAAAACTGTTGAGGCCTTACACTCTAACGCATGCTCTCACATATGATGCACTATACACTACATAAATAATTATTTAAGTATGTTCAAGATAACATTTTATATAAGATGAACAAAAAATAGTGGCCTTACACTCTAACGATAAAACACATTCCCTGCGTCGTGAGTTAATTAATCCTGATTTACACCAAAACTAAACAAGATAAATGAATGGGACAAACAGTTTTAGATGCAGAATTCAATGCTCTACAAGATTTATTTGAAGCATTTTTTTGTAAAATACCCAGAAAAGCAACTGCGGTCTCAAAACTGTTGGGGCCTTACACTCTAACGCATGCTCTCACATATATGCACTATATAATACATAAATAATTATTTAAGAATGTTCAAGATAACATTAAAGCGCATTATAAATTATATTCGGTCCAATTCTTTCAAATTCAAAGCATTAATTATAATACGATGCATATAATTGACTTTACAGGAAGTTCAACTGCATTAATCTTTCGTACGTTGGCACTATTCTCATCTGACGTTGAGAAATGTTATTAAGAGCGGTATGTTGTGTAGTTTACGTTAATATACGTTAATTATACATCAAGGTCATGTGTAAACCACGAAGGAACAAAGCTATTATTATGATATATGTGTAATGTAATTTTAAATTCTTTCTTTATATATTTTATTTTCATTTATTTTACTCATATTTTGCTATGTATATTATATTTATAAATATCAAAATGAAGTTAATAGTGTGTAAGGTGACTGCTCCAATCACTGTACTACAACTGCTCGCACAGTATAATTTTTATAAGCTTTCTATTTGAATAACTGAAAACGAATGATACATCGTGTCATACATGTGTAAGACTTCCCAGTTTCAGGGCTGCCATTTGTTTCCTAATTATTCTACAAGAAAATGCTTCAAATAAATCATGTAGAGAATTAAATTCTGCATCTAAACCTGTATGTCCTATTCATTTATCTTGTTTAGTTCAGGTATAAATAAGGTTTAAAGTTACTACTGATAAAATTTTTTTAACACCCAAACAGAATGATTTCATAAAACAGGTTTGGGACCGCCAATATTTTCCTGAGAATTTTACAAGAAAATGCTTTAAATAAATCTTGTAGAGGATTAAATTCTGCATCTAAAACAGTTCGAATCATTCTTTTATTTTGTTTGGTTTTGGTTTGAATAAAGTGTAAATTTAGTAATGTTTGTTAGAGTGTAAGGCTTCAACATTTTTTGAGCCGCTATTGCTTTCCTAAATATTTTACAAAAAAATGCTTCAAATAAATCTTGTAGAGGATTAAATTCTGCATCTAAAACAGTTTGAACTAATCATTTATGTTGTTTAGTTCTGGTGTAAATTAAGTCTAAAGTTACTACAACAATTTTATTTTTTAATCAAACATTGAATGATTTCTTAAAACAGTTTTGGGACCGCCATTGCTTTCCTAAATATTTTACAAAAAAATGCTTCGAATAAATCTTGTAGAGGATTAAATTCTGCATCTGAAACTCTTTGTCCCATTCAATTATCTTATTTAGTTCTGGATTAAATTAAGTCTAAAGTTACTACTTACATTTTATTTTTATATTAAACTTTCAATGGTTTCATAAAACAGTTTTGGGATTACCATTGTTTCCTGATTATTTTACAAGCAAATGCTTCAAATAAATCTTGTAGAGGATTAAATTCTGCATCTAAAACTCTTTGTCCCATTCAATTATCTTATTTAGTTCTGGATTAAATTAAGTCTAAAGTTACCATTTATATTTTATTTTTATATTAAACCTTGAATGGTCTCATAAAACAGTTTTGGGACCGCTATTATTTTCCTGAGTATTTTACAAAAAAATGCTTCAAATAAATCTTGTAGAGAATTAAATTCTGAACTAAAATATTGTATTTTGTTTAGTGTAATTAAATTTATAGTGCTCCAATTAAATAAGAATAGTTCAACAACAATAACAAGAAAGAAATTTATTAGAAATTAATCGATGCCTATAAAAAGAAAGTTTGTCAATCATACAGCAATATTAATTACAGTCAATAAGTGGTCTCTATTTAATTCTTAAACGTATCATTTCGATTTCACAAAGAAAGTGAGCTTTGTTAATTTTTTTTCAGTAGGTTTTGAATTATAATATTTTGTAGAAGCTTAAATATATGTTTAAAGCTTTTTCATTTAAATGTCTAAAACACAATAACTCTGTTGAAAATTTGTCTCCAGTTTGACCTTCAAAAACAACTAATTATTTTATAAATGACTTTTTTTTTGTAAGAATACCAACATTAAGTTTCTAAAGACAATGACCGCTTGTTTAAAACTCAATTAGTGGTAATTACCTGTTCTTATATTGAGTATTTAGGTTGCAAAACCAGGCGAGTATAACGGCTGGAAGTTTCTGCGAATTTATTTTCTAAACGGTACAAAATATCAAAAAATATTTCAAATAAAATTTGTAGGCAATACCATTCTACATCTTTTTGATTTAAACAATTTTTTTATAACTCTTTTAATTATTGAGATATTCCAAAAAAACTGTTTTGTGCTTCAAGTAAACTACCACTTCCGGTTAGTGGATTAACACAAAAATTTAACCAAGTTATAAATGGACCCTCAAATGTATAAATATAAAATTTGAAAGAGATATCTCTTTTCGTTTCTGAGTAATAGGGTAAAAATGTTTGATGGCTGTTCCGAGATATATGGAAATGATTTTGGGGAAGCTACCAAAAAAACATGGAATTTGATAATTATGTATCTGGTAATTATTGTAAAAGTGAAGTCGTATTCTAGGGACCCTAAAACATAGTACAATTAATTCCAATTTTAAAATAGTTTTTTATTTTGTATCTCATTGAAACGTTAACGTGTATATTTTATCTTAAAGCAGTTAGCTGTGTATTGAACTGTATATAGATGCTTTCGAATCGGTCTGTCCGTTCTTTGTAGGACACGAAAGTAAAATGAAACTCTACGGGCGAAAGAGCTGATTAGTTGTGTGATTTTATGGCTCTCCTACTCTCTAAATACATAAAGAGAGGAAGTTTATCGAAAACTTGTAAAAATCAGTAAAAACACTGCGTTTACAATTGCAGAAACTTTTAGCGAAAATATTTTGAGTTTAAACTATTAGTAAGTTTACACCTAATTTAAAACCGAACTACACAAGATAAATGATTGGTTCATATTGTTTCCGATGCAGAATTTAATTCTCTACAAGATTTATTTGAAGCATTTTCCTGTAAAATATTCAGGAAACCAACTGCGGTCCCAAAACTGTTTCAATGTTTGGTGTTGAGGAAATTATCACTAGTAAATTTAGACTCAATTTAATCCAGAACTAAACAAGATAAATGAGTGAACCAAACAGGTTTAGATGCAAAATTTAATTCTCTACAAGATTTATTTGAAGCATTTTTTAGTAAAATATTCAGGAAACCAACTGCGGTCCCGAAACTGTTTCAATGTTTGGTGTTGTGGAAATTATCACTAGTAAATTTAGACTCAATTTAATCCTGATCTAAACAAGATAAGTGAGTGATCTAAACAGAATTAGATGCAGAATTTAATTCTCTACAAGTTTTATTTGAAGCATTTTTAGTAAAATATTCAGAAAACAAACGGCGGTCCCAAAACTGTTTCAATGTTTGGTGTTGAGGAAATTATCACGAGTAAATTTAGACTCAATTTAATCTAGAACTAAACAAGATAAATTAGTGAACTAAACAGATTTAGATACAGAATTTAATTCTCTACAAGATTTATTTGAAGCATTTTTTAGTAAAATATTCAGAAAACAAACGGCGGTCCCAAAACTGTTTCATTGTTTGGTGTTGTGGAAATTATCACGAGTAAATTTAGACTGAATTTAATACAGAACTAAACAAGATAAATGAGTGAACCAAGCAGATTTAGATGCAGAATTTAATTCTCTACAAGTTGTATTTGAAGCATATTTCAGTAAAATAATCAGGATAGCAATGGCGTCCCTAAAACTGTTGAAGCCTAACACGTCTCCTCTTATACACTTTCCTTAAGTAACTTTAAACCTAATTTAAACCTGAACTACACAAAACAAATGAATGAACCAAACAGTTTTAGATTCAGAATTTAATTCTCTACAAGTTTTATTTGCACCATTTTTCAGTAAAATATTCAGGACAGCAATGGCAGCCCAAAAACTTTGATGCCTTATTTTTCTATACCTATACTTGGTCCTAATCGAATTTAAACCTAATTTATACCTGAACCAAACAAGATAAATGAACGAACCAAACAGGTTTAGATGCAGAATTTAATGCTCTACAAGTTTTATTTGAAACATTTTTCAGTAAAATAATCAGGACAGCAATGGCAGCCAAAAAACTTTGATGCCTAACTCTTCTATTCCTATACTTTGTCCTAAGCGAATTTAAACCTAATTTACACCTGAACCAAAAAAGATAAATGAACGAATCAAACGGGTTTAGATGCAGAATTTAATTCTCTACAAGTTTTATTTGAACCATTTTCCTGTAAAATATTCAAGAAAGCAATAGATGCACACGGAAAATATATCATTTAAAATTGTGTAACAAAATTAATGTTTCTTACATAAAAATGTAAAATATTTATATAAATATTAGTTTAGATTTTATGTGAACGGATATTACACAGATACACGAATTCTCTGTTAAATAATTATAATATTTTGTAGTAATTAATTAATATGTATTTTTTAATTAATTATAAAATTCTTTCACTACAAACTAAATTATTTTTTAGTACTGTTACACAAAAGTCAACGATATAGAAAATGGGCTAATGTTTAATTAACACTAATAATTATTCTTTTAACCGGATATCTCAAAATTCACTCAAGCGTATCTAAAGAACGGCGTAGATAAATTTACATAATACAATTATATTTGCGCAATAAATATATACGTTATGATAACTCAAAATGTAGTCACGTGATCATTTTAAAATTTTATATTTAGTCTTATTAGGGTATAGTTGTAATCTGGGTAGAATTTGGTAGCAATCGGCTAACCGGAAGTGGTAGTTTACTTGAAGACTCAACCAGTTTTTTCGGAATATCTCAGTAAATAATTGAGTTATGAAAAAATTGTTATAATAAAAAAGATGTGGAATATTATTGTCTACAATTTTTATTTGAAACTTTTTTTGATATAATGTACCGTTGTTAAGTTAAAAATCATTATGTAAAATGACAACCGTATTTAAAGAACGGCGTAGATAAATTTACATAATACAATTATATTTGCGCAATGTATATACGTTATGATAACTCAAAATGTAGTCACGTGATCATTTTCAAATTTTATATTTAGGCCTATTAGGGTGTAGCTGTACACTGGGTAGAAATTGGTAGCAATTGACGAACCGGAAGTGGTAGTTTACTTGAAGACTCAACCAGTTTTTGCGGAATATTTCAGTAAATAATTGAGTTATGAAAAAAATTGTTATAATAAAAAAGATGTAGAATATTATTGTCTACAATTTTTATTTGAAACTTTTTTGGATATAATGTACCGTTGTTAAGTTAAAAATCATTATGTAAATTGACATGCAAAATAAGAAAGTACTAACTCTAATAATACATATCTTGTCATGTCATATATTTTCACTTTTAAATGATGTTCTGCTTTGAACAAATACAATACTTTGTTAACAAACACTAACATGCCATTGTTAACACCTTGTTTTAAATTGTTAACTTTGTTATATTTTGAAAAACGGTTACAAAAGCTAAAATAACAAATTGTTTTTTATTAGAAAATAAATATACTCTTAAGTCAATACAACAAATTTGCGGTTATGCTTAAACTAAACCAAGTTAAGTGGGAAAACGTGTAAGTGGAACTGTCAAACCACGAGTGACAGATGCTAGTTCAAAGCTGTGATTATAGAGTTCGCCTCAGGAAATGTACAAGCAAATGGTTGACATTACTAACTTTACACCTAAATTAAACCAGAACTACTCAAGATAAATAAATGAACTAAACAGTGTTTAATGCAGAATTTAATTCTCTACAAGATTTATTTGAAGCATTTTTTTGTAAAATATTCAGGAAAACAATGGCGGGCACAAAACTAACTACTTATACGTCAGAGAGTATTGCTAACTTTAAACCCACTTTAATCCAGAATTAAATAAGATAAATGAGTGAACGAAACAGTTTTCAATGCAGAATTTAATTCTCTACAAGATTTATTTGAAGCATTTTCTTGTAAAATATTCAAAAAAATAATGGCGGGCACAAAACTAACGACTCATAAGTCAGAGAGTATTGCTAACTTTAAACCTACTTTAATCCAGAATTAAATAAGATAAATAAATGAACTAAACAGTTTTCAATGCAGAATTTAATTCTCTACAAGATTTATTTGAAGCATTTTCTTGTAAAATACTCAGGAAAGCAATGATTGCCCAAAAACTGTCGAAGCCTTACATTCTGCGCCAATTCATACGTGAGAAAATAGTGTGGAAATTTCTAACCTAATTTATACCAGAACTAAACAAGATAAATGAATGAACCAAACTATTTTCAATGCAGAATTTAATTCTCTACAAGATTTATTTGAAGCATTTTCTTGTAAAATACTCAAGAAATCAATGGCGGCCCAAAAACTAATTTGGCCTTACATACTTACATCGAGTCACAAGCCCGTCTTACATACTTTTATTTTTCGCTCATTTAACAACACTCAATACTAAAAACTGTCTTTACTAGTAACGTTACGATCCATTTAATTGGCTAGACAAGTCAATCCTCTATATGTTAAAACAGACAACAAGAAATAATTTTTTTATTTTACATGGGATATAAGAAATTTTCAAGAATTAACGGTATTATGTGTATACGTAATATCCGGTTTATTCGGTACAGTTTCGTAGATTAGTTTAAAGAGTTAATAATTTATGAAGCGAGTATTAACGCACTGAAAAACTGGTCGTATTGAAACTAAAATTGCGGTAAAATTAAAACACTGTAATTGTTGGTCAAATCAGATTACTTTTAGGGCTTAGTACGATAAAGAAACATCTGAAAAATATTATTCAATCTCCTCAAAATTGATCTATAAATATAAATATGTAAACATAAAAAAAACTTGTTTTTAAATCGACTGTACAACTACAGTCGAAATAGAAATTTGTCGCTATAAATTTTGCAGTTTTACTTCCGTATTTTGGTAATTAACATAACATTTATTGATTATAAAATATCGTCAATATATTAAGCAATATTTGTATGTTGTAAATAAAAATAACAATAAAAATAATTCTATGTTATGAAATCTATGTTTTGAAATTTGTTGGAATTTTGTATTTTTCTAGTTTTTTCTGTCCTAAATTTATGTAAAATTGTTTTGACCTTTTGTTACAGACAATACCTCAAGTAATGACTATTTTTTACAATATTTATATTTTTAAGAAATATTAAATTGTTTAAATTGTAGAATTGTTTTGCAAAAATGTCGAAATTTATTTGTAGTGTAAGTAAAACAGTTTTTGGGATGTCATTGTTTTCCTGAGAATTTTACAGGGAAATGCTTCCAGTAAAACTTGTAGAGAATTAAATTCTGCATCTAGTACAGTTTGTTTCATTCATATACCTTGTTTAGTTTTGGTATAAATCAGGTTTAAAGTTACTGATGACAGTTTTTCAAAATATGAAAAATTGAATAACTTCACAAAACAGTTTTGGGTGTCCCTTTGCTTTCCTGATTATTTTACTGAAAAATGCTTCAAATAAAACTTGTAGAGAATTGAATTCTACATCTAGTACAGTTTGTTTTATTCATATACTTTGTTTAGTTTTGGTATAAATCAGGTTTAAAGTTACTGATGACAGTTTTCAAAATACGATGTTTTGAATAATTTCACAAAACAGTTTTGGGTGCCCCGTTTCTTTCCTGATTATTTGACCGAAAAATGCTTCAAATAAAACTTGTAGAGAATTGAATTCTGCATCTAGCATAGTTTGTTTCATTAATTTATCTGGTTTAGTTCTGGAATAAATCAGGTTTAAAGTTACTGATGACAGTTTTTCAAAATATGAAATATTGAATAATTTCACAAAACAGTTTTGGGTGCCCCTTTCCTGATATTTGACGAAAAATGCTTCAAATAAAACTTGTAGAGAATTGAATTCTGCATCTACAAATTTTTGATTCATTCATTTAGCATGTTTAGTTCCGGAATAAATTAAGTTTAAACTTACTCATTACAGTTTTTCAAAATATGAAAAATTGAAAAATTTTACAAAACAGTTTTGGGTGCCCCTTTGCTTTCCTGATTATTTTACCAAAAAATGCTCCAAATAAAACTTGTAGAGAACTGAATTCTGCATCTAGCATAGTTTGTTTCATTAATTTATCTGCTTTAGTTCTGGTATAAATCAGGTTTAAAGTTAAGGATGACAGTTTTTCATAATATGAAAAATTGAAAAATTTTACATAACAGTTTTGGGTGCCCCTTTGCTTTCCTGATTATTTTACAAAAAAATGCTTCAAATAAATCTTGTAGAGTATTAAATTCTGCTTTTAGTACAATTTGTTTCATTTATTTATCTTATTTAGTTTTGGTTTAAATAAAGTCTAAAGTTACTACTGATAATTTCTCTAACACTAAACAATGAAACAGTTTTGGGTACCCCTTTGCTTTCCTGATTAATTTACAAAAAAATGCTTCAAATAAAACTTGTAGAGAATTAAAATCTGCATCTAGCACAGTTTGTTTTATTCATTTATCTTATTTGGATCAGGTATAAATTAGGTGTAAAATAGTTTGTTAAAAAAATTTAATATTTTGACGACTGCACTCTAAGAAACGATGTATAAACGACTTACTGTATATTTATTTATACAAAAACGACTGCAGGTATTGTTCCAGCAACATACACCAAGAAACTAGTGCCTCTTTATTTTCTTTTATCTTCTGAATTAACAATTATTTGTTCTATTTTATCAAGGATTTAAATTGCAGAGAAATACACAGTTATACAGATCTATTACCATAGGTATTAAACTATAATATCCGCAAACTATTTAGTACATTGTGCTAAGATAAATTACAATACATTGGCTGGAAGCATGAGATCTGTTTTTGAGTGTTTTAAAAGAAATGTTTTAGCCTGGGTTTTAGCGCTGTACAATGTTCTAAAGTTATTTTTTTAGACCTAATTTAAAATAGTACTACACAAGATAAATGGATGAACTAAACTGTTTTAGATGCAGAATTTAATTCGCTACAAGTTTTATTTGAAGCATTTTTCGGTAAAATAATCAGAAAAGCAACAGGGCACCCAAAACTGTTTTATGAAATCATTCAATATTTCATATTTTTTAAAACTGATCTCAGTTACTTTAGACTTAATTAAATCCTGAACCAAACAAGATAGATAAATGAAACAAACTGTACTGGACGTAGAATTTAATTCTCTATAAGATTTATTTGAAGCATTTTTCGGTAAAATTATCACAAAAGCAATGGGGCACCCAAAACTGTTTTATGAAATCATTAAATATTTCATATTTTGAAAAACTGTCATGAGTAACTTTATACCTGATTTATTCCAGAACTAAACACGATAAATGAATGAATCAAACATTGCTGGATGCAGAATTCAATTCTCTACAAGTTTTATTTGAAGCATTTTTCGGTAAAATAATCAGGAAAGCAACGGGGCACCCAAAACTGTTTCATAAAATCATTCAATATTTCATATTTTTAAAAACTGATCTCAGTTACTTTAGACTTCATTTAAATCTGAACCAGGCAAGATAAATAAATGAAACAAACTTTACTAGATGCAGAATTCAATTCTCTACAAGATTTATTTGAAGCATTTTTCGGTAAAATAATCAAAAAAGTAATGGGGCACCCAAAACTGTTTTGTGAAATTATTCAATATATCATATTTTGAAAAACTATCATGAGTAACTTTATACCTGATTTATTCCAGAACTAAACACGGTAACTGAATGAATCAAACATTGCTGGATGCAGAATTCAATTCTCTATAAGTTTTGTTTGAAGCATTTTTTGATAAAATAATCGGGAAAGCAGTGGGGCACCCAAAACTCTTTTATGAAATCATTCAATATTTCATATTTTTAAAAACTGATTTCAGTTATTTTATACTTAATTTAAACCTGAACCAGACAAGATAAATAAATGAAACAAACTGTACTAGATGCAGAATTCAATTCTCTGCAAGATTTATTTGAAGCATTTTATTGTAAATTAATCAGGAAAGGAATGGGGCACCCAAAACTGTTTTATGAAATTATTCAATATATCATATTTTGAAAAACTGTCATGAGTAACTTTATACCTGATTTATTCCAGAACTAAACACGATAAATGAATGAATCAAACATTGCTGGATGCAGAATTCAATTCTCTATAAGTTTTGTTTGAAGCATTTTTTGATAAAATAATCAGGAAAGCAACGGGGCACCCAAAACTGTTTTATGAAATCATTCAATATTTCATATTTTTTAAAAATTATCTCAGATTCTTTACACTTAATTTAATCCTGAACCAGACAAGATAAATAAATGAAACAAACTGTACTGGACGCAGAATTTAATTGTCTACAAGATTTATTTGAAACTTTTTTTTGAGAAATGATCAGGAAATTAATGGGAACCCAAAAACAGTTTTGTAAATCATTTTATCACACTAGTGAGTTTAGGCCCAATTTAAACCAGAACTAAATAAGATAAATCAATGGGACAAACTGCACTAGACGCAGAATTTAATTCTCTACAAGTTTTATTTGAAGCATTTTTCGGTAAAATAATCAGGAAAACAATGGGGCACCCAAAACTGTTTTGTGAAGTCATGCAAAATCACATCAAATCAAAACTGTTAATTCTACTGTTTCAAAATGTCTTGTTTCGTAGCTCTTTAATATACATTTTCAACAGACAGTAACCTACACCAACACTGACCATATTCCAACAAGAATTTAGGTCATCAGAGCATCAAGACAGACAGACTGACTCAATACTACCAACAGCTGGACACTCATTTCCAGTTTTTGTCGAATGAATGTTTCAATTCTTAAAACTTCAAACTAACTGTAGTTTTAAATAAAAAATCTAGACTTATTAATGACTTTTTGAGCGTAGCGTTGTTCCTTATGGGTTAGGAAATATTTCTTGGTTTGTTTCTACTAAAAAATAACATTTTAATATTTTTAAAAATTTGTTGTGGGTAACACAATACCTCCCGACATATACTTATTATCAAACATTGTAAAAACACAGAACACAACTATAAAATAACTCTTATTCTTTTAAAAAATTGTGACACATGTCAAAAAATGTCAATTGTTTTTTCAAAAAGCACAGGTTAACATGATTAAATAAAATTGTCAAAATTTTTTCGATTACTTATAATACCATAAATCACGAAAGTAAATAATAATTCATAATTCACTCTTCTCGACCAATCACAAAGCCAGAAATCCATAATTTACTGCTATTTTAAAGCTGTTTGACAGTTGACATATAGTCAGTTGTCATTGTGTATTTTTATGTTCACGTTTTTCAACGTTTGTTTTCAACCTATTTCGATCATTTACAAAAGTTTTTTCGAATTTACAGGAGAAGAAAAAGTTTATTCTTTATTCAGGATTATGGTCATTATTCCTTATTATGCCTTACACATACACACACACACACACACACACACAAACAGACAGACAGACACACACACAGACATCATCTCGAAACAATTAAAATCGTATTTTAAAAACTTTAAAACGTGCTCATTTGAAAACTCACTACCAAATTTTTAGCTTGATTCCTATACCTCCCTTACAGGATGTGGCGGGAGGTAAAAGTGTGATGTGGTTAGCACACTACCTCTCGTACAACTCACAAATAAATTTAGGTAATAGTTTTATTATCGTTGATCAAATTAAGTGTCATTTCCACTTAACAAAATTTCGCCAAAAACAAATGAACATTTCCTTAGGATGTACAAATATAAAATACAAAATTATATAATTTTTTGTTTAGTAGTATTTGAGAAAATACAACGAAACTTTGTAACACACATACATCCTTCCACACACACAGACATCCGCCGGAAAATTGTAAAATGAACTCTAAGGGTACTAGAATATACTTATTGACCAAAATCGTGACATTGATTTTTTTATGACACCTCCTTTTGGCAGGAGGTTAAAATAACAATAAAATAATAAATCTTATTTATTTATTTTTTGTTTTTTAAGGGGTGGCAACTCGGAATGACGGACGGTGGTGGAGTGGAACCGACGACCAGGAGTTAGACGATGAGCGCCGCGACGCAGAAATTCTCAAGGCAGTTCAGGATTCTATGCTGGAATGGGAAATCAGAAAGAAGAAGAGATCAAGGTAAAAAAAAACTTACATAATGATGTATTTTTTATTACCATTTTGTAACTCGGCTTTATGTATTTTTATAACTGGTTAATTTTACTTTAAATTGAAGGGAAATCACAAACTTAATGACCTGTTTTTACAGTCAGAATATAGATTTTTTATAATTTTAGTTTTTTTTGCTCTAATTTTATTCCAGATGATCAATAAAATTTTTTACAGCCCATAGATGTTTAATAGGTATCCCTTATACTAAAAAAAAAATATTAGTAGAAATGACCGGCACGAAAAACTCATTTTTATACCCTTTTTTTTTTGGAAAAAACAAGTTTTAATAATTTTTTGAATTTTTACTTTCTTATACAAAATATAAAGTATTGGAATCACGAAAAAAATCGCTGACTAGATTTTTGCGCAAATATTTTGACGTCCACTGAATCCATTACGACCAATTTGTCAATGATGTCTGTGTGTGTAGATGAATGGATGTGCGTGTGCGCAATATCACATGAACGAGACAAGATATGTAAACGAAACTTGGAATTTATAAGTTTCATGAAAAAATGAAGAGCTGAGTTGATTTTGAATGAAATTGGAAAACCGGAAGAGGAAGTTTACTGGACACACAAAACAATAAATTTATTTCAAAAATAGCATCAGCTATGAGAAAAAGTTTCAAATGAAATATGTTAGCAAAAGTATTTGGAATATAAAAGGTTATTTGCACTTTTCTAATTTTGAGAAAAACTAAATTAAATATTTAAGAATATATTTCAATAATCTTAATTACAATGGGAACAAAAACTAAAACATTTTTAATATCTATGTGTCAAACGTGTCAAATAATTGTGAAGTGTCACAAATATGTGTCATAATAAGTAATATTTGTATTATTAGTTAGAAAGTTTTGAAGACTATATATTAATTGATTTCTATTTTAAAATAAATTCATAGTTACAATGAGAACAAAAAATTAAACAGATTTAACATCTATATATCAAATAATTGTCAAAAGTCATACGCAAGGAACAAGTCATACGTGGTCAGTTGGTTTTATTTGTATAAGAAAGTAGTGTGCTGCCCACACCAGATTTTTTTTATAATATTTTGCCCTTTAAACTTCGGTTTCAAAATGAGTTATTCTTTGCTTAACATTATTACTTTTTTTTTTCGTAGAAGATCGGGAAATTTCAAGGGCAGGTAGGTTGCACAAATTTTTTTTTTGTCGTTTGGAGCAAAATTATTGAAAATAACTGGAAAAAAGCCCTAAAATAGTAAATAAATATAAATCCTGGACATTATGTGTTTGATTTCCCTTCATTTTTAAGGAAAATGAACCAGTTATACATAGGGAAAGTCGAGTTACAAAAAATATTAATTCTTTAGATATAAACGAGCTGAACCTTCAATTTGCTACCCTTCTATTGGATGTTTCTCTTCTTCGGGACCATTTACTTATCTCGATACACTTCCATCACCTCCAGAAGAAATCAGCACAACATTTTTACTCTACCCAGGTCGAAGAATCACCAGGAGTATCACCTTAGGTGACAGTCCACTCGTCGAAATACCTTTCAACAACATAACCGATGCATTTAGTTGGGCCAAGCAGCATTTCAATTCTAGTAAACCTACCAAAGTTCTTGTACATGGATTTGGTAGTAGTTGTCATTATGTTTGGGTATATGAAATGAGAAGTGCTCTTATGGCAGTGGTAAGTGACTAAATTTTATTTTTTGTCGGGCCTTACACACGTACATGAAGTCACGTCGCTGTAGAATTAGTAATTTTATGCCTTGTTTATACCGGAACTAAATGAGATAGAAGAGTGGGACAAACTGTTTTCGATGCAGAATTTAATTCTCTACAAGATTTATTTGAAGCATTTTTTGATAAAATAATTAGGAAAACAATGCGGCACCCAAAACTGTTTTGGGAAATCATTTAATATTTCACATTTTGAAAAACTGTTCTCAGTAACTTTAGACTTAATTTAAACTTGAACCAGACAAGATAAATAAATGAAACAAACTGTATTCGATTCAGAATTTAATCCTCTACAACTTTCATTTTAAGCTTTTCCTTGTAAAACACTTACTTTTCTGACAGGACGACTTTAACATAGTCTGCGTCGACTGGGAAAACGGTGCAGTCCTTCCAAATTACGTTAAAGCAGCTGCTAATACCCGATTAGTCGGAAAACAATTAGCTATGCTCCTTAAGGGCCTAGAGGACCAAGTAGGCCTATCCAGGAATACCATGCACTTAATAGGGTTTAGTTTAGGCGCACACGTCGCTGGATTCGCTGGACGAGAGATGAGAAACATCAGCAGGATAACAGGTAGGAAATATTTTGAATTTGAATTGCGCGCCATTGGAGAGGTTTAGCGGTGCGCGGTTGGCAACACTACAATGCGCATGACCTACTTTATAACCACGTGGAGTTGACTTGTTAATATTTTGTTTTGTTTTTGTGATATTGTTTGAGTGATTCGTGTTTAAATTATAGCAGATTTCAAATGAAGATGAACGAAGTAAAGTAATTAAATTTGGTAATTAATAATTTTATTTTGTAACAAACAGCTAGAAGCAAAATGCAATTAACAAATAAAAGGTTAAGTAAAAGTGTATTGGATAATTAAAAATAAATTTTGAGGCTCGTTAAATGTTGAAAGAAACTAATTGATTTAATTTTATATCACGCAATTTTTATCATTTCTTAATCTACTCTAACCTATAAAGCCTGAAGAGATAAATGATTTAAAACAATTAATTTTATTTGTTAAAACAAAAAACTTAATCAAATAGTTAATTATATTTAATTTGCGAATGTTTAAATACTTAATTATTTAAACTATTTAAACATAAATGTTGTTGACAATAGCGAATTGTACTGTGAGTATAGGGTTCTTGTTTCAACGCCCAGGCACTGCAAACTCAATATGGATGAATTGGTGTAGGCTAAAGTGACGGGCGAAGTAGCACACTATACAATATAATAAATATAATTATGTATAAAAAATCTGATGTGGCCAGCACGTAACCTCCCGCCCAATACTACTCTTAAACGGTATTAATTTAATTTTCTTTCGTATATTTATTTGATTTTTTGACATTTCACTAACAAAACAGCTTCATTATCAAAATGACATGTGTCACATTTCGTAAAAAAAGTGTTTCCATGGTGTACTAGGAATGCAAGATTTGTGAAATCTATTATCTCTAAATTTAATGAAAATTAATAAAATTAGTGTAATCAAAACACATGTAAAATTAAATATTCTTCAACTTTCAAAATAACATAAATTGTTGAAAAAGGAAATTTAACCGTGTTTTTCACGAAAAACTGTTAAGGGCTTCAAGTAAACTGCTACTTCCGGTTGACCAATTTTATCCAAAATCTAATCAGCTCTCCATTTAAATATAAGAAGCAATAATTCACAAAATTGTATTTTTTGGTATTATAGAATTTGAGTTATGCGAGACGAGAAATTGCTACAGACTACACACACACAGACACAGACACAGACACAGACATAGACACAGCCACAGACATAGACACACACACACACATAACACACATACACAGACACAGACATAGACACAGACACAGACACAGACATAGACACACACACACATAACACACATACACAGACACAGGCACAGACATAGACACAGTTACAGACACAGACATAGACACACACACACATAACATACATACACAGACACAGACATAGACACAGCCACACACACACATACACACACACAACACACATACATAGACACAGACACATACACAGACATAGACACAGGCACAGACACAGCCATAGATACAGACACAGATACAGACATAGACACATACACACAGACACACCCACACACATACACAACATAACACACACACACACACACAACACACATACATAGACACAGACACAGACATAGACACAGGCACAGACACAGCCATAGACACAGACATAGACACAGACACAGACATAGACACACACACACACACATAACACACATACACATACACAGGCACAGACATAGACACAGTTACAGACACAGACATAGACACACACACATAACATACATACACAGACACAGACATAGACACACACACACACATACACAGACACAGATATAGACACAGCCACACACACACACACACACACACACACACACACACACACACACACACACACACACACAACACACATACATAGACACAGACACATACACAGACATATACACAGGCACAGACACAGCCATAGATACAGACACAGATACAGACTTAGACACATACACACAGACACACCCACACACATACACAACATAACACACACACACTCACACACACACACACACACACACACACACACCTACACACACACACCTACACACACACATACACACACATACATACATACATACATACATACATACATACATACATACATACATACATACACACAGACATCATCGCGAAAATAGTAAAATCGTATTGTAGGGACCCTAAAACATGTTTATTTATTGAAAACTCACTACCCAGTTTTTTGACCAAAACTTGTAGTCCCTTCAGTTTTGATCAGATTAAATTTCATTTGGGACTTAGGTTTTTTGGGGACTATATCTAGACAGTTTGATGGAAAGGTCTGCCCAGTTTTAAGCAATTGGTCCTTCAAATTTAGAACGTCCTAAACAAGTAGTCCCTTTAGTTGAATTCAGATCAAATTTCCTGTAGGACTTATAGGGTATTTAGGTCCTTTAGTCCAGATACTAAAACAGAAACCTGAACAGTTTTAAGATGTTTGTCTTTCAAAATCTTTAATCCTTTCAGTTTGGTTGACAATTAGGTGTTTCTGTATCCAAAAGAAAACATTAAACACCTTTAAAATGAAAACCCCAACAAATATTTGTTTGGACCAATCAACCAAAACAAAAACCCTAACAACTACACTCATTATCCTACAGGTTTGGACCCAGCTGGTCCCTTGTTCGAATCCCAAGTACCAGATGCCCGACTGGACTCATCTGATGCAACTTTTGTGGATGTTATCCACTCCAATGGCGAAAATCTTTTCCTAGGGGGGTTAGGTTCGTGGCAACCAATGGGACACGTGGATTTCTACCCCAATGGGGGGAGAATGCAGAAAGGGTGTTCGAATTTATTTGTGGGAGCAGTGTCGGATTTTATTTGGTGTAAGTGAATATAAGAGGAGTGAAAGGTTTTAGTTTTTGCCAAAGCTTGGGGGATTTTTAGGAGTTGTCTATTATGTTTTGTCCATTTTATTTTATGTCAAGGTGATGGGTTGTTATTTGGTCATGATGTGTTTTATCCTTTATTCCTCACCAAAACTGTTTGTCTATTTATTCCTCTTTGCTCAGTATAATTCTTTATCTAGCTTGGAAGCTCTACAGAAACTAGTAGAATATTCAATTTAGTTGGGGTACTTCATTTAGTTTATTCCATTCTTGCGCGCATTATTCCTCACCAAATCCTTTAGAGTGTTATAGAAAGCACTATTGTATCATTCTATTCCTCTTTGATTAGCAGTTTTCCTCACATAATTATTGGGTGTTCTTTGGGGCAAATGCAAATCTGTTATGTTTCATCCATTTATTCCTCTTTAGCTCACAATATTCTTAACCAAACTACTAAAAGTGCTACAACTATAACACTTCATATATTTACTTCTTTCTGTCCTGCTGTATTCCTCACCAAAGCACTGGAAGTTCTCCTACAAATACTATTGTATTATTCCTTTTTGGTTTGCACTATTCCTCACTTAATCTACAGAACGTAATATTCTATCATATTTCATTCACTTATTCCTCTTTGACTAGCAATATTCCTCACTAAATCTTTAGGTATTGTACACGATTATATTTCAAACATTTATTCCTTTTTGTTCTGCTATATTCCTCAAACAAACCATAGGAAGTTGTACAGCAATTACTAGTCTGTGAGATTTTGTCCATTTATTCCTCTTTGGCATGCAATTTTACACAAAAGTACTGTTCCATCAAAATTAATACATTTATTCCTTTTTGTTTGACACATTCCTCACTTAATTATTATATTATATTCCATGCATTCATTCTTTTCTGTTTTGCTTTATTCTTTATCAAATCCCTTTATTCCTCACTGAGCAATTGAAACCTCTACAAAAATTAAAGGTCTTTCACATTCCATACATTTATTCCTCCCTAGTTCCTTGTATTCCTCTTTAAACAACTGTAGCACAATTTTATCAATTTATTCCTCTCTATCTTACATTATTCCTCACGAAATCACTGTAAGACCTCCAGAAAGTAATAATCCACCATATTTCATACATTTATTCCTCTTTCGCTCACAATAATCCATCAAACACAACACTGGACGTCGTATATATCCTATAAAAATACTTTTGTCCTTTTACAGCTTCAGATGTAGAAGGCAGATCACTTTGTAACCATCGCCGTGCCTATAAATTTTTCGTGGACTCAGTTTCCCCCAGATGTCATTTTCCGGCTTTTCCTTGCGAGTCATACGATGCGTTTTTAGAGGGTCGATGCTTTCCTTGTACAAGTGAAAGGTGAGCAAACATTTTGACATATGAGGTTTGTCTCAAAATTTCCGCGCGAAATAAAAAGGAACAGCACTTCATTTGACAGCTGTTAGAAAGTGAAGCGCGCAACTGAGGGCGGGGCAAAAATTCAGGCATGCGCAGTGAGGTGTCTGCGCCTATTTTGGGAAGTGGCGCAGTCAGGCGGATATTCCTCCGCGCGGAAAAATAGGACATACCTTATATTTGTTTTGGTTTTAAATCATCTATGGACTATCTACAAATGTTGTTATTCTTTATAGACATTGTGGAAATATGGGATATTTTGCTGATAAATCTGTAGGAAGAGGACAACTATTTCTTATCACAAGAGACGAAGAACCTTTTTGTGGTAAGTCGTTTTTTCTTGCTTTGGATAAACTGACCAAATATTTTTTATTTTTAATCAGGAAACTTTAAAGATTTACGGCTTTTATACATCGAATGTGTCACCTCAATAAATCGATTGAGGCGCGTTGTGTGACTTGTTGCACCGTCTTGTTGAAACCACAGCTCTTCCACATTACTTCCATTGATTTAAAAAACGAAAAAGTCAATAATTATTGTTGAACACAATGTGGAAGAATAAAGTTTTCTATGTTAGCTATCAAAATGGCTGCCGCTGAAAGCAGTGTTACCACCTCAAAAAAAAAAAACACACACTCATTACTTGTGATTTATTTTTTCACTTTTCGCTATTTTATCTGCCCTTAAATATTATTTAACTAGTACAACAATCATGAAAACAATTCTATCTTTTTTTAGCACATCAATACAGCGTCAAAATCGAAAGTTCGCCAATTAGTAAACCTCTTGTAAATTACGGTAAAATTAAAATCACTCTAGTAGGCGATTCAGACTTGAACGAAACATTCACTATGACAAGGTAATACACACTTCCTTCCACGGTTATTCCCTATTTTATCCTTGAGTTGTTTCAAAGATTGTTAGATAAACAAACCTTTTTTTTTTTTTTGGTACATTTAGCAAAGATGACGAACAGTTAATTCCAGGAGAAATAGTCTCCCGAATTTTAGTTCCTCATCCCATTATTTCTGAACCTACAAAAGTCCAGATACTTTATCAGGGATATTCTGGATGGATTTCTTCAGGACTAAGAAGATGGAAGATCGATAAAGTATCCATGATGGACAGTTTTGGAAAAACGTAAGTGTTATTTAAAAACACAACTCTTAAACAGTACAAATATAATGACACTCTATAATTTGTCCGGTGTAAATTGAGCTGTATCTTCAAAGCTACTATAGATACAAACGTCTACTCTTCAAATTTGGATTCAGCAGAGCTTTCTGAATTTAATAAAATTTGTTTCGTTTAAATCTGTTCACAATTACAGGTTTGACAAACAAAAAAGTGTAGCAGAAACATTGTACCTAATTATAATGACACTCTATAATTTGTCTGGTATAAATTGAGCTGTATCTTCAAAACTACTATAGATACAAACGTCTACTCTTCAAATTTGGATTCAGCAGAGCTTTCTGAACTTAATAAAGTTTGTTTCGTTTAAATCGGTCCACAATTACAAGTTTGACAAACAAAAAAGTGTAGCAGAAACATTGTACCTAATTATAATGACACTCTATAATTTGTCCGGTGGAAATTGAGCTGTATCTTCAAAGGTACTATAGATACAAACCTCTACTCTTCAAATTTGGATTCAGCAGAGTTTTCTGCATTTAATAAAGTTTGTTTCGTTTAAATCGGTCCACAATTACAAGTTTGACAAACAAAAAAGTGTAGCAGAAACATTGTACCTAATTATAATGACACTCTATAATTTGTCCGGTGGAAATTGAGCTGTATCTTCAAAGGTACTATAGATACAAACCTCTACTCTTCAAATTTGGATTCAGCAGAGTTTTCTGCATTTAATAAAGTTTGTTTTGTTTAAATCGGTCCACAATTATAGTTTTTACAGATAAAAAAGTGTAGCAGAAACATTGTAGCTAATTATAATGACACTCTATTATTTGTCCGGTAGAAATAGAGCTGTATCTTCAAAACTACTATAGATACAAACGTCTACTCTTCAAATTTGGATTCAGCAGAGTTTTCTGCATTTAATAAAGTTTGTTTCGTTTAAATCGGCCCATAATTACAGGTTTGACAAACAAAAAAGTGTAGCAGAAACATTGTAGCTAATTATAATGACACTCTATAATTTGTCCGGTAGAAATAGAGCTGTATCTTCAAAACTACTATAGATACAAATGTCTACTCTTCAAATTTGGATACACACACACACACACACACACACACACACACACACACACACATACAGTGGGATATACAACACATGCAACCTAAAGCTATCAAAAAGAACACCCAAAGAATATCTTCGTCATTATAGGTCTTCAGTTTGTAAAAAAGGTCTTGAACTGGAGTCAAGCGTACCAATAACCTTACGGCTTTATCCAGGAGATTGTAACATCCCTAAAGAAGGCCAAACAATAGACCAAAATCCTTACATTGAAGATCGTATATCTGAAACATTAGAACTGAAAAATTCTACTGGAGAATATCCTCCAGGTTTTGAACCAATTACCCCTAACAAAAAATTTGTACCTACTCCAGTAGTACGCATTGGCAATGAGGGTATCAAAGAATTGGGCGATAGAAAAACCCTACAAGAAGAAAGATACGAGAAGAAAGATCTTCTTAGCAATAATTTGGACGATAGCGAAATTGAATCAACCAGAGCGTTTAACACAAAAAGTTTTGAAGATATCAAAGAAATTGTGGAACCAATCTTGAAGAAACCCTCAAATAAAAACGCTAGGGCTCATGATTTAAGCAAACCGGAAATAACTGAGCCAATTTTAGGACCAACTACTGTCAAAAGTAGTTCGCCCAATATTTTATCTCGTCTATTAGGAGAAAGAGAGTTGTCGTATAATTTTTACGAAAACGACCAAAATGATTGGGTCCCATCAGAACCCAAACAATTCAAAAGGCATGATACCCAACCTCCCAAACCACAAGAAGATAAAAACCCTATCAAGATGATCATGATGACAGTTCAGTTTTTGCCTCAACGATTGTCCAGAATGTTTGAACAAGCAGAAAAATACGCAAGGGAAACAATCTTCCCTTTGATAACTCAACATACCCCTAAATTTATCACCAATTTTATCAACCCTAACAGTCAAACAAAATACGTTCCACTACACTTCAATGATACAACAACAAAAGTCCCTATTCCTGTCAAAAGAATCGATAAATTTGTCCCTCCAAATGTCCAAGTGATTCCATCACAAACTGACAACCAAAGTTTGGACAATATCTTCAACCAAACAATAAACGCAACTTCTAAGACGTCCAAGATTGAACCAAGGTCATCTGGATTTGAAGCAAGTTCCACTGAAAAAATATTCGTTGTGTATCCGGAAAATAGGGACAAACAAACAACGGAAACACCAAAAGGTTTCAGCCAAATTCCCCCAGATTCCAAAATATTTTATGACGAAAAATCCACCACTGCTAAAACAGATAAAAATATAGATAAATCATCTAGACGAATTTTTGTGGATCTACCAGTATTTGACGAAAGAGATATTGGAGTTAAATATATACCTTTAGTTTATCCAGATAAAATAAAACCGGAAAAAATTACGAGAAGATAAAATATTATTTATGAAATTTTGTATATATATTATGCCAATTGTTAATGTATAAATTATGTATTTTTTTAAATGTTAATTAATAAATTTTTCAATTTTAAAATGTATTTACAGAAGACCCCGACCAAGTAAGTACACAAATATTTATTTTTACAAAATTTAACCAGCCGTCAAAATATTACCCCTTAGCATAACTCCCAAACGGTATAAAATATCAAAAAAAGTTTCAAACAAATATTGTAGCCAATAATATTCTACATCTTTTTTATAATAACAATTTTTTTCATAACTCAATTATTTACTGAGATATACCAAAAAAACAGTTGAGTCTTCAAGTAAACTACCACTTCCGGTCAGTAGATTGCTACCAAAGTCTACCCAGTTCACAACTACACCCTAATAGGGCTAAATATAAAATAATAAAATTTAACCAGCCGTCAAAATATTACCCCTTAGCATAACTCCCAAACGGTACAAAATATCAAAAAAAGTTTCAAACAAATATTATAGCCAATAATATTCTACATCTTTTTTATAATAACAATTTTTTTCATAACTCAATTATTTACTGAGATATACCCAAAAAACCAGTTGAATCTTCAAGTAATCTACCACTTCCGGTCAATGGATTGTTACCAAATTCTACCCAGTTTACAACTACACCCTAATAGGGCTAAATATAAAATAATAAAATTTAACCAGCCGTCAAAATATTACCCCTTAGCATAACTCCCAAACGGTACAAAATATCAAAAAAAGTTTCAAACAAATATTGTAGCCAATAATATTCCACATCTTTTTTATCATAACAATTTTTTTCATAACTCAATTATTTACTGAGATATTCCCAAAAAACCAGTTGAGTCTTCAAGTAAACTACCACTTCCGGTCATTAGATTGCTACCAATTTCTACCCAGTTCACAACTACACCCTAATAGGGCTAAATATAAAATAATAAAATTTAACCAGCCGTCAAAATATTACCCCTTAGCATAACTCCCAAACGGTACAAAATATCAAAAAAAGTTTCAAACAAAAATTGTAGCCAATAATATTCTACAACTTTTTTATTATAACAATTTTTTACATAACTCAATTATTTACTGAGATATACCCAAAAAACCAGTTGAGTCTTCAAGTAAACTACCACTTCCGGTCAGTGGATTGCTACCAAAGTCTACCCAGTTCACAACTACACCCTAATAGGGCTAAATATAAAATAATAAAATTTAACCAGCCGTCAAAGGATTACCCCTTAGCATAACTCCCAAACGGTACAAAATATCAAAAAAAGTTTCAAACAAATATTGTAGCCAATAATATTCTACAACTTTTTTATAATAACAATTTTTTTCATAACTCAATTATTTACTGAGATATACCCAAAAAAACAGTTGAGTCTTCAAGTAAACTACCACTTCCGGTCAATGGATTACTACCAATTTCTACCCAGTTTACAACTACACCCTAATAGGCCTAAATATAAAATTTTAAAATGATCACGTGACTATATTTTGAGTTATCACAACTTTAAATATAACAAGTTGTCAAAAATGGAACAAAAAATTCATAATACAAAATAATACTTCAAATAAAATCGATAGAGAAAAACTTAACAAGTATTTTCTTTCATTACGAAAATTTTGTAAAACTAATCGTTTGTCTAAAAATCGCCAAAAACTCATTTGTAAAACTTAGGACGAGGTTCCTACTGCCATCTGCTGTTAAACTTGTCAACTACACTTTGTGCCCTACTTCCGCATATTTCAAATTCCACAGCAGATGTTGGCCACGCCCATATGGATCATACGTCATCGATCAATAAAATGGATTCGGCGCAAATGATTTTTAATTCCAAATAATATTGAATATAAAAAAAAAACTAAATAAATTTCGGTCTACAAAAAAAAGGTTCAAATAAAAACTGTAGAGAAAAAATCAACGAGTATTTTCTTCCTTTATAAATTTTTTGTAAAGTCAACCGTTTACCCAGAAATCACAAAAAACTATTTCCGTAATTTTCAAACGAGATTTCTGCTTCCATCTCTCGTGCGTAATGTTAACTATATACTACAACGATTTTCTTGGAACTGGAAGACTTAATCAAAAAATACTTTAAATAAAACTTGTTCCCAACGATTAAATTAAGCTTTTTTATTTGAAACTTTTTTTTATTTAGGCCCTAGGTTCAAAGATATCGTCTCAAGAAATCATGGTTCTTCGTCAAAGGTAAGATAGTATTCTAGCAAATAATGCAGTATAAAATTAACTGAATTGTATCATATTATATTGTTTAATATTACAGTAGACTGAATTCACTTATAAATGAAACATATTTTGTTTTTTAAATCATAATTTTATTGTATAATTGTTCATATAAAAAAATGGTATAAATATTAATTTCTCAACAAAATGATTCAAGTAAAAATTGTAGAGAAAAAATTAACAAACATTTTCTTTCCTTACAACTTTTCTGCAAAATTAATCGTTTACCCAAAAATCGTAAAAAACATTTTCCGTAATTTTAGGACGAGATTCCTACTGCCATCTCCTGTTAAACTTGTAAACTATACTTTGTGCCCTACTTCCGCATATTTCAAATTCCAAAGCAGATGTTGGCCACGTCCATATGGATCATACGTCATCGATCAATAAAATGGTTTCGGCGCAAATGCTTTTTATTTTGAAATTGGAATCTAAATGATTTATTTCACGTAGAACTCTTTGGAAAATGTTTTAAAGACTTGTTTAAGACATCACGAGGCTGTCGAAACGTTGTATTGAATAAACTGCGTATAAAATACATTCAAATACTTTTTAAATTATTAATAGCAGTTTAAACACAGCCTGTGGTAAATGTACAGCTGCAGATCTATGAAGATGCTGTAATGTAGCGTTTCGCGCGCTGCCCGGGCGTTGAAATATCCGGTAAGTAGAGCAGAGCGGGATTCAGGGCGAATTCAAATGTAAAATAAAGTTTTTGTTGTGTTTATTTCGTAAAATAAGTTGAAATAATTTATTTGTCGTATTGTTTCAAGTACCCTAGCGTCATCTGTTGTATTGTTGATTAACTATTATCCCCTTATTAGTAATTACATTCCAATGTAAAATGGCCGAGTTGTTTATTTATTTCGTTACAGTTTAGTGACATTTTATATGTTTTAATTGTATTTATACACGTTTAACATTAAAAATGTGTTTCTATGTTGTGCAAAGACCTCCAGGACACTTAGAAAATAGAGCAGATGTTTAAATATTCCCATAAACTGTAAGTATTGATTATAACTGCTATTGACTTGTCATTTAGTTTCTAGTTTATCATTATTTTATTATTGTTTACTGTATTTGAAGCTGCAGAATAATGTTAAACATTATAATAAACACTTCCTTTATTTGTAGGCTTCTTTTAGTGCAGTAGTCGAGCTGTTAAATAAATAGGTCATCACCTCATTCACCCAAAAGTTAATGTTGCAGGTTTACAACTACAAATATCGATCGACTACATCTTCTAGCAGGATCAATGGCTACTAGCTGTTGAATAACAACCTCTAGGATGAGGCGCAAGGATGAATTCATAACTGGAATTGAATGAAGAGGATTTGAGCTGTCTTAATATTGCTTGACTGTCTGTCAAATATCAAGAGGGCTCAGGTATTTAAAACAAAATAAATATGTAACCAAATTATTTATTTTTGAAACACAAACTAAATTTCTGTTCTCTTGCAGATTCTAGAATGTAGAATCATCGGTTAGGTCTTCTATGGTCGCGAGCATCATTCTAGATCAACTTAAAATCATCACCAGTAACAGCTGTCAAATTTGAAGATTCTTCTGCCGTTTCTTCGAATCTTCAAAATGTTGTAATTAATTTATTTCAATATTTATTAATAAAAAATCAATTTAAATATTGTTTTAAGTCTCTATATTTATTTGTAAATGTTTTCAAGTATTTATTAACATTTGATTTATACTTTTCAGGACGCAATGAACACAACATTGCACGCTGGGTTCCTCGGGATTCTGCTGAGCTCTGGTGATACAACTATCCAAGCGGACAACTTCTAGAACAGACGACACAACCGCGGGCCCGAGATCAACAGCTGCAGCAGCTCCGTCAAGGATCAGCGTCTGCACACCTGGAAGAATATCTTCAGTTGTTCAATAACACATAAACTATTTAATTTATGGTTTCAATAATTTAAATTACATTCCTTAGCAATTTTAGCATTAAGAATGGTTAGTTATTATTAATATTTTGTAAAAAATACGTGAGATATGGGCAAAATAAAAATTTACGATATGACGTCACACTTAACTTTTTTATTTCGTTAATAACTTAGAAAGTTTTAAAGCTATGGCATCAATTCTGACAAATATGGATGTAACACGGTGTCTAGTATTAATAATTAGTAGATTTGTCAGAATTTAACAAAACATTACTGACTTATTGGTAATATAAAATATTTCTGTATGACGCCATTTTGAAATTTTTGTTTTGCTAATTTCTTGCAAACTATTTAAGCTACAATTGTCTAGTTTGACATTTTCACCCCTTAATTAGTCGTAGATTTAGGAAATATAACATTTGTTAATTTATTATTGTTAATTAACAAGATACAGTCGATAGAAAAATGCTCGTCTATTCATCATGGCTGCTATTTTTCTATTGTTAATAATTCTGAAACTATTTGAGCTAAAATGGTCTAGTTTGAAATTTTCATCCCTTAATTAGTCGTAGAGTTAGGATATATCATATTTGTTAATTTATTATTGTTAATTAACAAGATACAGTCAATAGAAAAATAGTCGTCCTTTCATCTAGGCAGCCATTTTCTATTGTTAATTATTCTGAAACCATTTGAGCTAAAATGGTCTAGTTTGAAATTTTCATCCCTTAATAGGTCGTAGAGTTAGGATATATCACATTTGTTAATTTATTATTGTTAATTAACAAGATACAGTCAATAGAAAAATAGTCGTCCTTTCATCTAGGCAGCCATTTTCTATTGTTAATTATTCTGAAACCATTTGAGCTAAAATGGTCTAGTTTGAAATTTTCATCCCTTAATAGGTCGTAGAGTTAGGATATATCACATTTGTTAATTTATTATTGTTAATTAATAAGATACAGTCAATAGAAAAATGGTCGTCAGTTGCAGAACCTTCAAGGGAGCCTTCAACATAGTTCGCCGCTCCCAACACAAATGTAAGTTTATTTAATTAATTTATTAATTATTGATTTACTAATGTATTTGTTTTTATTTTGTTTTATTTAGTGGACAACTTCACCAGAGCGCTCTGGAGGTCATCTTCTGCGTGTCCTGCTGCTCGTGGGTCCAGCGTCTTCACCCCTGGACGAATATCTTTATTGTTGTATCAATAAATAAATGTCTTGTATATTTAAATAAGTTTACAACAAATAAATATGAATGTAATATAATAAACGATAAAATAAATATGTATTATTAAAATGACATGTCTTTCATTTAAAATCCACCCCATGATCTAATAAATTAAAAGGTAATAAGGGTTTGTCTTGAGAAAATGCTTATTTGAAATAATAAATTTTAATACCCACACTGCCATCTATTGACAGGGCTACACTATTAGAACTTGCGTTTCGAATTCAAATGCGGTCCTTCAAAACATCACTTCAAAATAGTTCACGAATTTGCTAAGAGATGGCAGCACTATCGGGTGTGATTGTGTAAAATTTGTCGATTTGTTCACCAAATCACAACACAAATTTTAATTGATAAGGGTGTGCCCTACGCCCTTGTCCTTCACATATGTTGAAGAGGGGGTTATTTTAGACAGAGTTTATATGTTTCGGTAAAGTTTCGTTATTTTTGCGATATCTCTTACCGTTTTCGAGTTATAAGGGTTTAAAGTTTTTAAAAGCAACCCTTAAAAAACTACCCTATTTTCAACTTTTCGAGAGTTTTTTCTCGCTGATCAGATAGAGCAACGCTGTATCTCGGGAAGGGTTTTTTCAGAGCCGCGATATCTCTTACCATTTCAGAGATACAGCCCTTATAAAAATAAATAGAGCAGTATGTACTTTAATTATTTTGAATAAATCCCTTCATAATGGTTCACAAATTTTCTAAGAGAAGGCAGCACTAACGGATGTGAATGCGACAATTTGTCGATTTGATCACATTTGAAACACACAAATTTAATTGATAAGGGCATGCCCTACGCCCTTGTCCTTCTAATATGTTGCAGAGGGAGTTATTTTAGACAGAGTTTATATGTTTCGGTAAAGTTTCGTTATTTTTGCGATATCTCTTACCGTTTTCGAGATATGAGGCTTTAAAGTTTTTAAGTTTTTTCAAACAACCCTTAATAACTTCCCTATTTTCAACTTTTTCGGGGTTTTCTCTCGCTGATCAAATAGAGCAGGGTTTTTCACCCTCTACTTTGTCGTCAGATCCGCGATATCTCTTACCGTTTCAGAGATACGGGGTCACAGCAAAACTTAAATAACTACCCCATTTTCAACTTTTTGGGGGTTTTCTCTCTGTGAGTAGATAGAGCAGGGCTGTATCTAGGGGTGTTGTGTTCAGATTCGCGATGTCTCAAACCATTTCAGAGATACAGCCCTTATAAAATAAGTAGAGCGTGTCGCTGCTCTGCATAATTTTATAAGGGCTGTATCTCTGAAACAGTAAGAGATATCGCGGATCTAAAAAAAACGTCCCGAGATACAGCCCTGCTCTATATAATCAGTGAGTAAAAACTCTCGAAAAGTTGAAAATAGGGTAGTTTTTTAAGGGTTGCTTTTAAAAACTTTAAACCCTTATAACTCGAAAACGGTAAGAGATATCGCAAAAATAACGAAACTTTACCGAAACATATAAACTCTGTCTAAAATAACCCCCTCTTCAACATATGTGAAGGACAAGGGCGTAGGGCACACCCTTATCAATTAAAATTTGTGTTGTTATTTGGTGAACAAATCGACAAATTTTACACAATCACACCCGATAGTGCTGCCATCTCTTAGCAAATTCGTGAACTATTTTGAAGTGATGTTTTGAAGGACCGCTTTTGAATTCTAAACGCAAGTTCTAATAGTGTAGCCCGTGTCCAATAGATGGCAGTGTGGGTATTAAAATTTATTATTTCAAATAAGCATTTTCTCAAGACAAACCATTATTACCTTTTAATTTATTAGATTATGGGGTGGCTTTTAAATAAAAGACATGTCATTTTAATAATACATATTTATTTTATCGTTTATTATATTACATTCATATTTATTTGTTGTAAACTTATTTAAATATACAAATACATTTATTTATTGATACAACAATAAAGATATTCGTCCAGGGGTGAAGACGTTGGACCCACGAGCAGCAGGACACGCAGACGATGACCTCCAGAGCGCTCTGGTGAAGTTGTCCAAGGTGATGCAGAATACTAAATAAAACAAATTAGAAACAAATACATTAGTAAATCAATAATTAATAAATTAATTAAATAAACTTACATTTGTGTTGGGAGCGGCGATCTATGTTGAAGACTCTCTTGAAGGTTCTGAATCTGTATCTTCTGGTTGTGGGATGTTGACTACAAGAAATGAAGCTCGCTTTATCAACAATAGAAAAATGGCAGCCATGATGAATAGACGACCATTATTCTATTGCCTGTATCTTGTTAATTAACAATAATAAATTAACAAATGTGATATTTCCTAACTCTACGACTAATTAAGGGATGAAAATTTCAAACTATACCATTTTAGCTCAAATAGTTCGCAAGAAATTAGCAAAACAAAAATTTCAAAATGGCGTCATACACAAATATTTTATTTTAACAATAAGTCAGTAATATTTTAAAAAATTCTACTAATTCTTAATACTAGACACCGTGTTACATCCATATTTGTCAATATTGATGCCATAGCTTTAAAACTCTCTAAGTTATTAAAAAAAATAAAAAAGTTTAGTACGTTTTTATTTTTACAATGTCTCAAGTATTTTTTTACAAAATATTAATAAACCTCACAATTCTTAACTCTATAATTCCTAAGGAATCCATAGTTTGAGTTATTGAAAATATAACTTAAATAGTTTATGAGTTATTGAACAACTGAAGATATTCTTCCAGGTGTGCAGACGCTGATCCTTGACGGAGCTGCTGCAGCTGTTGATCTCGGGCCCGCGGTTGTGTTGTCTGTTCTAGAAGTTGCTCGCTTGGATAGTTGTATCACCAGCGCTCAGCAGAATCCCGAGGAACCCAGCGTGCAATGTTGTGTTCATTGCGTCCTAAAAAATATAAATCAAATGTTAGTAAATACTTTCAAACAATTATAAATAAATAAAAAGACATAAGACAATATTGAAATTCATGTTTTATTAATAAATATTAAAATAAGTTAATTACAATTTTTTGAATTACGAAAATGCTTCAGAACAATCTTCAAATTTGCCAGTTGCCACTGGTGATGATTCCAAGTTGATCTAGAATGATCATCACGGCCACCGCTGATCTACCAAATGATTCCACGTTCCATAATCTGCAAGAGAACAGAAAATTAGTTTTTATTTACAGCTATAAATAATGTGGTTAAATATTTATATTGTTTTACATACCTGCATGAATTCATCCTTGCGCCTCATCCTAGAGGTTGTAATTCAACAGCTAGTAGCCGTTGATCCTGCTAGAGGATGTAGTCGATTGATATTTGTAGTTGTAAACCTGCAACATTAACATTTGGGTGAATGACGTGATGACGTATTTATTTAACAGCTCGACTATTGCACTAAAATAAGCCTACAAATAAAGGAAGTGTTTATTATAATGTTTAACATCATTCTGCAGCTTCAAATACAGTAAACAATAATAAAATAATGATAAACTAGAAACTAAATGACAAGTCAATAGCACTTATAATCAACACTTACAGTTTATGGGAATATTTAAACATCTGTTCTATTTTCTAAGTGTCCTGGAGGTCCTTGCACAACATAGAAACAAAATTTTAATGTTAAACGCGTATAAATACAATTAAAACACATAAAATGTCACTAAACTGTAACGAAATTAATAAACAAGTCAGCCATTTTACATTGGAATGTAATTACTAATAAGGAGATAATAGTTAATCAACAATACAACAGATGACGCTAGAGTACTTGAAACAATACGACAAATAAATTATTTCAACTTATTTTACGAAATAAACACAACAAAAACATTATTTTACAATTGAATTCGCCCTGAATCACTCTCTGCTCTACTGACCGGATATTTCAACGCCTGGTCAGCGCACGAAACGCTACATTACAGCATCTTCATAGATCTGCAGCTGTACATTTACCACAGGCTGTGTTTAAACTGTTATTAATAATTTAAAAAGTATTTGTATGTATTTTATACACAGTTTATTCAATACAACGTTTCGACAGCCTCGTGCTGTCTTAAACAAGTCTTCAAAACACTTTCCAATGAGTTCTACGTGAAATAAATAATTTCGATTCATATTTCAAACTAAAAAGCATTTGCGCCAAATCCATTTTATTGATCGATGACGTAGATCTGTGCACGTGACCAAAATCTGCTGTGGAATTTGAAATATGAGGAAGTAGGGCACAAAATATAGTTTACAAGTTTCACAGGAGATGGCAGCAGGAATCTTGTCCTAAGATTTACAAATGAGTTTTTTGCGATTTCTGGACAAACGATTAAATTTATATAATTTTCGTAATGAAAGAAAACATTCGCCAATTTTTTCTCTATCGATTTTATTTGAAGTATTTTTTTGTACAATGAATTTTTTATTCCATTTTTGACAACATGTTTAAGAGTAAAATACCTCTCTGGAAAAGAGTACGATGTTCATATTCTACAGGTAGTTGCACCAGGGTATGCTGACCTGGGATATGAATTCTACGAATTTTAGAGCTGATGACTGAAGGCTGAGACCGCTTTCAGGAAGCGTCTTCCTTAAAATACAAGAGTAAAGTACCTCTCCTGATAATTGTACGATGTTCATATTCTGCAGGCAGTTGCCCCAGGGTATGCTGACCTGGGATATGAATTCTACGAATTTTAGAGCTGATGGCTGAAGGCTGAGACCGCTTTCAGGAAGCGTCTTCCTTAAAATCACAAGAGTAAAGTACCTCTCCTGATAATTGTACGATGTTCATATTCTGCAGGCAGTTGCCCCAGGGTATGCTGACCTGGGATATGAATTCTACGAATTTTAGAGCTGATGACTGAAGGCTGAGACCGCTTTCAGGAAGCGTCTTCCTTAAAATCACAAGAGTAAAGTACCTCTCCTGATAATTGTACGATGTTCATAATCTGCAGGCAGTTGCCCCAGGGTATGCTGACCTGGGATATGAATTCTACGAATTTTAGAGCTGATGGCTGAAGGCTGAGACCGCTTTCAGGACGCGTCTTCCCTTAAAATCACAAGAGTAAAGTACCTCTCCTGATAATTGTACGATGTTCATATTCTGCAGGCAGTTGCACCAGGGTATGCTGACCTGGGATATGAATTCTACGAATTTTAGAGCTGATGGCTGAAGGCTGAGACCGCTTTCAGGAAGCGTCTTCCTTAAAATCACAAGAGTAAAGTACCTCTCCTGATAATTGTACGATGTTCATATTCTGCAGGCAGTTGCACCAGGGTATGCTGACCTGGGATATGAATTCTACGAATTTTAGAGCTGATGGCTGAAGGCTGAGACCGCTTTCAGGAAGCGTCTTCCTTAAAATCACAAGAGTAAAGTACCTCTCCTGATAATTGTACGATGTTCATAATCTGCAGGCAGTTGCCCCAGGGTATGCTGACCTGGGATATGAATTCTACGAATTTTAGAGCTGATGGCTGAAGGCTGAGACCGCTTTCAGGAAGCGTCTTCCTTAAAATCACAAGAGTAAAGTACCTCTCCTGATAATTGTACGATGTTCATATTCTGCAGGCAGTTGCCCCAGGGTATGCTGACCTGGGATATGAATTCTACGAATTTTAGAGCTGATGGCTGAAGGCTGAGACCGCTTTCAGGAAGCGTCTTCCTTAAAATCACAAGAGTAAAGTACCTCTCCTGATAATTGTACGATGTTCATATTCTGCAGGCAGTTGCCCCAGGGTATGCTGACCTGGGATATGAATTCTACGAATTTTAGAGCAGATGACTGAAGGCTGAGACCGCTTTCAGGAAGCGTCTTCCTTAAAATCACAAGAGTAAAGTACCTCTCCTGATAATTGTACGATGTTCATATTCTGCAGGCAGTTGCCCCAGGGTATGCTGACCTGGGATATGAATTCTACGAATTTTAGAGCTGATGGCTGAAGGCTGAGACCGCTTTCAGGAAGCGTCTTCCTTAAAATCACAAGAGTAAAGTACCTCTCCTGATAATTGTACGATGTTCATAATCTGCAGGCAGTTGCCCCAGGGTATGCTGACCTGGGATATGAATTCTACGAATTTTAGAGCTGATGGCTGAAGGCTGAGACCGCTTTCAGGACGCGTCTTCCCTTAAAATCACAAGAGTAAAGTACCTCTCCTGATAATTGTACGATGTTCATATTCTGCAGGCAGTTGCCCCAGGGTATGCTGACCTGGGATATGAATTCTACGAATTTTAGAGCTGATGGCTGAAGGCTGAGACCGCTTTCAGGAAGCGTCTTCCTTAAAATCACAAGAGTAAAGTACCTCTCCTGATAATTGTACGATGTTCATATTCTGCAGGCAGTTGCCCCAGGGTATGCTGACCTGGGATATGAATTCTACGAATTTTAGAGCTGATGGCTGAAGGCTGAGACCGCTTTCAGGAAGCGTCTTCCATAAAATCACAAGAGTAAAGTACCTCTCCTGATAATTGTACGATGTTCATATTCTGCAGGCAGTTGCCCCAGGGTATGCTGACCTGGGATATGAATTCTACGAATTTTAGAGCTGATGGCTGAAGGCTGAGACCGCTTTCAGGAAGCGTCTTCCTTAAAATCACAAGAGTAAAGTACCTCTCCTGATAATTGTACGATGTTCATATTCTGCAGGCAGTTGCCCCAGGGTATGCTGACCTGGGATATGAATTCTACGAATTTTAGAGCTGATGGCTGAAGGCTGAGACCGCTTTCAGGAAGCGTCTTCCTTAAAATCACAAGAGTAAAGTACCTCTCCTGATAATTGTACGATGTTCATAATCTGCAGGCAGTTGCCCCAGGGTATGCTGACCTGGGATATGAATTCTACAAATTTTAGAGCTGATGGCTGAAGGCTGAGACCGCTTTCAGGACGCGTCTTCCCTTAAAATCACAAGAGTAAAGTACCTCTCCTGATAATTGTACGATGTTCATATTCTGCAGGCAGTTGCACCAGGGTATGCTGACCTGGGATATGAATTCTACGAATTTTAGAGCTGATGGCTGAAGGCTGAGACCGCTTTCAGAAAGCGTCTTCCTTAAAATCACAAGAGTAAAGTACCTCTCCTGATAATTGTACGATGTTCATATTCTGCAGGCAGTTGCCCCAGGGTATGCTGACCTGGGATATGAATTCTACGAATTTTAGAGCTGATGGCTGAAGGCTGAGACCGCTTTCAGGAAGCGTCTTCCTTAAAATCACAAGAGTAAAGTACCTCTCCTGATAATTGTACGATGTTCATAATCTGCAGGCAGTTGCCCCAGGGTATGCTGACCTGGGATATGAATTCTACGAATTTTAGAGCTGATGGCTGAAGGCTGAGACCGCTTTCAGGACGCGTCTTCCCTTAAAATCACAAGAGTAAAGTACCTCTCCTGATAATTGTACGATGTTCATATTCTGCAGGCAGTTGCACCAGGGTATGCTGACCTGGGATATGAATTCTACGAATTTTAGAGCTGATGACTGAAGGCTGAGACCGCTTTCAGGAAGCGTCTTCCCTTAAAATCACAAGAGTAAAGTACCTCTCCTGATAATTGTACGATGTACATATTCTGCAGGCAGTTGCACCAGGGTATGCTGACCTGGGATATGAATTCTACGAATTTTAGAGCTGATGACTGAAGGCTGAGACCGCTTTCAGGAAGCGTCTTCCTTAAAATCACAAGAGTAAAGTACCTCTCCTGATAATTGTACGATGTTCATATTCTGCAGGCAGTTGCCCCAGGGTATGCTGACCTGGGATATGAATTCTACGAATTTTAGAGCTGATGGCTGAAGGCTGAGACCGCTTTCAGGAAGCGTCTTCCTTAAAATCACAAGAGTAAAGTACCTCTCCTGATAATTGTACGATGTTCATAATCTGCAGGCAGTTGCCCCAGGGTATGCTGACCTGGGATATGAATTCTACGAATTTTAGAGCTGATGGCTGAAGGCTGAGACCGCTTTCAGGAAGCGTTTCACTAAAATCACAAGAGTAAAGTACCTCTCCTGATAATTGTACGATGTTCATATTCTGCAGGCAGTTGCCCCAGGGTATGCTGACCTGGGATATGAATTCTACGAATTTTAGAGCTGATGGCTGAAGGCTGAGACCGCTTTCAGGAAGCGTCTTCCTTAAAATCACAAGAGTAAAGTACCTCTCCTGATAATTGTACGATGTTCATAATCTGCAGGCAGTTGCCCCAGGGTATGCTGACCTGGGATATGAATTCTACGAATTTTAGAGCTGATGGCTGAAGGCTGAGACCGCTTTCAGGAAGCGTCTTCCTTAAAATCACAAGAGTAAAGTACCTCTCCTGATAATTGTACGATGTTCATAATCTGCAGGCAGTTGCCCCAGGGTATGCTGACCTGGGATATGAATTCTACGAATTTTAGAGCTGATGGCTGAAGGCTGAGACCGCTTTCAGGAAGCGTTTCACTAAAATCACAAGAGTAAAGTACCTCTCCTGATAATTGTACGATGTTCATATTCTGCAGGCAGTTGCCCCAGGGTATGCTGACCTGGGATATGAATTCTACGAATTTTAGAGCTGATGGCTGAAGGCTGAGACCGCTTTCAGGAAGCGTCTTCCTTAAAATCACAAGAGTAAAGTACCTCTCCTGATAATTGTACGATGTTCATAATCTGCAGGCAGTTGCCCCAGGGTATGCTGACCTGGGATATGAATTCTACGAATTTTAGAGCTGATGGCTGAAGGCTGAGACCGCTTTCAGGAAGCGTTTCACTAAAATCACAAGAGTAAAGTACCTCTCCTGATAATTGTACGATGTTCATATTCTGCAGGCAGTTGCCCCAGGGTATGCTGACCTGGGATATGAATTCTACGAATTTTAGAGCTGATGGCTGAAGGCTGAGACCGCTTTCAGGAAGCGTCTTCCTTAAAATCACAAGAGTAAAGTACCTCTCCTGATAATTGTACGATGTTCATAATCTGCAGGCAGTTGCCCCAGGGTATGCTGACCTGGGATATGAATTCTACGAATTTTAGAGCTGATGGCTGAAGGCTGAGACCGCTTTCAGGAAGCGTCTTCCTTAAAATCACAAGAGTAAAGTACCTCTCCTGATAATTGTACGATGTTCATAATCTGCAGGCAGTTGCCCCAGGGTATGCTGACCTGGGATATGAATTCTACGAATTTTAGAGCTGATGGCTGAAGGCTGAGACCGCTTTCAGGAAGCGTTTCACTAAAATCACAAGAGTAAAGTACCTCTCCTGATAATTGTACGATGTTCATATTCTGCAGGCAGTTGCCCCAGGGTATGCTGACCTGGGATATGAATTCTACGAATTTTAGAGCTGATGACTGAAGGCTGAGACCGCTTTCAGGAAGCGTCTTCCTTAAAATCACAAGAGTAAAGTACCTCTCCTGATAATTGTACGATGTTCATATTCTGCAGGCAGTTGCCCCAGGGTATGCTGACCTGGGATATGAATTCTACGAATTTTAGAGCTGATGGCTGAAGGCTGAGACCGCTTTCAGGAAGCGTCTTCCTTAAAATCACAAGAGTAAAGTACCTCTCCTGATAATTGTACGATGTTCATAATCTGCAGGCAGTTGCCCCAGGGTATGCTGACCTGGGATATGAATTCTACGAATTTTAGAGCTGATGGCTGAAGGCTGAGACCGCTTTCAGGAAGCGTCTTCCTTAAAATCACAAGAGTAAAGTACCTCTCCTGATAATTGTACGATGTTCATAATCTGCAGGCAGTTGCCCCAGGGTATGCTGACCTGGGATATGAATTCTACGAATTTTAGAGCTGATGGCTGAAGGCTGAGACCGCTTTCAGGAAGCGTCTTCCTTAAAATCACAAGAGTAAAGTACCTCTCCTGATAATTGTACGATGTTCATAATCTGCAGGCAGTTGCCCCAGGGTATGCTGACCTGGGATATGAATTCTACGAATTTTAGAGCTGATGGCTGAAGGCTGAGACCGCTTTCAGGAAGCGTTTCACTAAAATCACAAGAGTAAAGTACCTCTCCTGATAATTGTACGATGTTCATATTCTGCAGGCAGTTGCCCCAGGGTATGCTGACCTGGGATATGAATTCTACGAATTTTAGAGCTGATGGCTGAAGGCTGAGACCGCTTTCAGGAAGCGTCTTCCTTAAAATCACAAGAGTAAAGTACCTCTCCTGATAATTGTACGATGTTCATAATCTGCAGGCAGTTGCCCCAGGGTATGCTGACCTGGGATATGAATTCTACGAATTTTAGAGCTGATGGCTGAAGGCTGAGACCGCTTTCAGGAAGCGTTTCACTAAAATCACAAGAGTAAAGTACCTCTCCTGATAATTGTACGATGTTCATATTCTGCAGGCAGTTGCCCCAGGGTATGCTGACCTGGGATATGAATTCTACGAATTTTAGAGCTGATGGCTGAAGGCTGAGACCGCTTTCAGGAAGCGTCTTCCTTAAAATCACAAGAGTAAAGTACCTCTCCTGATAATTGTACGATGTTCATAATCTGCAGGCAGTTGCCCCAGGGTATGCTGACCTGGGATATGAATTCTACGAATTTTAGAGCTGATGGCTGAAGGCTGAGACCGCTTTCAGGAAGCGTCTTCCTTAAAATCACAAGAGTAAAGTACCTCTCCTGATAATTGTACGATGTTCATAATCTGCAGGCAGTTGCCCCAGGGTATGCTGACCTGGGATATGAATTCTACGAATTTTAGAGCTGATGGCTGAAGGCTGAGACCGCTTTCAGGAAGCGTCTTCCTTAAAATCACAAGAGTAAAGTACCTCTCCTGATAATTGTACGATGTTCATAATCTGCAGGCAGTTGCCCCAGGGTATGCTGACCTGGGATATGAATTCTACGAATTTTAGAGCTGATGGCTGAAGGCTGAGACCGCTTTCAGGAAGCGTTTCACTAAAATCACAAGAGTAAAGTACCTCTCCTGATAATTGTACGATGTTCATATTCTGCAGGCAGTTGCCCCAGGGTATGCTGACCTGGGATATGAATTCTACGAATTTTAGAGCTGATGGCTGAAGGCTGAGACCGCTTTCAGGAAGCGTCTTCCTTAAAATCACAAGAGTAAAGTACCTCTCCTGATAATTGTACGATGTTCATAATCTGCAGGCAGTTGCCCCAGGGTATGCTGACCTGGGATATGAATTCTACGAATTTTAGAGCTGATGGCTGAAGGCTGAGACCGCTTTCAGGAAGCGTCTTCCTTAAAATCACAAGAGTAAAGTACCTCTCCTGATAATTGTACGATGTTCATAATCTGCAGGCAGTTGCCCCAGGGTATGCTGACCTGGGATATGAATTCTACGAATTTTAGAGCTGATGGCTGAAGGCTGAGACCGCTTATAGGAAGCGTTTCACTAAAATCACAAGAGTAAAGTACCTCTCCTGATAATTGTACGATGTTCATATTCTGCAGGCAGTTGCCCCAGGGTATGCTGACCTGGGATATGAATTCTACGAATTTTAGAGCTGATGGCTGAAGGCTGAGACCGCTTTCAGGAAGCGTCTTCCTTAAAATCACAAGAGTAAAGTACCTCTCCTGATAATTGTACGATGTTCATATTCTGCAGGCAGTTGCCCCAGGGTATGCTGACCTGGGATATGAATTCTACGAATTTTAGAGCTGATGACTGAAGGCTGAGACCGCTTTCAGGAAGCGTCTTCCTTAAAATCACAAGAGTAAAGTACCTCTCCTGATAATTGTACGATGTTCATATTCTGCAGGCAGTTGCCCCAGGGTATGCTGACCTGGGATATGAATTCTACGAATTTTAGAGCTGATGGCTGAAGGCTGAGACCGCTTTCAGGAAGCGTTTCACTAAAATCACAAGAGTAAAGTACCTCTCCTGATAATTGTACGATGTTCATATTCTGCAGGCAGTTGCCCCAGGGTATGCTGACCTGGGATATGAATTCTACGAATTTTAGAGCTGAAGGCTGAAGGCTGAGACCGCTTTCAGGAAGCGTCTTCCTTAAAATCACAAGAGTAAAGTACCTCTCCTGATAATTGTACGATGTTCATAATCTGCAGGCAGTTGCCCCAGGGTATGCTGACCTGGGATATGAATTCTACGAATTTTAGAGCTGATGGCTGAAGGCTGAGACCGCTTTCAGGAAGCGTTTCACTAAAATCACAAGAGTAAAGTACCTCTCCTGATAATTGTACGATGTTCATATTCTGCAGGCAGTTGCCCCAGGGTATGCTGACCTGGGATATGAATTCTACGAATTTTAGAGCTGATGGCTGAAGGCTGAGACCGCTTTCAGGAAGCGTCTTCCTTAAAATCACAAGAGTAAAGTACCTCTCCTGATAATTGTACGATGTTCATAATCTGCAGGCAGTTGCCCCAGGGTATGCTGACCTGGGATATGAATTCTACGAATTTTAGAGCTGATGGCTGAAGGCTGAGACCGCTTTCAGGACGCGTCTTCCCTTAAAATCACAAGAGTAAAGTACCTCTCCTGATAATTGTACGATGTTCATATTCTGCAGGCAGTTGCACCAGGGTATGCTGACCTGGGATATGAATTCTACGAATTTTGTAGCTGATGACTGAAGGCTGAGACCGCTTTCAGGAAGCGTCTTCCCTTAAAATCACAAGAGTAAAGTACCTCTCCTGATAATTGTACGATGTACATATTCTGCAGGCAGTTGCACCAGGGTATGCTGACCTGGGATATGAATTCTACGAATTTTAGAGCTGATGACTGAAGGCTGAGACCGCTTTCAGGAAGCGTCTTCCTTAAAATCACAAGAGTAAAGTACCTCTCCTGATAATTGTACGATGTTCATATTCTGCAGGCAGTTGCCCCAGGGTATGCTGACCTGGGATATGAATTCTACGAATTTTAGAGCTGATGGCTGAAGGCTGAGACCGCTTTCAGGAAGCGTTTCACTAAAATCACAAGAGTAAAGTACCTCTCCTGATAATTGTACGATGTTCATATTCTGCAGGCAGTTGCCCCAGGGTATGCTGACCTGGGATATGAATTCTACGAATTTTAGAGCTGATGGCTGAAGGCTGAGACCGCTTTCAGGAAGCGTCTTCCTTAAAATCACAAGAGTAAAGTACCTCTCCTGATAATTGTACGATGTTCATAATCTGCAGGCAGTTGCCCCAGGGTATGCTGACCTGGGATATGAATTCTACGAATTTTAGAGCTGATGGCTGAAGGCTGAGACCGCTTTCAGGACGCGTCTTCCCTTAAAATCACAAGAGTAAAGTACCTCTCCTGATAATTGTACGATGTTCATATTCTGCAGGCAGTTGCACCAGGGTATGCTGACCTGGGATATGAATTCTACGAATTTTAGAGCTGATGACTGAAGGCTGAGACCGCTTTCAGGAAGCGTCTTCCCTTAAAATCACAAGAGTAAAGTACCTCTCCTGATAATTGTACGATGTACATATTCTGCAGGCAGTTGCACCAGGGTATGCTGACCTGGGATATGAATTCTACGAATTTTAGAGCTGATGACTGAAGGCTGAGACCGCTTTCAGGAAGCGTCTTCCTTAAAATCACAAGAGTAAAGTACCTCTCCTGATAATTGTACGATGTTCATATTCTGCAGGCAGTTGCCCCAGGGTATGCTGACCTGGGATATGAATTCTACGAATTTTAGAGCTGATGGCTGAAGGCTGAGACCGCTTTCAGGAAGCGTTTCACTAAAATCACAAGAGTAAAGTACCTCTCCTGATAATTGTACGATGTTCATATTCTGCAGGCAGTTGCCCCAGGGTATGCTGACCTGGGATATGAATTCTACGAATTTTAGAGCTGATGGCTGAAGGCTGAGACCGCTTTCAGGAAGCGTCTTCCTTTAAATCACAAGAGTAAAGTACCTCTCCTGATAATTGTACGATGTTCATATTCTGCAGGCAGTTGCCCCAGGGTATGCTGACCTGGGATATGAATTATACGAATTTTAGAGCTGATGGCTGAAGGCTGAGACCGCTTTCAGGAAGCGTCTTCCTTAAAATCACAAGAGTAAAGTACCTCTCCTGATAATTGTACGATGTTCATATTCTGCAGGCAGTTGCCCCAGGGTATGCTGACCTGGGATATGAATTCTACGAATTTTAGAGCTGATGGCTGAAGGCTGAGACCGCTTTCAGGAAGCGTCTTCCTTTAAATCACAAGAGTAAAGTACCTCTCCTGATAATTGTACGATGTTCATATTCTGCAGGCAGATGCCCCAGGGTATGCTGACCTGGGATATGAATTATACGAATTTTAGAGCTGATGACTGAAGGCTGAGACCGCTTTCAGGAAGCGTCTTCCCTTAAAATCACAAGAGTAAAGTACCTCTCCTGATAATTGTACGATGTACATATTCTGCAGGCAGTTGCACCAGGGTATGCTGACCTGGGATATGAATTCTACGAATTTTAGAGCTGATGACTGAAGGCTGAGACCGCTTTCAGGAAGCGTCTTCCTTAAAATCACAAGAGTAAAGTACCTCTCCTGATAATTGTACGATGTTCATATTCTGCAGGCAGTTGCCCCAGGGTATGCTGACCTGGGATATGAATTCTACGAATTTTAGAGCTGATGGCTGAAGGCTGAGACCGCTTTCAGGAAGCGTTTCACTAAAATCACAAGAGTAAAGTACCTCTCCTGATAATTGTACGATGTTCATATTCTGCAGGCAGTTGCCCCAGGGTATGCTGACCTGGGATATGAATTCTACGAATTTTAGAGCTGATGGCTGAAGGCTGAGACCGCTTTCAGGAAGCGTCTTCCTTTAAATCACAAGAGTAAAGTACCTCTCCTGATAATTGTACGATGTTCATATTCTGCAGGCAGTTGCCCCAGGGTATGCTGACCTGGGATATGAATTATACGAATTTTAGAGCTGATGGCTGAAGGCTGAGACCGCTTTCAGGAAGCGTCTTCCTTAAAATCACAAGAGTAAAGTACCTCTCCTGATAATTGTACGATGTTCATATTCTGCAGGCAGTTGCCCCAGGGTATGCTGACCTGGGATATGAATTCTACGAATTTTAGAGCTGATGGCTGAAGGCTGAGACCGCTTTCAGAAAGCGTCTTCCTTAAAATCACAAGAGTAAAGTACCTCTCCTGATAATTGTACGATGTTCATATTCTGCAGGCAGTTGCCCCAGGGTATGCTGACCTGGGATATGAATTCTACGAATTTTAGAGCTGATGGCTGAAGGCTGAGACCGCTTTCAGGAAGCGTCTTCCTTAAAATCACAAGAGTAAAGTACCTCTCCTGATAATTGTACGATGTTCATATTCTGCAGGCAGTTGCACCAGAGTATGCTGACCTGGGATATGAAGTCTACGAATTTTAGAGCTGATGGCTGAAGGCTGAGACCGCTTTCAGGAAGCGTCTTCCCTTAAATCACAAGAGTAAAGTACTTCTCCTGATAATTGTACGATGTTCATATTCTGCAGGCAGTTGCACCAGAGTATGCTGACCTGGGATATGAAGTCTACGAATTTTAGAGCTGATGGCTGAAGGCTGAGACCGCTTTCAGGAAGCGTCTTCCCTTAAATCACAAGAGTAAAGTACCTCTCCTGATAATTGTACGATGTTCATATTCTGCAGGCAGTTGCACCAGAGTATGCTGACCTGGGATATGAAGTCTACGAATTTTAGAGCTGATGGCTGAAGGCTGAGACCGCTTTCAGGAAGCGTCTTCCCTTAAATCACAAGAGTAAAGTACCTCTCCTGATAATTGTACGATGTTCATATTCTGCAGGCAGTTGCACCAGAGTATGCTGACCTGGGATATGAAGTCTACGAATTTTAGAGCTGATGGCTGAGACCGCTTTCAGGAAGCGTCTTCCCTTAAATCACAAGAGTAAAGTACCTCTCCTGATAATTGCACGATGTTCATATTCTGCAGGCAGTTGCACCAGAGTATGCTGACCTGGGATATGAAGTCTACGAATTTTAGAGCTGATGGCTGAGACCGCTTTCAGGAAGCGTCTTCCCTTAAATCACAAGAGTAAAGTACCTCTCCTGATAATTGTACGATGTTCATATTCTGCAGGCAGTTGCACCAGGGTATACTGACCTGGGATATGAAGTCTACGAATTTTAGAGCTGATGGCTGAAGGCTGAGACCGCTTTCAGGAAGCGTCTTCCCTTAAATCACAAGAGTAAAGTACCTCTCCTGATAATTGTACGATGTTCATATTCTGCAGGCAGTTGCACCAGAGTATGCTGACCTGGGATATGAAGTCTACGAATTTTAGAGCTGATGGCTGAGACCGCTTTCAGGAAGCGTCTTCCCTTAAATCACAAGAGTAAAGTACCTCTCCTGATAATTGTACGATGTTCATATTCTGCAGGCAGTTGCACCAGAGTATGCTGACCTGGGATATGAAGTCTACGAATTTTAGAGCTGATGGCTGAAGGCTGAGACCGCTTTCAGGAAGCGTCTTCCCTTAAATCACAAGAGTAAAGTACCTCTCCTGATAATTGTACGATGTTCATATTCTGCAGGCAGTTGCACCAGAGTATGCTGACCTGGGATATGAAGTCTACGAATTTTAGAGCTGATGGCTGAGACCGCTTTCAGGAAGCGTCTTCCCTTAAATCACAAGAGTAAAGTACCTCTCCTGATAATTGTACGATGTTCATATTCTGCAGGCAGTTGCACCAGAGTATGCTGACCTGGGATATGAAGTCTACGAATTTTAGAGCTGATGGCTGAAGGCTGAGACCGCTTTCAGGAAGCGTCTTCCCTTAAATCACAAGAGTAAAGTACCTCTCCTGATAATTGTACGATGTTCATATTCTGCAGGCAGTTGCACCAGAGTATGCTGACCTGGGATATGAAGTCTACGAATTTTAGAGCTGATGGCTGAGACCGCTTTCAGGAAGCGTCTTCCCTTAAATCACAAGAGTAAAGTACCTCTCCTGATAATTGCACGATGTTCATATTCTGCAGGCAGTTGCACCAGAGTATGCTGACCTGGGATATGAAGTCTACGAATTTTAGAGCTGATGGCTGAAGGCTGAGACCGCTTTCAGGAAGCGTCTTCCCTTAAATCACAAGAGTAAAGTACCTCTCCTGATAATTGTACGATGTTCATATTCTGCAGGCAGTTGCACCAGAGTATGCTGACCTGGGATATGAAGTCTACGAATTTTAGAGCTGATGGCTGAAGGCTGAGACCGCTTGCAGGAAGCGTCTTCCCTTAAATCACAAGAGTAAAGTACCTCTCCTGATAATTGTACGATGTTCATATTCTGCAGGCAGTTGCACCAGAGTATGCTGACCTGGGATATGAAGTCTACGAATTTTAGAGCTGATGGCTGAGACCGCTTTCAGGAAGCGTCTTCCCTTAAATCACAAGAGTAAAGTACCTCTCCTGATAATTGTACGATGTTCATATTCTGCAGGCAGTTGCACCAGAGTATGCTGACCTGGGATATGAAGTCTACGAATTTTAGAGCTGATGGCTGAGACCGCTTTCAGGAAGCGTCTTCCCTTAAATCACAAGAGTAAAGTACCTCTCCTGATAATTGCACGATGTTCATATTCTGCAGGCAGTTGCACCAGAGTATGCTGACCTGGGATATGAAGTCTACGAATTTTAGAGCTGATGGCTGAGACCGCTTTCAGGAAGCGTCTTCCCTTAAATCACAAGAGTAAAGTACCTCTCCTGATAATTGTACGATGTTCATATTCTGCAGGCAGTTGCACCAGGGTATACTGACCTGGGATATGAAGTCTACGAATTTTAGAGCTGATGGCTGAAGGCTGAGACCGCTTTCAGGAAGCGTCTTCCCTTAAATCACAAGAGTAAAGTACCTCTCCTGATAATTGTACGATGTTCATATTCTGCAGGCAGTTGCACCAGAGTATGCTGACCTGGGATATGAAGTCTACGAATTTTAGAGCTGATGGCTGAGACCGCTTTCAGGAAGCGTCTTCCCTTAAATCACAAGAGTAAAGTACCTCTCCTGATAATTGTACGATGTTCATATTCTGCAGGCAGTTGCACCAGAGTATGCTGACCTGGGATATGAAGTCTACGAATTTTAGAGCTGATGGCTGAGACCGCTTTCAGGAAGCGTCTTCCCTTAAATCACAAGAGTAAAGTACCTCTCCTGATAATTGCACGATGTTCATATTCTGCAGGCAGTTGCACCAGAGTATGCTGACCTGGGATATGAAGTCTACGAATTTTAGAGCTGATGGCTGAGACCGCTTTCAGGAAGCGTCTTCCCTTAAATCACAAGAGTAAAGTACCTCTCCTGATAATTGTACGATGTTCATATTCTGCAGGCAGTTGCACCAGAGTATGCTGACCTGGGATATGAAGTCTACGAATTTTAGAGCTGATGGCTGAAGGCTGAGACCGCTTTCAGGAAGCGTCTTCCCTTAAATCACAAGAGTAAAGTACCTCTCCTGATAATTGTACGATGTTCATATTCTGCAGGCAGTTGCACCAGAGTATGCTGACCTGGGATATGAAGTCTACGAATTTTAGAGCTGATGGCTGAGACCGCTTTCAGGAAGCGTCTTCCCTTAAATCACAAGAGTAAAGTACCTCTCCTGATAATTGTACGATGTTCATATTCTGCAGGCAGTTGCACCAGAGTATGCTGACCTGGGATATGAAGTCTACGAATTTTAGAGCTGATGGCTGAAGGCTGAGACCGCTTTCAGGAAGCGTCTTCCCTTAAATCACAAGAGTAAAGTACCTCTCCTGATAATTGTACGATGTTCATATTCTGCAGGCAGTTGCACCAGAGTATGCTGACCTGGGATATGAAGTCTACGAATTTTAGAGCTGATGGCTGAGACCGCTTTCAGGAAGCGTCTTCCCTTAAATCACAAGAGTAAAGTACCTCTCCTGATAATTGCACGATGTTCATATTCTGCAGGCAGTTGCACCAGAGTATGCTGACCTGGGATATGAAGTCTACGAATTTTAGAGCTGATGGCTGAAGGCTGAGACCGCTTTCAGGAAGCGTCTTCCCTTAAATCACAAGAGTAAAGTACCTCTCCTGATAATTGTACGATGTTCATATTCTGCAGGCAGTTGCACCAGAGTATGCTGACCTGGGATATGAAGTCTACGAATTTTAGAGCTGATGGCTGAAGGCTGAGACCGCTTGCAGGAAGCGTCTTCCCTTAAATCACAAGAGTAAAGTACCTCTCCTGATAATTGTACGATGTTCATATTCTGCAGGCAGTTGCACCAGAGTATGCTGACCTGGGATATGAAGTCTACGAATTTTAGAGCTGATGGCTGAGACCGCTTTCAGGAAGCGTCTTCCCTTAAATCACAAGAGTAAAGTACCTCTCCTGATAATTGCACGATGTTCATATTCTGCAGGCAGTTGCACCAGAGTATGCTGACCTGGGATATGAAGTCTACGAATTTTAGAGCTGATGGCTGAAGGCTGAGACCGCTTTCAGGAAGCGTCTTCCCTTAAATCACAAGAGTAAAGTACCTCTCCTGATAATTGTACGATGTTCATATTCTGCAGGCAGTTGCACCAGAGTATGCTGACCTGGGATATGAAGTCTACGAATTTTAGAGCTGATGGCTGAAGGCTGAGACCGCTTTCAGGAAGCGTCTTCCCTTAAATCACAAGAGTAAAGTACCTCTCCTGATAATTGTACGATGTTCATATTCTGCAGGCAGTTGCACCAGAGTATGCTGACCTGGGATATGAAGTCTACGAATTTTAGAGCTGATGGCTGAAGGCTGAGACCGCTTTCAGGAAGCGTCTTCCCTTAAATCACAAGAGTAAAGTACCTCTCCTGATAATTGTACGATGTTCATATTCTGCAGGCAGTTGCACCAGAGTATGCTGACCTGGGATATGAAGTCTACGAATTTTAGAGCTGATGGCTGAAGGCTGAGACCGCTTTCAGGAAGCGTCTTCCCTTAAATCACAAGAGTAAAGTACCTCTCCTGATAATTGTACGATGTTCATATTCTGCAGGCAGTTGCACCAGAGTATGCTGACCTGGGATATGAAGTCTACGAATTTTAGAGCTGATGGCTGAGACCGCTTTCAGGAAGCGTCTTCCCTTAAATCACAAGAGTAAAGTACCTCTCCTGATAATTGCACGATGTTCATATTCTGCAGGCAGTTGCACCAGAGTATGCTGACCTGGGATATGAAGTCTACGAATTTTAGAGCTGATGGCTGAAGGCTGAGACCGCTTTCAGGAAGCGTCTTCCCTTAAATCACAAGAGTAAAGTACCTCTCCTGATAATTGTACGATGTTCATATTCTGCAGGCAGTTGCACCAGAGTATGCTGACCTGGGATATGAAGTCTACGAATTTTAGAGCTGATGGCTGAGACCGCTTTCAGGAAGCGTCTTCCCTTAAATCACAAGAGTAAAGTACCTCTCCTGATAATTGCACGATGTTCATATTCTGCAGGCAGTTGCACCAGAGTATGCTGACCTGGGATATGAAGTCTACGAATTTTAGAGCTGATGGCTGAAGGCTGAGACCGCTTTCAGGAAGCGTCTTCCCTTAAATCACAAGAGTAAAGTACCTCTCCTGATAATTGTACGATGTTCATATTCTGCAGGCAGTTGCACCAGAGTATGCTGACCTGGGATATGAAGTCTACGAATTTTAGAGCTGATGGCTGAGACCGCTTTCAGGAAGCGTCTTCCCTTAAATCACAAGAGTAAAGTACCTCTCCTGATAATTGCACGATGTTCATATTCTGCAGGCAGTTGCACCAGAGTATGCTGACCTGGGATATGAAGTCTACGAATTTTAGAGCTGATGGCTGAAGGCTGAGACCGCTTTCAGGAAGCGTCTTCCCTTAAATCACAAGAGTAAAGTACCTCTCCTGATAATTGTACGATGTTCATATTCTGCAGGCAGTTGCACCAGAGTATGCTGACCTGGGATATGAAGTCTACGAATTTTAGAGCTGATGGCTGAGACCGCTTTCAGGAAGCGTCTTCCCTTAAATCACAAGAGTAAAGTACCTCTCCTGATAATTGCACGATGTTCATATTCTGCAGGCAGTTGCACCAGAGTATGCTGACCTGGGATATGAAGTCTACGAATTTTAGAGCTGATGGCTGAAGGCTGAGACCGCTTTCAGGAAGCGTCTTCCCTTAAATCACAAGAGTAAAGTACCTCTCCTGATAATTGTACGATGTTCATATTCTGCAGGCAGTTGCACCAGAGTATGCTGACCTGGGATATGAAGTCTACGAATTTTAGAGCTGATGGCTGAGACCGCTTTCAGGAAGCGTCTTCCCTTAAATCACAAGAGTAAAGTACCTCTCCTGATAATTGCACGATGTTCATATTCTGCAGGCAGTTGCACCAGAGTATGCTGACCTGGGATATGAAGTCTACGAATTTTAGAGCTGATGGCTGAAGGCTGAGACCGCTTTCAGGAAGCGTCTTCCCTTAAATCACAAGAGTAAAGTACCTCTCCTGATAATTGTACGATGTTCATATTCTGCAGGCAGTTGCACCAGAGTATGCTGACCTGGGATATGAAGTCTACGAATTTTAGAGCTGATGGCTGAAGGCTGAGACCGCTTTCAGGAAGCGTCTTCCCTTAAATCACAAGAGTAAAGTACCTCTCCTGATAATTGTACGATGTTCATATTCTGCAGGCAGTTGCACCAGAGTATGCTGACCTGGGATATGAAGTCTACGAATTTTAGAGCTGATGGCTGAAGGCTGAGACCGCTTTCAGGAAGCGTCTTCCCTTAAATCACAAGAGTAAAGTATCTCTCCTGATAATTGCACGATGTTCATATTCTGCAGGCAGTTGCACCAGAGTATGCTGACCTGGGATATGAAGTCTACGAATTTTAGAGCTGATGGCTGAAGGCTGAGACCGCTTTCAGGAAGCGTCTTCCCTTAAATCACAAGAGTAAAGTACCTCTCCTGATAATTGTACGATGTTCATATTCTGCAGGCAGTTGCACCAGAGTATGCTGACCTGGGATATGAAGTCTACGAATTTTAGAGCTGATGGCTGAGACCGCTTTCAGGAAGCGTCTTCCCTTAAATCACAAGAGTAAAGTACCTCTCCTGATAATTGCACGATGTTCATATTCTGCAGGCAGTTGCACCAGAGTATGCTGACCTGGGATATGAAGTCTACGAATTTTAGAGCTGATGGCTGAAGGCTGAGACCGCTTTCAGGAAGCGTCTTCCCTTAAATCACAAGAGTAAAGTACCTCTCCTGATAATTGTACGATGTTCATATTCTGCAGGCAGTTGCACCAGAGTATGCTGACCTGGGATATGAATTCTACGAATTTTAGAGCTGATGGCTGAGACCGCTTTCAGGAAGCGTCTTCCCTTAAATCACAAGAGTAAAGTACCTCTCCTGATAATTGTACGATGTTCATATTCTGCAGGCAGTTGCACCAGAGTATGCTGACCTGGGATATGAATTCTACGAATTTTAGAGCTGATGGCTGAGACCGCTTTCAGGAAGCGTCTTCCCTTAAATCACAAGAGTAAAGTACCTCTCCTGATAATTGTACGATGTTCATATTCTGCAGGCAGTTGCACCAGAGTATGCTGACCTGGGATATGAAGTCTACAAATTTTAGAGCTGATGGCTGAGACCGCTTTCAGGAAGCGTCTTCCCTTAAATCACAAGAGTAAAGTACCTCTCCTGATAATTGCACGATGTTCATATTCTGCAGGCAGTTGCACCAGAGTATGCTGACCTGGGATATGAAGTCTACGAATTTTAGAGCTGATGGCTGAGACCGCTTTCAGGAAGCGTCTTCCCTTAAATCACAAGAGTAAAGTACCTCTCCTGATAATTGTACGATGTTCATATTCTGCAGGCAGTTGCACCAGAGTATGCTGACCTGGGATATGAAGTCTACGAATTTTAGAGCTGATGGCTGAGACCGCTTTCAGGAAGCGTCTTCCCTTAAATCACAAGAGTAAAGTACCTCTCCTGATAATTGCACGATGTTCATATTCTGCAGGCAGTTGCACCAGAGTATGCTGACCTGGGATATGAAGTCTACGAATTTTAGAGCTGATGGCTGAGACCGCTTTCAGGAAGCGTCTTCCCTTAAATCACAAGAGTAAAGTACCTCTCCTGATAATTGCACGATGTTCATATTCTGCAGGCAGTTGCACCAGAGTATGCTGACCTGGGATATGAATTCTACGAATTTTAGAGCTGATGGCTGAAGGGCGAGAGCGCTTTCAGGAAGCGTCTTCCTTAAAATCACAAGAGTAAAGTGTACAATGTTTTGACAGCTGGTTAACTAATAATTAGCTGTAACTTTTTACTGGTGCATTTTAGAGCAAAATAGTTCAAACAAAAAAGATGCGCAGTACATCAGTGACCCTAAAAATGTTGTGGGTAACACGTTTTGACAGCTGGTTAACGAGTTTTTGGGCGCTGTTTTCGCAATGTATTTTTATTCTAGACATATTTCAATATAAAAATTATATACTAGTAGAAAGAGGAAAGACTGCCGAAATATATTTAAATTAACTATGTATAAATATATCCAAACACTTACCTTATACCTATAGTGTCATCTTCGTAGTGGAACAAATATTTTATTTATTTTAATTACACATTACAAATTATTACAATTTTTATTATAATTTATACAAAAAATTTTTTTGTTAAACAATAACATTTTTCATTTTTCCAATGCCCTGGATTTCGCTTTCCAGGACATCTCCAGCTTTTAGAAATTCTGGAGGATGTCTATGGAGACCTACACCTGCAGGAGTTCCAGTCAAGATCACATCGCCTGGATATAACGTCATAATCCTGAAAGCAAAAAAAAAAAAAATCGGCGGATTAGTTTTTTGTCTCTAAATAATTTATTTGTTGGTTTATTTGAACCAAATAAATTTTATCGGATTCAGGAGACTTAGCTGAATCCAAATCTGTTGAGAGCAGTCAGATATCTTTGCTAATTTTAAAGTTACAGCTATTTTTCAAAAATTGATTACAGTTTTTGCGCCATTACAGTTTTTGGCCTCTAGATAATTTATCTGTCAAAATATCTGACCCAAACAAACTTTATTAGACGCACAACACTTCCCTGAGTCCAAATCTGAAGCGTTTATCTCGATATCTCTGCTAGTTTTTGAGCTACAAATAATTATAACAAAGACAAACTCACTGAGAAAGATAAGAAACTAAATAGTCGATCTTAAAAATCATATTTTGGGTGTTTCCGTTTTGCTTCAACTTCCCATTGACCCAACACTTGATGTCCAGATTATGAGGGTCCTGGATTTTGTTTTTTGTGACGACACAAGGTCCCAAAGGACAAAAAGTGTCCATTGATTTGCCCAAAAGAAATTGTCCCCCGTTCCGTTTTTTCTGCCAGTCTCGAGCAGATATATCTTGGGCGATGGTATAACCGAAAATATGGTCGAAAGCTTGGTCGATTTGGATACATTTTGTAGGTTTACCTATTATGACAGCTAGTTCGACTTCCCAGTCAACGCACTGGAAGATTAAAAAAAAATGAGGCGTTGAAAAGGTTTGCAGACCTCAAACCTTACGTCTGTAACTCGGGGAATTACAACTTGTCCGCCAGGGCTGACGATGCAGCTGGAAAACTTGCTGAAGAACATGGGTTCTTCAGGAAAAGATTTATTTTGTTCTTCGCAGTGGTCTTTGTAATTTAACCCAACGCATATGATTTTGTCAGGTTTTGTAATTGGCGCCAAAAGCTTGGCTTGAGAAAGAGGAACAGTCGATTTTCCTTCACCAATAATCCTGAGAAAATAAAAATAATAATGATTATTTCATTCATTACAAATTTGACCAAACAGAATGTCTCATTTTCCATTGTGTGCATTTTAGATAAAGCAGCATGTTGTTTAATAGCGATTAAATTGAACATTTTGAAGGCATATTTAGCCGGATAATTAGTTGCAGAAGCAAGATACTTATATGTTCTTTACCTTTACTGGTATTCTATGTCTTTAAACATGTTGAATTATTCAATTCAAGCTATTTTTATTTACAAATTTTTGACATTTATTTGACAAGTAAAAAGAAAAACAATCAATTTGCTATAGTTACAATATAACAACATAATTTTATGGTGCTTTTTGTGAGTGAGTGTACCGATTTATTTATGTGAAAATGTGTCAAAATCAACGTTTTAGTACAATTTCTTCGGCAAGTATTAAAGTTAATGCTATGAATTCATGAAATAATCTTGACATATACCCCTCGTGCTAAAGAATTGAATCGATTAAATTTGATGTCTAGCTTATTTATAAAACTTTGCTTTTAAAAAAGTGTTATCGTACATAATAATTTAAGATAAAATCAAATTATCAAATTATTATGTACTCAAACACTTTTTAAGCAAAATTTTTTGCATGAGCTAGACATGTCAAATTTAATCGATTAAATTCTTAGCACTCGTGATATAACTATTGAAAAATATTTTTAAAATAATTATCTGCTCGACTGCGCCAATTATTTCAAAAAAACAAAAAACGTACGCAGCAAATTTAACTAAAAAACTAAATTATATATATATATATATATATATATATATATATATATATATATATATATATATATATATATATATATGCACTGATTTTTTTGGGAAATATGCACAAATATATGCAGCAAAATATGCAAAAAAATCTTAAATTATTAAACGATAAAAAGTATAAATGAATTTTATTGCACAATACAGTCTTAATCCTGATTCACAATTGACAAATATACTACTAATAAACATATAAACTAAGTCTAGAAACTTGATGTTATAAGATTATGACATATTTACATAATTACAATAACAAATTATTCAAAATTTTCTACAAAAATAAGTGAAACATAAGTAAAAGATATATCCAGCTGAGAATTCCCGGTCTTATATTCATTGTATTTTGAGCAGCATTCGTGTGTATGAATAGCTACCGTTACCGTTACAGGGATTTCCCTAGAAATATTAGAGTTTTTGGTTTGTGTATTTATTGTATTGTTTATTGCTTTTTCCGTTGCATATTTATTGCGGCCTCCTCCAATATTTGGGAATTATCAATGTGCATTACCAGAAATTTCAGAATGTTTATCACTAAACAAGGTCATAAAAATATTGAAATATGCAATTATATGCAACTTTTATAGAAGATAAGTTTTTTGTTATTACATTAAATCTTTTCTGTTCGTTTTGACTCTGATTACACAAGACATGAAGCAAGAATTGCTCTATTATGTCGTATTTAATCTATGGGTCAATATCCTGATAAAAAATGTTGCCAACCTTGACATTAAAACAGAAAATTTCTACATGTTTGTCACGTAGCAATCTCGAAAAACTTCATTATTATGCGGGTTTTAGAATTTTAAATTTGTACCTATTTACTTTACAACGAAAACACAAAAGTTCAGAATTTAAAATTGGATGTAATAAGGCCCATTTGGTTACCTAAATAATATATTTCATGATATATCAATTAATTTGTCGAACAAAAAAAACTTTAACAAAAAATTGAACGGACGAAAACTAAACTGAAAGCTAAAAATAAAATAAACTAATATAAGTAAATTATTTTGAGTCTGTGCTCGTCGATTATTTGAAAACAACTCTAAATTGGTTACTTACATTATTAAGAATAAAATGTTTATTTAATTTTCGCTTTTCAATTTTTTTTTTGTCAGCTAAATATTTGTTTGGTATCTAACTATTTTTATAGCCTTAGGGAAGGAATTTTTTTTTCAAATTGTAATGAGATTAACTTCAAGGTATACCCTATCCAATAAAAATAGAATCATCAAAATCGGATAACCCAGTACAAAGTTATGCGTGGTTGAATCGGTTATCAGCTACAAAACAATCATCCCCTATTTTCCTACCCTTAAGGGTGGACTTTTCATTTCAAATTCAAATGGAACTAACTTCAAGGTATACCCTATCCAATAAAAGAAGAATCATCAAAATCGATTAACCCAGTACAAAGTTATGCGTGGTAGAATCAATGAACAAGTGCAAAATCTTCATCCCCTATTTTACTACCCTTAGAGATGCAATTTTTATTTCAAATTCAAATGGGACCAACTTCAAGGTATACCCTATTCAATAAAAAAAGAATCATACAAATAAGACTACTCTATAAAAAGTTATGCGTGGTCAAATATGTAAAAAAAATCGTTTCAATTTTTTTGGTCGTTCAAAAATATTTGACATATCAAAAAACAGTTTTAAATTTATTTATTTATTTCTACAGGAAATAATACAACCCTAATTTGATACAATATGAAATACTAACATTAGGTAACCAAAAGGCCTTATTGTATGCATTTTTAATTTTGGACAACTTTTGTATTTTTTACAGAAAACAAATAAAAAATAGAGCTTTATAAAACTAAATAGCATTGAAATTATAGTTTAATATTTATTGATTCATCCATTCAAGACAATTTCAAACAAATTTCGGCCGCCATTTTGTTTTAAAATGGCAGTTTATTAATCTAAAAGTTCTTTAGACAGCTGGCAGGCATTTTGTTATAAAATATTTTAACCTATTCAACTACATGCAGATATTTGAAAGTTGATTTAATAAAACATAAAACTATTTTTTTAAATTAATAATTATTTTGTAGCAGTTGGTATCCTGAATTATTTGATAAAGCAAATAATACACATTACAAAAAAATACGATAAATTTTATCGCTTAAATACATTTTGATATTATGTAAACATTAATTGCAAAAATTAATGCAGACAGACGAAAAATGATAAGAATTATTTCAAGTATTATCAGCAACAAACAAATACTGAATTATCGGCTAATTTTTTCAACAAAACATAAATCAAATTTACATTATTGCATTGACATAGTTGCCATGGCAATTTTTCCATAAATAATAAACGAAATTATGTAATAATTCATGGCCAACTACATTTATAATATACTAACCTTCTTGCTTTATCACGAACATTTTTTTCTGAGCCTAAAAACTTTACCAAAGAATTAGGTATCGATGAATCCACTGCACTTAAATCAAATATGTCACTATCTTGAGAAATTTGAGCACCAAGATGTTGAACACCTCCATTTTGAGCTTTAAATTGTACGAAATGCATTTTTGAAGTAGCAGAAACACTCAAGTATCTATAGTTGAAATCACGTGTTTTGTGTTGAATCGACAAACTTTTTTCGAACAAGAACTTTACGTTTGAAAGAATTCTACTTGTTTTAAACACCATATTAATGTTATAAAATGTCAAAATATGTATTTAATTTAAGTACATAGCAACAGCGAAGCAGACAAAATACAAATGAAAACTTTTTGGAAGAAATATGCGTAAAAAAAATGTAAACATTCTCCCACTACATATTTTGTGAAGGTTACTGTACAACTTTCACAACCTCAATCTATAGTCATAGGCGGGGGCAGAGGGCAAAAAGGGGCAATAATAAAATCTAATGTCATATTTACGTAAAAAAATTATAGCAGAAACAATTATAGCTTGAGCAACTCAAAAAGGAAAGTACGTACAAACTTAGTAACTTTTATAGGAAACGAGCTGTCAAACAAAATTTTACAAACTTTGCTGTATCTTCAGAAATATATACTAGATAAAAATCTGATGTGGTCAGCACATAACCTCCCACCTAATACAACTCTTAAACGGTACAAAATAGTATTTGATGATACAGAAAAAAAAACATCTTATTTGTTTATTTTCTATTTAATCTGAAGAAATTTAATTTTCTTTCCAATATTAATTTAATTTTTTGACATTTCACTAAGAAAACAGCTTCACTATCACAATGACATGTGTCACATTTCGTAAAAAAAAATCCATGGTGTACGAGGAATGCAAGAATTGTGAAATTTAATTGCTTTATATTTTATTACCTCAAAATCTAATGAAATTAATAAAATTAGTGTAATCAAAACACATGTAAAATTAAATATTCTTCAACTTTCAAAATAATATAAATTGTTGAAAAAGGAAATTTGAACGTGTTTTTCAAGAAAAACTGTTAAGGGCTTCAAGTAAACTGCTACTTCCGGTTGACCAATTTTATCCAAAATCTAATCAGCTCTTCATTTAAATATAAGAAGATAAAATTCACAAAATTGTACTTTTTGGTACTATAGTATTTGAGTTATGCGAGACAAAAAATCGACACACACACACACACTCACACACACACACGCACACACACACGCGCGCGCGCACCTACACACACACACATACACACACACACACACACACACACACACACACACACATGTAGTATTTTTTTTTAGTATATAATTGTAAATAAATATTTTAAAAATGATGTTTTTTTCTTTCCATAAAAAATAATAAGTAATTGTATTTTGTAATTATTAAATGTAATTTAATTACAATTTTTGCATGTTAATTGAGTTGATTAATTAATTACAATTTGATTGTACAGTAATGTAATTTAATTAACTTTGAAACAGTAATTATAATAAAATAATTAATTAAAATCATCAAGGCGAAAATAAATGTTAATTTTTTTTCACGACCGGGAAAGAAACTAGGTTTCTTTGATACCAAAAACTTGATCGAAACTTTCTCTCCCGTCGTGAGGGAAAGTGCTCAAATAAAATTAAACAAATCAAAGCTAACTGGCATAATTTATATTAGAATACATCTAATTTTGAATTACATAAAAACCATCATAATTTTTAGGGAGGTGAAAAAAATATACACTTTTGTCCCTTAATATAAAATAAACTATTTTTTATTTTTTCGTTGTCGGAGACAGTATTTTTTTACCCCCTACAAAATGTGCTCCTATACTACTCTACGCCTATGCTATAAATCACTAATTAATTAGTATTTTATCAGTAATTAACAGTGCTTTCACCTAATTTTATTTAATTGATTTTACCATATTAAAACAATTATAAAAAACAAAAATTTATGAAACAAATAATTTCCAATGATTTTACCGACTCTACCACGCATCCAATTTAGTTACAAATGCTACCACTGCAGTTTAAAGGCGCTCGTGTGTGACTTGTTACTGTAAAAATACGGTAGATGGCAGCCCAACACCCATTTTCAACTGAAAATTAATAATTTTCTTCTAATGTTGTTTAAAATATTGTCAAATATAATTTGCAATAAAACTAAAGCTGTAAAAGTAAATATTAAATGTTAACTAATCGATTTAATTAATATAAAATGCTGCAGTCAACTGTTTTAACCATAATTGATTGTCGAAACAAAAGCCTAACGATAACATCGCAAAGTGTCATCTCGCTATGGTCATCAATAACAAAGAAATGACAATCTCTAAGGCAGGCCCGTCTCCGCCCAAATGACACAGGAAAATATGTATATGGATTTGAGTAAATTTTAATAATTAAACAACAGTTCGGCCCTGTCTTTTTCGGGGTAATCTTTATTCCATCTTATAACAGTTGAAAGTGAGGCACATGTCAATTGTTTAACTTGTTGTTTTTATGAAATGTTGTCATACAACTATTTTATCAGATGTTTTCTCGGTATTCATTTGTTTGGCTTGTTTAGTTGATCTTAAGGCTGATAATAGCGCGCTTTACCTGGCGGGAAATGTATACATTGTCCAATAAACTTATTCTGGAGAATGAAAATTGGTTAAGTTATACATTATAATAGTTATTTACTTTACAAGTGGGTAATTCCACTTTGCCCACGTGTGAAGTATAACGTTTTATCCAACACTTCTTAATTAATGAAAAATTTGTCAAAGAAATATTATTTGACAGTGACATATGCTTTAAATTTTTAAATTAAAATGTCAATCGAAGTAGTTACCAAGGTGTTGTGTGTTATTATTATTGTTATAAATATAAAATACTCACTAGTGACTTTCCTCAAAATTTTACCCACTAGTGGGTAATCTGTTACTTTGCTTGTTTAAAATCGTCATAGTTATAAAGCATTTATTGAGAGGTGTTGGATAAAATATATTTTGTAAACGGCACAAAATAAACATTTTTTTTTTTGACAACTATATTTCTATAAAATCTACCCCATAGAGGGGCGAAAACAACCCCTAAATTACAATTTCACGGAAAATATATTCCAGAAAAAAACAAATTGTTTTACTCTTACATTATAGAGTATATTTTGTAAACGGTACAAAATATAAAAAAAATTTTCAAATATAAATTGTAGGCAATACTATCCTACATATTTTTTGTAATAACAATTTTTTTGTATCTCATTGATTTATTAAGATATGCTACTAGTTTTACATTCAAACAAACTACCACAAAAAAAAACAATCAGTTTTTTCTTACGCGATACAAAACATAAACATTGTTGAGAAACTAACCGTCAATCATTCATTCATCCATACACCATCCATCCATGCACACAGACTTACACACACATCACCGCAAATACATTAAATACCCAGTAACTGTTTTAGTGTTAATTAATTCTTAACTGTATCGTTTAAATGTTAAATATAAAATTTGAAAATAATTTTGTACCTAAATAATTTGTAAATTGTTGATCATATTTAATTCAGATTTAATAACTTGTCTGAGATTAGCAAGTAGTTAACATCACACTAAAGGCCACTAACATCACACTAGTAATGTGCTAAGACGTCTAACTGGTTTCTTATACGCTTGTAGTTACATGAGGTTAAATTAAATGCCCATTACGAAGAATATAAAGCCATAAGAAAATACTTGCTTTAGGTGTAAATTATACTTTAGTTCGTTACAGCGCTCATAGAGAGCGGTACATGTATAATAGCAAGAAAGTTGGGTTATGTTAATAATTGTGTTTCGACAGCGAAGATTGGTGTGGCCACCACACTACTTTCTTATACAAATAAAACCATCTAAACACGTATGACTTGTTCCTTGCGTATGACTTTATTTTGACAATTATTTGTTATATAGATGTTAAACCTGTTTAAGAGAAATTAATTAATATCTAGTCTTCAAAACTTTCTAACTAATAATACAAATATTACTTATTATTACACATATTTTTGACACTTCACAATTATTTGACACGTTTGACACATAGATATTAAAAATGTTTTAGTTTTTGTTCCCATTGTAACTAAGATTATAGAAATATTTTCTTAAATATATAATTAAGTTTTTCTCAAAATTAGAAGCATGTACAAGAAAAGTGCAAATAATATTTTATATTCCAAATATTTTTGCTAACAACTTTCATTTGAAACTTTTTCTCATAGCTGATTCTATTTTTGAAATAAATGGAAAAAAAGGTCGTGATTTTATTTTTGTATTCGATTTCAATTTCAACTCGTTTTTCTCAAAACTGGAAGCAGTTACAAAAAAATCACTAATAAACTTTTTTGTTCTAAATATAATTGTCTACAATTTTTATTTGAATCTTTTTTTTATACCTAGTCTCAAATTTGAAATAAATTCAAAACATTCAAAATATATCAATTTTTTTTGTGCCTCCTGTCAAACACATTTTTATTATTTTCACGAGTATGTTTGTGTCTGTGTGTGTATGTAGATGGATGAATGAACACCACAACATTTTTAACAAATCTTTGACTAATTGTTTTCATTTTGGATTAGATGCAGTTTACCTAAAATTATTAAATTTATTTGTTACGAAATTAGTGGTCAGGGGTGAGCGAAAGGTGTATACAAAAACTTAAAGGTCAGTGAAATAATTCAATAGTTGTACAGTCACGTAAAAAAATATTTCATTCAAAACAAATATACAAATATATTATTATTAATTCCATAATAATAAGTAGTGCTTAAATCTCTTCGACAATAAATCAGGTTATCTTCACAGTAATCAATTGTTTTTTATTTGTTTTTTTACTTTTACAACCAGTGGTGTCCCACTGAAACTCAAAAAGGGGCACTGGTCAATCAAAGCATTATATTTTCCTGTTTTCCTCAAAAACTAAAGCAGTTACAACAATTTTATACATAACCATTTTTATTCTAAATATTATTAGCAACAACTTTTATCTGAAACAATTTTTTGTATCTTTTCGCAGTTTGCCAATAAACGCATTCAAATAATTTTCGCTCTATCTTTTTCTTTAACGATGTGCACATGTTTTATGCAGCAGCAAGCAAAGTGAATATAGCAACACTCCTTCAGTACAGACCAGCGTGAACATAGCCACAATTACCTGTATCGCTGTTGCCAGATACTCAAGTATCCGCGACTGACTTCACTCAAATGAACGAAGAAAAAACAGCTTGAGATGGTAGGCGTTCGTATAGGCATTGAATTGTTTACACAGTACTTTAGGAGCAGTTGTTGTACTATGGTTACAATATCCTAAAAAAAACCGCACTTTTCGTCTACAGAAATAGTGAGGAAAATTGGTTTTTCCTCTTTAGGGAGAATAGAGATAACACACTTTATTATATATATTATATATATTATATAATTCTCTTACAATTATGTTATATAAATATATTTTTATCTAGATTAAATCACAATTTGACAAGTTTAATTTAGATTGGTAACACTGTTTTACCGCCTTGAGTATAATAACCTAACTTTTACTTGTCAGTTGTGCTGTCAAAGTGTATTCAACGAGCAAATCGTTTTTAGAAACTGAAAAAAAAAAATGTGTCTAACACAAGAGGTATTAGATTATATAAACAGTTCTTCAAAAGCAGTTGCGGTACTATGGATAGGGCGCACCTCTTGACTAAATATTTTTACGACATTCCAAAAAAACCGCACTTTTTTTTCTCCTGAAATAGTGAGGAAAATGGAGTTTTCCTCTTTAGCGAGTATAGGAATAACACACTTTAGATTTAATTTAAATTGGCAACACTGTTACACCGACTTTGGTCCAATAACCTAACTTTGACTTGTCAGTTGTGTTGTCAAAGTGTATTTAAGGAGCAAATTGTTTTTAGAAACTGAAAAAATATTTGTGACGAAAGGAAAACTGTTTTTCTACTTTCGTTCGAAAGTTTGCTCGAATTGCCTCATTCGTTTTGAGCTCGAGTGGGGAAAAGAAGCGCTTTCCTCTCTAGTTTGACAAATAATTTTAAGAAACTTACATAACACAATATTTGCATGTTCATTTTGAACTGCATGTATTTTGAATTGCAAAGAAAATACAAAAAAAAATTAATAAATTTGCTAGTTTCTAATAAAAATATCTGATATGCCTTCAAGTAAACTACCACTTCCGGTGATTCGATTACCACAAAAAACTAATCAACTCTTTCTAAGAGGGTACAAATATAAAATACAAAATATAAAAATTTTAGTACCAATAGTTTTCGAAAAACACCCCATTAAACATCTATGCATCCATCCATCCATCCATCCACACAGACCCACACACATCATCACGGTTACATAAAAAATAAATATTTGTGTAGGGTGTAGCAACAACCACTGTGCCGCAACTGCTCTGCACGACAGCGTATACGAAAACAAATACACATTAATTTTTCTATAATCAGTGTATATATATTGACTTCGCATTGTTCGTTCATTGAGTTGATCTCAATAATAATTACATATATTAACTAAGCCGAGAAAACATGCTATCTAATATACCTTAATATAGGAGCTGTCTTAGACGGTGCCTGCATCTGTTAAGCAGATCTTAAAGTACAAGTCTGGACCCGCGAGGCTGGGAATCGTCTAAGAGGCAGCTAATAAATTGGAGACAGGTTTCTGATATTTTGAAAATATAATTACATGTTTTCATTTTGTAATGGAATACTGTGGATGGTATCAAAACAATGGAAGGTTGAAAAAAGTTGTTGTAGGTTGTTTGACATAGTATGTTGTATTGTTGTTTTAGCCATATGTATTTATAGAATAATTGTTAAAGCATTTTATTATAAAAGTATTTTAAATGTAGAGGTTTTTTCAGTAGTCGTTCACGGAAGCGCGGCGTATCGTAAGTGTGTAAGGCTTCATTACTGAGGTAATTTTTTTTTTAATGAAACTATATGTAAATTGAAGACTATATATACTTTTGAAAAGTATTAATTGTTATTCATTAAGCCACAATGATGCATGTATTTGTAGTATAATTGTAAGAGCATGTATTTGTAGAATAATTGTAAAAGCATTTTATTATAAATGTATTTTGAATGTAGAGTTTTTTTCAGTAGTCGTTCACGAAAGCGCGGCGTATCGTAAGTGTGTAAGGCTTCATTATTGAGGTAATTTTTTTTTTAATGAAACTATATGTAAATTGAAGACTATATATACTTTTGAAAAGTCTTAATTGTTATTCATTAAGCTACAATGATGCTTGTATTTGTAGTATAATTGTAAGAGCATGTATTTGTAGAATAATTGTAAATGCATTTTATTATAAATGTATTTTGAATGTAGAGTTTTTTTCAGTAGTCGTTCACGGAAGCGCGGCGTATCGTAAGTGTGTAAGGCTTCACCATTGAGGTCATGTTTTTTTAATGAAACTATATATAAATTGAAAACTATATGCACTTTTGAAAAGCCTTAATTGTTATTCATTAAGCTACAATGATGCATGTATTTGTAGTATAATTGTAAGAGCATGTATTTGTAGAATAATTGTAAAAGCATTTTATTATAAATGTATTTTGAATGTAGAGTTTTTTTCAGTAGTCGTTCACGGAAGCGCGGCGTATCGTAAGTGTGTAAGGCTTCATCATTGGAATCATTCATTTTTTTTAATGAAACTATATATAAATTGAAAACTATATATACTTTTGAAAAGTCTTAATTGTTATTCATTAAGCTACAATGATGCATGTATTTGTAGTATAATTGTAAGAGCATGTATTTGTAGAATAATTGTAAAAGCATTTTATTATAAATGTATTTTGAATGTAGAGTTTTTTTCAGTAGTCGTTCACGGAAGCGCGGCGTATCGTAAGTGTGTAAGGCTTCATCATTGGAATCATTCATTTTTTTTAAATGAAACTATATATAAATTGAAAACTATATGCACTTTTGAAAAGCCTTAATTGTTATTCATTAAGCTACAATGATGCATGTATTTGTAGTATAATTGTAAGAGCATGTATTTGTAGAATAATTGTAAAAGCATTTTATTATAAATGTATTTTGAATGTAGAGTTTTTTTCAGTAGTCGTTCACGGAAGCGCGGCGTATCGTAAGTGTGTAAGGCTTCATCATTGGAATCATTCATTTTTTTTAATGAAACTATATATAAATTGAAAACTATATGCACTTTTGAAAAGCCTTAATTGTTATTCATTAAGCTACAATGATGCATGTATTTGTAGTATAATTGTAAGAGCATGTATTTGTAGAATAATTGTAAAAGCATTTTATTATAAATGTATTTTGAATGTAGAGTTTTTTTCAGTAGTCGTTCACGGAAGCGCGGCGTATCGTAAGTGTGTAAGGCTTCATAATTGAGGTCATTTTTTTTAAAAATTAAACTATATCTAAATTGAAGACTATATATACTTTTGAAAAGTCTTAATTGTTATTCATTAAGCTACAATGTTGCATGTATTTGTAGTATAATTGTAAGAGCATTTTATTATAAAAATATTTTAAATGTAGTTTTTTTTCAGTAGTCATTTACGGAAGCGCGGCGTATCGTAAGTGTGTAAGACTTCATAATTGAGGTCTTTTTTTTTTAATGAAACTATATCTAAATTGAGGACTATATATACTTTTGAAAAGTCTTAATTGTTATTCATTAAACCACAATGATTTTTACCTCCCGCCACATCCTATAAGAGAGGTATAGGAATCATGCTAAAAATTATGTAGTGAGTTTTCAGGGGATGAGCACGTTTTAGGGTCCCTAAAATACGATTTTAATAGTTTCGCGATGATGTCTGTGTGTGTATATGTCTGTTTGTGTGTATGTATGTTTGTGTGTATGTATGTTTGTGTGTGTATGTGTATCTCTGGAGTTATCTCAAAAACTAATAAACTGATAATTTTGATATTTTGTATAAATCAATTGTATCCCCTTTGGAAGAGCTGATTAGTTTTTGGTGATAATCCAATAACCGGAAGTGGTAGTTTACTTGAAGCCCTATCAAGTTATTTAAAAAAATATCTCAGTAAATTATGGTTTAATGAAAATTTTGTTGTACAATTATTGTTTGAAACATTTTCCTTTTACTGTCACCATTTACGAATTACAACACGTTAAAGAAATATTATATTTTGATATTTTCGATTAAATCAGCTAACCTGTTTTAGTGTAAAAACAAAACAACGGTTGATAAATGTCAGTTTTTAACATGTGTCATATGTGAAATATGACAAATTTATAATATCAAAATCGTGTAACACTTACGAAATAATTAGTAGTAAAGTATTTTTTTATATTTTGCAGTAAAGCGATATAACGAATTGAACATATTTTGACGTCACGGGTACTCGCATTGATTCTATTGGCCAGAAATATGAAACGTGCAGCGCGTCTATTGTGGGCTAAAATAGAACTACGAAATGTCATTTCATTTGTTTTGTTTCTTTAAGATTATATTTGTTGGGCTTCTATTACTTGGTTCATAATTTCACTGTTTTCTTGTGCTGTGTTGAAAATCTATTGAATAAAATTGTGTGTTGAGGTTAGGTTACATCACTACTAGCGCCATCTGTTCTCAAACTTTTGAACATCAAGTAAAATACTCTAAAGTTGCCAAATTAATTTTATCTTTATTTGTATTAAGTTTAATTGTTGTAAATTAAGACTTATAATATGTAAATATTATTTTTACATTAAAAAATATATAATATCTACTATAATGAAAAGTCGTTGTTTTAGTGCCACTGGAGGAGTACCAGTGACGTCACACAAACTTTAAACAATCATATCTCAGGTAATATATGGAATTTTTTCATCGCGTTTGCACTGATCGTCATATATTTTAATAAAGTTTCATAAAAAAATTAAATAAAAAAAAATGATTTGTGGGTCTATTATACTGATGTTAGTGATGATTTAGTGAGAAATTCCGTAATGTATGACACCATCCAAGTCAGCATATTCAAACATCACGGATCGGTCTAAAGCGCTAATGATAGATATTAGCCATCCACTCGATTCTCCGCTAATATGTAGTTTAGTTACAAATTCTGCCTCTAGGGGGGTAATTTACGAAATTACCCGCCATAACACTTCAAAATAAACAAGAAAACAAGCCACAATCGCTGCTCTGATCGTGTACTGTTTATTTAAATAACTGCACTGGTCTACCAGTGTAAAGTTGCAGCGATGCTAGTTTGAGAAGTCAGTGAAAATCGGGGAGATTTTATGTTGGTAACAGTGAGTGAATGCTTGCCAGCCTGGCTTAGGTAGCAGTGGTGTTAGCACCTTTGGATTTTTTACTGTGTGCATGGAAGTATGGAATGTATTAAGCGGAAAATGCAAACATTATCACTTGAGTTGACTTATTGTAATATTATAATTTATGATTTCGTTGAGAAATTGTGGAAAAAATCTGATGTGACCAGCACATAACCTCCCGCCCAATACTACTCTTAAACGGTACAAAATAATATTTGATGATACATAAACATACCTTCTTATTTATTTATATTTGAGAAATTTAATTTTCTTTCGTATATTTATTTAATTTTTTGACATTTCACTAAGAAAACAGCTTCACAATCAAAATGACATGTGTCACATTTCGAAAAAAATTGAAAATTTGTAAGTGTGAATACAAGATTTATGAAATTAAATTATTATCCCTAAATTTAATGAAAATTTATAAAATTAGTGTAATCAAAACACATGTAAAATTAAATATTCTTCAACTTTCAAAAAAAAGGAAATTTAACCGTGTTACGAAAAACTGTTAAGGGCTTCAAGTAAACTGCTACTTCCGGTTGACCAATTTTATCCAAAATCTAATCAGCTCTTCGTTTAAATATAAGAAGCAAAAATTCACAAAATTGTAATTTTTGATATCATAGTATTTGAGTTATGCGAGACGAAAAAATTCACACACACACACATACACACAAACACACACACACACACACACACACACACACACACACACATACACACACACACACACACACATACACACACACACACATACACACAGACATCATCGTGAAAATAATAAAATCGTATTGTAGGGACCCTTAAACGTGCTTATTCATTGAAAACTCACTACCCAATTTTTTGACCAAAAACAATACCTCCCTTACCTAGAGGTAGGCGGGAGGTAAAAATTTTTTGCATTTAATAAGTAATTAACTCATTTAAATTTTCCCGCTTAAAATGCTTGCTAACGAACAAAGACATCTGTTATATTTTTTTGAGCAGGGAACCATCTATTAAGCGAAAGATGAACTATAATGATTTTGATAAGTATATGAAATTCACACACTAAAGTAATATACATGTTTGCCCATTTCTTCTAAACGCAAATAAATTTATCAAACTTGTTTAAATTATCTACAATTAAAGTAATTTACATTTAAAATTTCAAACTGAACTGTCAAAAAAGACAAGTGCCCACAAATTTGTGAAAAGTGACAGCTACAATTTTATTTATTTTATTTTTAAATTGACTTTAAAATATTAACAAAATATTAAACATTTTTGCTCATTTATTCTAAACATAGACAAATTTACAAAATTTCTTCAACTTGTCTAGAATTAATATAATTCATATTTAATTTTTCGAAGTGATCGATCAAAAATGACAAGCTGAACACAAATTTGAGAAAAGTTCTGCCTTATTTATTTAATATTTTGCACATCATGTGTACTAAAAATCTGAAACGTAAGGTCTACAAAATTATTTACATATATTTGTCCACAAAAAAAAAAAAACATTACATTTATAACTGATTTGTAATGTATAATATATGTAAAGTAAATTAATATTCAATATAAAACTAATTACGCGTGTAATATAATACCAACAATACTCATTATATTAATGATTTCCGCTACACTATAAACTGCTGTCGGTAAAAGAGTGTTCTTGAATTGGAGTGAAAGCAAAGCAAGCTTAATATTGCTAATCGAATGAGTAATTTACCATTAAAAATTTAACTTGAAAATTACTTAATTACATATCTTACAGTCGATTATTTTAATAAAAATTTTAAAGCCACAATTATGTACATATCACGAACGATTGGACCACGAATTTTATTTGTTTTGTATGTTGGTACACCTTGAATTGATAATTGATATTAATGGTTAACATGATTACAAAAATAAGTTATTTGTTAAACGTATTCTATAAAACCCAGAACCCTGTTAAACCTAGATTATTTTGTATGTTGGTACACCTGGGATTGACAATAGTTATTAATGCTTAAGGTCAAACATACCGAAAGAACGAATCCATATTTTTTTTTTTAAACAGCAAAATCTGTATACTTCATTTATTTTTATGTTACTTCATCCGTCAAAATTTCATGGATGTTTTACAGTGAATTGTACATTGCAATGTCAGATGAAGTACATATTTTCGTTGGGTTCGTCGCCTCCCATGAATTTTGTTTTGCAAATTCAAATTTGAATAAATCTTACAATTATTCTTATTGAAAAACAAAACAATTATTACAGTAAGGTCTTTGAACATTCTAGTGTTTATATATGTAGATGAAAAGGATAACTGAAACATTAAACTATAAAAAAATTTTCGTTGAAGTCTAGTTGATACTGTGTTTCTCATTCCCATGAACGCCTACAGTAATGAAAATAATTCGTGTATTTGTAAATATGTCCATCTATAACATACTAAGTTTATTATCAATTTGAATTTACAGTTTTTGACGAACAAAAATTAAAAATTAATTGGTATATTTTTATTTGTTTCTCAAAAACTGTAAATACAAATGAAAAATAATTTTAGTATGTTATAGACGATCATATTTATAAATATACAAATTATTTGCATTACTGTAGTCGTTCATGGAAATGTGTGACATATATTTTACTACTTTGAAAATTATGTTCATGTATAATTTGTAAACAAAATTAGTTTTTTAAAATTGATTACAAAACTTTGGACTTTTATCTACAAATGTAGGTATAAAATATTATAAGTTTCATTTATTATAATAATAATATATTGTTTCAAAAAAGTCATGTTCATCATGCGCTATCTTCAGCCCGTATGGTTCACCTTAACATGATTACAGAAATAAGTTATTTGTAAAGTACGTGGGTTCAATTCCCGGTTAGAATAGTCAGCTACTGAAATGGGTACTATCACCTGGCTCAACTGTACTCAATAAAACCCAAAACACTGTTAAACCTAGATTATTTTGTATGTTGGCACACCTTAGATGGACAATTGTTATAAATGCTTAACATGATTACAGAAATAAGTTATTTGTAAAGTCCGTGGGTTCAATTCCCGGTCAGAATAGTCAGCTACTGAAATGGGTACTATCAGCAGGCTCAACTGTACTCAATAAATCCAAAAACACTGTTAAATCTAGTTTGTTTTGTATGTTGGTACACCTTGAATTGACAATTGTTATTACTGCTTAACATGATTACAGAAATAAGTTATTTGTAAAGTCCGTAGGTTCAATCCCCGGTTAGAATAGCCAGCTACTGAAATGTCTTGTTCAACCGCACTCTATAAAACTTCGGACACGGTTCGCCCCCCCCCCCCCCCCCCCCCTACTGAGCAGCTTTAACATCGGTTTTAGCCGCTTCAGCCCAAGCTAATGTATTACAAAACCTATAATTTAAATTTAAAAGGAACTAACAATTTAAAAACGCTTAACGTGAAAATTGAAGTTAAGTACCATATAATATGGATGCCAAACCGGATGGTTGAAGACTGTAGAGTGTCTGTCTGGTGGAAACTAAATATCCCTAAATAAGTGGCTTGAACATACTACGGTATTAAATAATTATCACTTAATAATTCAAAGTTAATTTTGAATGATTGTTTATGATGTATTGCAATGTTTTTTGACTGTTTTAAATGTTTGAACTATTTAAGAACAATATTGTTATTATGTTTAAAGATAGTTTATCCCCTAAAATTTAGGTTAGAACATAAATAAATATGATAAATTTATAATATCAAAATCGTGCAACACTTACAGAATAATTAGTAGTATTTTTTTAAATATTCCGCAGTAAAGCGATATAACGAATTGAACATATTTTGACGTCACTGGTACTCGCATTGATTCTATTGGCCAGAAATATGAAACGTGCAGCGCTATTGTGGGCTAAAATAGAATTACGAAATGTTATTTCATTTATTTTGTTTGTTTAAGATTATATTGGGCATCTATTACTTGTATTATAATTTCACTGTTTTATTGAGCTGTGTGAAAAACTATTGAATAAAATTGTGTGTTGAGGTTAGGTTACATCGCTACTAGCGCCATCTGTGCTCAAACTTTCTAACTTCAAGTAAAATACTCTAAAGTTGCCAAATTAATTTAATTTTTATTTGTATTAAGTTTAATTGTTGTAAATTAAGACTTATAATATGTAAATATTATTTTTACATTAAAAAATATATAATATCTACTATCATGAAACATCGTTGTTTTAGTGCCACTGGAGGAGTACCAGTGACGTCACACAAACTTTGATAAATCATAACTCGGGTAATATATGGAATTTTCACATCGGGTTTTCACTGATCGTCATATATTTTAATAAAGTTTCATAAAAAAATTATTATGGGCCCATTTTTTCATCCTAAAATAATTTACAACAACAACAAATAATACAAATTCTTACAGATTTCTAATCGCGATATTTTTGAACCAAATTAAATTTCCTTTACTAAACGATACCTAAGCCTAACCTAAACACGCGCTATTATAGTAATAGAGCTATAAACCCTAATATAGTTTCCGCTGTTCCCTGAACCAAACTTAAATAGGGCTGTACAAAATTACAGAAAATTACTGTTATTAGATTACGACAATGTCACGGAAGGTGGTTTTTCGACATTTTATATTGAATTTTTCTGCGGAATAATGATACAGTATTTTAGATGTCTTATATACTATATTTTCACGATATGAAAATTGATATTTAAGGTAGACGTACGTTGTGAAATTAGATGCATTTCATACGGGTGTCAAAAAATGGAAAATAAGTTATTTGTATTACCAGACCTAAAAACATTAAACTACATATAATAGAAGCTTACAAAATATTATTAATTATTAAAATATTTGATATTCTAAATTCTTTGTACTTCTTTTATTAATTTTTATTACTTCGTTTAAAAGTGTCAAAAGGTTGTCAACTAATTTTGTTTTACAAACAACACTAATCACACATGTTTAATAAAATTTAACAGCTGATCAAAAATATCTTACAGTTTATTTATAATAAAATAAATAATAAAATAAAATTCATGTATATTTTAATTATTAACCACAAAAATTATTTTATTGAAATCGGCATTGCTCAAAAATCGTTATTAAAATCTCAGAAATCGTCACTAAAGTAACCCATTTACGACGATTTAAGCAACGCAGTGTTGCCAACCGTTAAATAATTATTTTACAATTAAGATAATATTGACGTACAGTAAATTTGGACGTAACATTTGCAAGAAGAATTAACTAATTAATTCCGATGACGAAATTGAGGACAAAACACATAATTTTGAGTGTTACGATAACTTCAATGTTCGAGGTTGGCAACACTGATTGTCAGTGTCAATTGACAACTGACAGATGTATAAACTTAACCTATATTGTAAATTTTTTACAGGTTTTCCGAATTTTGATTTGAAATAAAACTTAATATGTACCTCGACACTAAAGTTCCTTTTTATCACTCACATGGTTTATTTTAATTTCATATTCGTGATAAAAATTTGAACTTCAGTGCCTTGATACATACATAACTATTTCTGAAATATCAAATAATTTTTCTCGGCCCTACAGGGAAATATGTTTAATAATGAAAATTTGAACTGCTACATTTCAAAATTTGTGTTGAAAAATATTTTAAAAAAATGTTGTTGTTTGTTTTTCTCGATATTTTTAAACATTTTAGGCGGTAAAATTAAAATGAGTTAATTACTTATCTTATACAAATAGTTTGTAATTTATTTTCAAGGTAGTTTTGAATCAATAATTTATCTAAATTCGTAGAATTGTCAAAAAGTAATCATCATCAATAGTTTTTTATAAATATTATTTAAATCCTACTGTGTTTGGTATCAAATTAAATGTCACCCGAAAGAGATTAAAAAACAAGTGTCAAAAAGTTGTTTTGGACGATTGTCAATTGTTTTTTATAAATGTCATTTCAATCCTACCAAATCAATCAAATTAAATGTCTCACGGAGGAGATTTAAACATAAGTGCTACATGTAAGCGAGAAACGAAGTGACGAGCTTGCTTCGCAAAAACAATATCACTAAAACTAATAATACATGTAGATACAGAGATTGCAATGCTGCCAACTGTATATCACTGAATATTTTCTTTGGCGCGCAAGTTATTTTCGAAACAGATAACATGTTTGATATTTAAATCAATTTATCTCAAAATTGAAAAGGGGTACGACAAAATTTCATATAACATTTTTTGTTCCAAATTTTATTGGGAACAACTTTTATTTGACACTTTTTTTTGTAACTGTCCTTATATTTGATATATTTACAATTTGTTACATTTCGAGTTAAAATGAAATATAAATCACAGTTATTATGCAACTTTATAAGTTAATGGGTAAATAATGAGAAAATAATTAAGATATTATCTCCGTTTTGAAATCAAGCTACACTTTAAACATATATTATTGAAATTTAACTTTATACTTTTCAGTTTTTTTTTGTTTCATGGTTTTTTGTTCGGCTTCAAATTATATACTTAAAGAAGCAGCAGAGGATAATTTTGTTTTATGCAAGAATATAATTAGAATTTAATTAATTAATAGAGTATCTTAGTGTCTGGATAGCTTAAAACGATCTTAATTTACATATATATTTGCATATTGACACGCTATGTAATAAAAGAAATATAATAACAGGCCAATGAAATATTAACAATTATTTTACTAAGACCTGTATATTTGTCTGACATACTTTATCTTTAAATTTAATGGTCAATGGAGGAAAACTTATTTGAAGGTCTCAAATATTAATTAGGCTGAGTATTTCTCTGTATTTTAACCAATCAAGCTATCATTTTTGCGCAGACATACAGCCTAGACGGTTTGATGGATTTGCTAAAACCTTAACAGACACTTAAAGCTTTTTGAAAATATATGCATTTATAAAATCACATTTTTCTTACACATGTTGTACAAGATATAAAATAAATAAGAATTTTAACATCTAGTGTGACTGTGTAGCTTTTGTTGGTATGACTGTTAAAATTTTGTTGATTCAATTGACAGTCCACTTGGTAATTTTAAATATAAATTACTTTAATTGTAGACAAGTTAGAAGAGTTTGATAAATTTATTTGTGTTTAGAATAAATGAGCACACATGTATAATATATTGTAAAATTTTAAAACGTAAATTAAAAAATCTGATATGACCAGCACAGAACCTCCCACCCAATACTACTCTTAAACGGTACAAAATAGTATTTGATGATACAGAAACATACCTTCTTATTTGTATATTTTCTATTTATATTTGAGAATTTTAATTTTCTTTCGTATATTTATTTAATTTTTGTTATATTTCATTAAGAAAACAGCTTCACAATCACAATGACATGTGTCACATTTTGTAAAAAATTTAAACTTTTTAAATGTTTCCATGGTGTACAAGGAATGCAATATTTGTGAAATCTAATTTCTTTATATTTTATTATCTCTAAATATAATGAAAATTAATAAAATTAGTGTAATCAAAACACATGTAAAATTAAATATTCTTCAACTTTCAAAATAACATACATTGTTGAAAAAGGAAATTTAACCGTGTTTTTCACGAAAAACTGTTAAGGGCTTCAAGTAAACTGCTACTTCCGGTTGACCAATTTTATCCAAAAACTAATCAGCTCTTTATTTAAATATAAGAAACAAAAATTCACAAAATTGTATTTTTTGGTATTATAGTAATTGAGTTATGCGAGACGAAAAAATTGCCAGACTGCACAGATACACACACACAGACATACACACACACACACACACACACACACATACACACACACACACACACATACATACATACACACACACACATATACATACATATACATACACACAGACATCATCGCGAAAATAGTAAAATCGTATTGTAGGGACCCTAAATCGTGTTTATTCATTGAAAACTCACTACCCAATTTTTTGACCAATCACAATACCTCCCTTACCTAGAGGTAGGCGGGAGGTAAAAATAAGAAAATAATTTCCAATTAACTTTTTGAAAATACGTGCTTTTTATAAATTCACATTTTTCTTACACATGTTGTACAAGATATAAAATAAATAATAATTTTAACATCTAGTGTGACTGTGTAGCTTTTGTTGGTATTACTTTTAAAATTTTGTTGCTTAAATTGACAGTCCACTTGGTAATTTTAAATATAAATTACTTTAATTGTGGACAAGTTAGAAAAGTTTGGTAAATTTATTTGTGTTTAGAATTAGTGAGCACACATGTTTAATATTTTGTAAATTTTAAAACTCAAATTTAAAAATAGCTTTGATTGTTTGTCTCACAGTTCAGTTTGTAAATTTAATTATATATTATTTTAATTGTAAACAAATTAAATTTGTGTTTAGAATAAATGAGCAAACATGTTTACTATTTTGTAAATAAATGTGATAATTTTTTTCCTTCTCAAAAAAATAACAAAATGTCTCGTATTTTTCGATGCTTTTATGCATTTTAGGCGGCAAATTTAAATAATTTAATTACTTATCTAATACGAAAAGGTTGTAAATTATTTCTGAGGTCGTTAAATATTTGTAATCAATTGCAGAAATATCTTTTAATCTAAATTCGTAGATTTATTTTGAACGACCGTCAATTGTTTTTTGTAAATGATATTTAAATCTTACCGTGTTTTAAATAAAAGGTTTCATGCAAAAGAATTTAACATAATTGTCAAAAAGTATGGAAGCGGGAAACGAAGTGACGAGCTCGTTTCGCCAATTGATGGGTATCAAATGAAACCTATAAGACTACTCAATATATTTTTCTATATTTTCTTTTGTAATCGTTTTTAGAGCCTAGGTGTTAGAAATACAAAATATTCTACTAAAATACCAAGTATTATAATCAGAAATACGATAATATTGCGTTATCAATTCAACATAAGTCCCGAATTCTTATCAGAGAAAGTCAGAGAAACAACGAATACACGAATGACATTTCTAACGTGACAGAATAAAGCTAGGTTACATTTAAGATTAATGGTTCTTTTACGAAATATCAGATCATGTTAGGTCAATAAATTCTTATAACACAATTTACGTACATATATTTCATTATAAATAATAAATCAAAGTCTTTTGATAATTGTATTTGACAGATTTATCTTGAAAAATAATATATTGTTTATAACAATATTATACTGAGTTCAGAATTTAAAAATTTGAATGATTTAGTAAATTTTATAGGAAACGAGCTGTCAAACTTTTTTTTACAAAATGCTGTATCTTCAGAAATATACTAGATATAAATCTGATGTGGCCAGCACATAACTTCCCGCCCAATACAACTCTTAAACGGTACAAAATACTAGCGATGATACAGAAAAATACATTATTATTTGTTTATTTTCATTTCATATTCAACAAATTTAATTTTCTTTCATATATTTATTTATTTTGATATTATTTCACTAAGAAAACAGCTTTTCAATCACAATGACATATATCATATTTCGTAAACAATTATGATAATTATTATATGAAAAACTAAAGAAAATTAATAAAATTAGTGTATTCAATACACAATTTTCAAAATAACATATTTTATCCAACACCTCTCAATAAATGCTCTATAACTATGACGATTTTAAACAAGCAAAGAAACAGATTACCCACTAGTGGGTATAATTTTGAGAAAATCTACTAGTGAGTATTATTTTATTTATAACAATAACAATAACACACAATACCTTGGTAACCACTTCGATTGACATTTTAATTTAAAAAATTAAACCATATGTCACTGTCAAATAATATTTCTTTAATAAATTTTGCATTTATTAAGAGTTGTTGGATAAAACTTTATACTTCACACGTGGGCAAAGTGGAATTACCCTCACGATAAAATTATCACACGAGTGTGTTAAAGTTTCTCTCGTGGGTAATTCCTTACTTTGTCAACTTGTAAAGTAAATAACTATTGTTGAAAATTTGAATTTAACCGCGTTTTTTCACGGAAACTCTGCTACTTCCGGTTGCCCAATTTTATCCAAAATCTAATCATCTCTTCTTCTTTTCTTCATACATACATACATACATGTATACATACATAAATACATACATACATACATACATAAATACATAAAAACAGAAATCAAAGAGAAATTAGTAAAATCATATTCTAAAACGTGCTTATTCATTGAAAACTCACTACCCAATTTCTTGATCAAAAACAATACCTCCCCTTACTTACAGGTAGGCGGCAGGTAAAAAGGTTTTTCGCAATTTTCCTAACTTCATTTTAAGAAAAAACTCCCGCAGTTTACAGATAATCTCTTTACATTCTTAAAGGCGAATTTGTGGGTATTCAAAAATGGATAAAGATTAACTCTAACCAAAAAATTTAACCGCTATCTCTTGACTAAAGGATTAAAATTTGTATTATTGTAATCCTTTTAAACGTAGTCACTTTTATCTGTAGACCAAAAAGGATTTAGTAAATTTGTAAAGGAAAAAGATAAGTTTAAATATTTAATTAATTCCATTATTATTTACAAGACTTTGGAGACTTGCTATTCCCAACAAAAGCATCATGTAATTTCAGTGGTACCAACATAATAACTTAACTGTCACATCTGTCGTGGGGTAATACATATTGTTGTCAAACAATGCAGAAATATTAATTGAATAAGCGATGTACATATATAATTATTTGTGATATCTCTTTTATAAGAAAATTATCTTTTGTATGGTGTATTATTACTGAGACAGATGTCACTGTAAAGTTGGCAACAGTGTAATATATATTAAAGATATTTTTACCTCCCGCCTACCTCTAGGTAAGGGAGGTATTGTTTTTGGTCAAAAAACTGGGTAGTGAGTTTTCAATGAACAAGCACGTTTGTATGTATGTATGTGTGTGTGTGTGTGTGTGTGTGTGTGTGTGTATATGTGTGTGTGTGTGTGTGTGTGTGTGTGTGTGTGTGTGTGTGTGTCAATTTTTCGTCTCGCATAACTCAAATACTATAATACCAAAAAATACAATTTTGTGAATTTTTGCTTGTTATATTTAAATGAAAAACTGATTTATAAATTTATATATATATATATATATATATATATATATATATAAATGTTATTTATATCCTACCGAGTTTGGTATGAAATTATAGGTTTCATGGAACATAAAAACGAGGAACGCAGTGACGAGCTTCCTTCGCCAATTGTTTGTTATCAAATGATTTCTATATTTCTATGTATGTATGTGTGTGTGTGTGTGTGTATGTGTGTGTGTGTGTGTGTGTGTGTATGTGTGTGTGTGTGCAATTTTTAGTCTCGCATAACTCAAATACTACAATACCAAAAAATACAATTTTGTGAATTTTTGCTTCTTATATTTAAATGAAGAGCTGATTAGATTTTGGATAAAATTGGTCAACCGGAAGTAGCAGTTTACTTGAAGCCCTTAACAGTTTTTCGTAACACGGTTAAATTTCCTTTTCAACAATTAATGTTATTTTGAAAGTTGAAGAATATTTAATTTTACATGTGTTTTGATTACACTAATTTGATTAATTTTCATTAGTTTTAGAGATAATAAAATATAAAGAAATTAGATTTCACAAATCTTGCATTCCTAGTACACCATGGAAACATTTAAAAATTGTTTACGAAATGTGACACATGTCATTGTGATTGTGAAGCTGTTTTCTTAGTGAAATATATGTCAAAAAATTAAATAAATATACGAATTGAAATTAAATAAGAAGGTATGTTTCTGTATCATCAAATACTATTTTGTACCGTTTAAGAGTAGTATTTTGCAGGAGGTTATGTGTATTAGGGCCATCCATCTTTGTCTAACACTTGTTATATTTGAAAACTACACAACAATTAATTGTATTTTTTTATTATTAAATATTTTATTGCGTTATTTTTTTTTCAATTTTCTCTCGATATTTTCAACGCACGTTAGCGTTCCATTATTACTATATTCAATGGTTTAAGGACAGAAAAATCTTCAGCAAGACTTTCTTCCTCTGTATAATATTTCATAGAACACATACAGTGCTACCAACATTGTAATGCTAATTCCACTACTTACAATTCAAATCTCTTGACTAACATGTTTACAACAAAGACCTTGGATATCAAAAGACATATAATTAAATAAATTTAGACATGAATGACAACTTAAGTTGCCTTATATAATTAGCGTAATTAATTATGCTAATATAATTGATTCTAATTATGTGTGTAACATTTAAAACAATATTATATCAATATATGATCGAAAGTTTCAATACCTCAAGATATTTTGTAATGTTTCTCATGTTATGGTACAAAATATAAAAAAAAGTTTTAAATGAAAATTGTAGCAAATAATATTCTGCAACTTTTTTGTTATAACAAGTTTTTTTGTAGCTCAATTGTTTATTGAGATATACTCAAAAAAACTTATAAGTTGAATATCCAGACAAAGCAACTAAACAACTATACTATATATTTCTATCAAGTATTATTTGGAAAACAAATGTTCAAATTATGTGACAAACATTTGACAGCTGAATAATCGTAGAAGTACGAAGAATTTGGTCTAATTATCATTCCAGTATTAATATATTTCAATGAGTATCAAGAAAATCAAAATAATTTTATAATTAATTCCTCTCGAATTATTTTGTAAATATTAGCTCAATAAAACAAGCGATAAAACTATTGAGAAACAATTGCCTACGCATACCAACAATGGGCGGAGCCAAAACAAACGAAAAAACAAAGCAGCATCACGAGAAATGGCCTCAAATAGCTTACGCTTGCACAAAACGACAATAAACTTAAAAAAAAGTTCTGACACCTTCAATTAAAAGTATTAAGGAGATTTTAGTATCGGCCACGCCCATTGGCTGCGCGCGGCTTTGAAGGCGTGGCTTAGAATCACTTGCAGATGTTATAAAAAATCTGAATTTAGTTTTGTTTGAGTTGGTTATGCTATAACACTCCTTTAAGACGCTTTAAATGTAATTTTACAAACTTAAATTGTCCTTTTTTGAGGGGGGGCGTGTCTTGGGGAGGAGTTACACCATTTAGCAGGTTATTGTCGACCAATCCCAAGGTGGGATTAGCGTTAAGTCGCGCACCAATGAAACAACACCTCTCCCCACTTAAAATAAACCGGTTAGCCCCTCTTTCAGAGGAAAAGGTTGCAACTAACTGGAGTTATTAGTAAGGTTAGCCACTCGACGAAGTATAGTGTTGAATTAGTGAAAATATTGATTTTTAAAGAAAAAGTGTATTAACAATTATTTAGTGCTGGTTTTGTGAATAAATAGTGACAGTTTAGTGATGAGCGGATGAACAAATCGTCAAATCATGATGCCACTTGCACCAACACCAATTGTGGCAGTACCATCAAAACCAAAAATAGGTTTTTCAATTGACTCAATAGTCGGAGGTACCAACCCCAGCCCTCAACATTCCCCCATACACTATTCCGAATCATCTGCCCCAATTTCCCCATCAAGCGATTTGGAAAATCGTCTAAATGGCTCCCCAAAAAACTATTCACCTCAAAGAAGCCCAATTCAATCTCCAAAACCTCCAATAATGGTTCCTGGAATTCCAGCGCATAGCCTCATACGACCTAACCCTACCTACGACCCAAATTTGGTACCGAAAAATGGATTTTTACAGCCGGAAATGGTTCATAATCATACTGGACATCCTTTTGCCCTAGCGGCGCATTTTCAAGGCGCTGCTTTGGCTGCGGCTTTGAGTCAGGGACAACATGGGTTCAACCAGCCGTCACCGTTGGTACCCCATGCGCAACCAAGGGATAGTTATCCGTTGTATCCATGGTTGTTGTCCAGGCATGGAAGGATTTTTCCACATAGGTTTCCAGGAGGTAGGTTTTTGATTTTTGTTAATTTTGTCTGACCCGTCGGAAGGTTTAGGTCAAATAAAAATTGATATTTTAAAGTGTACTTACTTTTTTGAGGGTTTTTAAGGGTTGTAGAACATCCAGGGGTTGTGAAACAATACAATTTTGTATAGAATATATATATATTTTTTTAATTAAACTACCTGAAAAATATATTTGAAAATAGCTAAAACCTCTAACATTTTATTATGTTTTCGGGAAAGATTTCACCCTTAATATTAAGGGTGCTACAGTCAAATACCCACCTTAAATCATGTCTGAGGGTAGTAGAGTAATAAACAAGACTCTCACCCTCAAAATTAAGGGTAGCTAGCCATTAATCCACCCTTAAGTAAAGTCTGAAGACATTTTAAGTCAAACAATATTTGAGTTAAATTGTTTAAAGACCCAAGAATTTCTCCCTTATTTTAAGGGTAGGACATCATAAATCCATCCTTAAGTAATGTTCAAAGATAGTTGAAACTAGCTTAAGCCCCTCCAAAATTTTTTTACGAAACAATATATAAATTGTTGACTGTCTGTGCTTTTAAAAAGGCTTAGAATTCATCAATTCACAATTTTTTTTTTAATATTATTGTTGTGTTATTTTTGGATTTCAAACAGTAGAAATTGTAAATAATTGTAGCCATATAAATGTTCTATTTTATTGTTTAAAAAATTTTGAATAGAAATAATTGTTATTTATTTATTTACTATACAAGTGGACAAAGTAAAGAATTACCCACGAGAGAAATTGTAGCACGCCCGTGCGATAATTCTATCGAGAGGGAAATTCCACTTTGCCCACGTTTTACCCAACATCTCTTAATAAATACAAAATTTGTTAAAAAATATTATTTGACAGTGACATATGCTTTAAGTTTACTAAAGTAAGAAATTACCCACGAGGGAAATTGTAACACGCCCGTGCGATAATTCTATCGAGTGGGAAATTCCACTTTGCTCACGTTTTATCTAACATCTCTTAATAAATACAAAATTTGTTAAAAATATATTATTTGACAGTGACATATGCTTTAAGTTTACTAAAGTAAGAAATTACCCACGAGGGAAATTGTAACACGCCCGTGCGATAATTCTATCGAGTGGGAAATTCCACTTTGCCTACGTTTTATCCAACAACTCTTAATAAATACAAAATTTGTTAAAAATATATTATTTGCCAGTGACATATGCTTTAAGTTTACTAAAGTAAGAAATTACCCACGAGGGAAATTGTAACACGCCCGTGTGATAATTCTATCGAGTGGGAAATTCCACTTTGCCCACGCGTGAAGTATAACGTTTTATCCAACATCTCTTAATAAATACAAAATTTATTGAAGAAATATTATTTGACAATGCTTAAAACTTTCTAAATTAAAATGTCAATCGAAATAGTTACCAAGATAATTATACCCAATAGTGGGTAATCTGTTACTTTCCTTGTTTAAAATCGCCATAGTTATGGAGCATTCATTGAGAGGTGTTGGATAAAATTCTAATATACATAAATTCTATTTAGTCCAAAACATAAATAAACTATAAAATTATTTTAGTCCACTGATACATATCATTCAATAAGTCTTTAGTTTCGTTGAATTAACCAAAAGTAATATTTATTAGTTTAGAAATAAATAATATAGAATTCAAAACCATCAAATTTTTGCCAACTATTTTGACATTTGACTATTTGACAGCTCAGTTACTGATAACTCTTAAAAGTCTAGTCATAAGACTTAACTCAATAGAGAAGTACGAAGAATTTATAATAGAATGCAGAATTAATTAATGAAATTAACACTCAAATATCTGAATAATTAATAATATTTTGTAAACTTCTGTTATGTCTAGTGCGACAATTTTAGGTCTAATCATAAAAGAAATTACTTATTTGTCATTTCTAATACTATCTTATGCTTCAAACATTCTGGACCGATAAAATGTTGGCCAATAATGGTCAAAATATTCCTAATAATGATCTGGAAAACGTATCAAATAAATTTGACAGGTTGAAACAGTGTAATCTTAAACTTAAGGACAGTCGTTCAAAAATTACTACTTTTATAATAATAATTATTAATTTGTTTATTTGAAATTGTCAAAATGTATTTGAATACATTGGTGATGAAACAAAATATAAATGCAGGAGACGAGCTGTCAATTTATAGGTGAAGAAAATTCTTTTAAAAAATCTGATGTAACCAGCACATAACCTCCCGCCCAATACTACTCTTAAACGATACAAAATAGTATTTGATGATACAGAAACTTACCTTCTTATTTGTTTATTTTCTATTTATATTTGAGGTATTTAATTTCATAATTGTTTGACATATATTTTACTAAGAAAACAGCTTCACAATCAAAATGACATGTGTCACATTTCGTAAAAAAATTTAAAATGTTTCCATGGTGTACTAGGAATGCAAGATTTGTGAAATCTAATTTCTTTATATTTTATTATCTCTAAATCTAATGAAAATTAATAAAATTAGTGTAATCCAAACACATGTAAAATTAAATATTCTTCAACTTTCAAAATAACATAAATTGTTGAAAAAGGAAATTTAACCGTGTTTTTCACGAAAAACTGTTAAGGGCTTCAAGTAAACTGCTACTTCCGGTTGACCAATTTTATCCAAAATCTAATCAGCTTTTCATTTAAATATAAGAAGCAATAATTCACAAACTTATACATTTTGGTATTACAGTATTTGAGTTATGCGAGACGGAAAAATCGTATATATATATATATGTATATAGACATCATATAAGACAAATATAAGAAACAATAATTCACAAAATTGTATTTTTTGGTATTATAGTATTTGAGTTATGCGAGACGAAAAATTGCCACAGACTACACACACGCGCACCTTCACACACACACACACATACACACACACACACACACACACACACACACACATATACACACACACATACATACACACACACACACACACAGACACACACACACACACACACACACACACACACACACACACACACACACACATCTACACACACACATACATAGATACATACATACATACATACATACATACACACAGACATCATGGTTGCGAAAATAGTAAAATCGTATTGTAGCGATCCTAAAACGTGCTTATTCACTTAAAACTCACTACCCAATTTTTTGACCAAAAACAATACCTTCCTTACCTAGAAGTAGGCGGGAGGTAAAACAAAGAACAATCGTTGAAATATATATATTATATATTAAAATATTTTATATAGAAATGAATATATTGCTAAATATTAAAATAGGTGACGAGCTGTCAAATTATAGGTGAAGAAAATTCTTTTTAAAAATGAGGTTAAAAAAAGTTATAAAATTTTTGTTTCTGTCGGTATATATATATATATATATATATATATATATATATATATATATATATTATATTAAGACATCTAATACTGCAATTATTATTAAATATATTTTAGAAAGGAAGTGTCTTAACCATTAGCATTTGCCTGCCTAAAATTATTACAAATTGTGCTGCAAGATATTTCTAACAACAAGATAATTGGCTTCATCAAAGATAAATTAAAAATAATATCGTACTTCCTAAATATACATACACCAATCAATCATTTCGCATTCAATTTTCTCTTCAGCAAAACAAGACACTGTCGATAATAACAATGTTTACCCAATCATATAATTGCTTACTCAAAAAAAGAATCTAGTTTGGAATAATTAATTGCAAATGAATTATTTCACAATAATTGAATTATATTCGTAAAGCAGTTATTAGTTGAGAGTTTAGTCAATTGACGAATCGCGTGTTTGGATTTTGATATACAGGGTGTGAAATATTTTGGGCACATTATTTAACAGAAGAAATTTGAACATTGGTACAAATAAATATAAATTTGTTTGCTGAAATGTCAAATATTTCTTTTACTTTTAACATGATTTATTACTGATATTTATTAGAAATCGGCAGTATATGCTCAAAAATTGTCAATAAATAATCCCTAAAGTAACCCATTTTATGACGATTTTAAGCAACGCAGTGTTGGCAACCCTGGAATAATTATTGTACAAATATTGACAAATATATGACGTATTGTAATAAATTTGAAACAATTTGTGCAATTAAACAAATTAATTCCTATGAATAAATTGAGGACAAAACACATAATTTTGAGTGTTACGATAAACTCAATGTTGGAGGTTGGCAACACTGCCTGTCAGTGTCAATTGACAACTGACAGATGTACTTAACCTATATTGTAATGTTTTTACAATTTTTTCGAATTTTAGATTTCAATAAAACTTAATATGTACCCGGCACTAAAGTTCCTTTTTATCACTCACATGGTTTAATAAATTCCATATTCGTGATAAAAAATTGAACTTCAGTGCCTTGATACATAATTAACTATTTCTGAAATATCAAATAATTTTTTTCGGCCCTACGGGCAGATATGTTTAAAAATCAAATTTTCAAAAATCTGCGAAAAAATATTTTAAAAAAATGTTATTTGTTATTTCTTGATATTTTTAAGCATTTTAGGCGGTAAAATTTAAATGAGTTAATTACTTATCTTATACAAATAGAGGTTTTGAATCAATAATTTATCTAAATTCGTGGATTTGTCAAAAAGTATTTTGAACAATCAGCAAATGTTTTTTATAAACATTATTTAAATCCTACTGTGTTTGGTATCAAATAAAATGTCAAACGAAAGAGATTAAAAAACATAAGTGTCAAAAAGTTGTTTTGGACGATTGTCAATTGTTTTTTTATAAATGTTAGTTCAATCCCACCAAATCAACCAAATTAAATGTCTCACGGAGGAGATTTAAACATAAGTGCCACATGTAAGCGAGAAACGAAGTGACGAGCTTGCTTCGCAAAAACGATATCACTAAATTTATTTTCAAGGTCGTTTTGAATCAATATTTTATCTAAATTCGTAGATTTGTCAAAAAGTATTTTAAACAATCACCAAATGTTTTTTTATAAATATTATTTAAATACTACACATGAAAGAGATTTTAACTTGAATGTTGGAGGTTGGCAACACTGAGTATCATGTGCAATTAACAGCTGATAGATGTATAAACTTAACCTATTTAATGTTTGCTTAAAAGTTTTTTCTAATTTCAAATAAAATTGAAGGTATGGAATAAATTCCATATTCGTGATAAAAAGTTAAACTTTTGTGCCTTAATACATACTACCTATTAAGTAACTAAATGAGCCTTATTCCACGCATTTTTAAATTCCAAACAATTTTGTGCTCTGTAGTTTTTATCCAAATTATCATTTAATTCTCTAATTTCATTTCTAACAGCGCTGATTTCGCACTACACTTTCATCATAACCATTCTAGTTAATCATTCCATATTAAAATATAATTAATTTATTTTTAATGTCTCTCAACTGAATTTAATTTCACTTAGAATCGTGATAGCCTTCAGTGCTAAATATTTCTCTCGTACTTAATTATTAAATTACATTTTAATTGAGAGTGCCTCAAAACCATATTACTAATTATTATTTAATTTGTTGGATTGTTTAGTGACACGCCTTCTAGTGTACATGTGTGCTGGAATATACAGAGCGTCCCAAAATATAGCACATGTGTCCAGCACATAACCTCCCGCCCAATACTACTCTTAAACGGTATAAAATAGTATTTGATGATACAGAAACATACCTTCTTATTTATTTATATTTGAGAAATTTAATTTTCTTTCGTATATTTATTTAATTTTTTGACTAAGAAAACAGCTTCACAATCACAATGACATGTGCCATATTTAGTAAAAAATATATTAGAATACGTTAATAATACTATAAAAGTAATTAAGCAAGTTAAACAACAAACAAAAGGGTTAGAACTTACTAACTTAGTAAATTTTATAGGAAACGAGCTGTCAAACAAAATTTTACAAACTTTGCTGTATCTTCAGAAATATACTAAATATAAATATGATGTGGCCAGCACAGAACCTCCCGCCTAATACTACTCTTAAACGGTACAAAATAGTGTTTGATGATACAGAAACATACCTTCTTATTTGTTTATTTTCTATTTATATTTAAGAACTTTAATTTTATTTTATATATTTATTTAATTTCACTAAGAAAACAGCTTCACAATCAAAATGACATGTGTCAAATTTCGTAAAAATTTTTTAAATGTTTCCATGGTGTACTAGGAATGCAAGATTTGTGAAATCTAATTTCTGTATATTTTATTATCTCTAAATCTAATGAAAATTAATAAAATTAGTGTAATCAAAACACATGTACAATTAAATATTCTACAACATTCAAAATAACATAAATTGTTGAAAAAGGAAATTTAACCGTGTTTTTCACGAAAAACTGTTAAGGGCTTCAAGTAAACTGCTACTTCCGGTTGACCAATTTTATCCAAAATCTAATCAGCTCTTCAATTAAATATAAGAAGCAATAATTCACAAAATTGTATATTTTGGTATTATAGTATTTGAGTTATGCGAGACGAAAAATTGCCGCAGACTACACACACACACACATACATACACACACACACACACACACACACGCACACACACACACACACACACACACACACACACACACACCCACACATACACACACACACACACACACACACACACACATATACATACACACACCCACACACATACATACATAAATACATACATACATACATACATACACACAGACATCATCGCGAAAATAGTAAAATCGTATTGTAGGGACCCTAAAACGTGCTTATTCATTGAAAACTCACTGCAAAAAATCTGCAATTTCTCAAAAAATCATTGCAAACTTATATATAATACAGCACTTAAAATTTATTCACTTACTTCTAGTTAAAATCTCTTAATTGATCATTTAAAATAATTATTCCGACATGTATAATTGTAGAGAAAGATCTATAGATCTATCTATATACAAATTGAGGTAATTTCCATAAATTGTTCTTGATAAATATTCAATAAGATCTATTATATGAAAAATAATAGAAAATTGTTGATATATATTATACTTGCTAATATATGTTGTATAATGTATTACAGTAATTGTAAACTACATCCTATAACACTAAACTAAAATTCAAATGTTAAGACAGTCTAAAACTCTTAAACGAACAGTACAGCATCACAGTACTACCTTTTAAGTTGGTAGAACTGCTAGTAGAGAGTTGCCAAATATGTGAAATCAAATTACTTGTTTGTAAAAATTTCCATTTTCAAATAATAGTTACTTTTGTATCAAAGGCACTAAAGAGAATTTGGAATTTATTTACACATTTGTCAGTTGTCAATTTGAACTTGCAATCAGTGTTGCCAACCTCGCTCATTGAAATATCGTAACACTCAATATTATGTGTTTTGTTTTCAATTGCTTAAACAGTATTTATTAGTTTTTTCTTTTATTTCTCGTACAAATTTATTATTGTACATCTTACTTGTAGAATAATTATTGTAGGGTTGGTAACACTGCGTTGCTCTTTTTTTTATGACGATTTTGCTGTTCTTTTTTACCGATTCTTTTTTATCGATTTCAAATAAATTTATTTAATTATTGATAAAAAATAAAAATATAAATATATTTTACTATTACTGTACAAATTACATTTTTTATTCATAATTCACTTTTCTCGGCCAATCACACAGCCAGAAATCCATAATTCACCGCCTAACAGTTGACATACAGTCAGTTATCATTGTTTATTTTTATGATAACGTTGTGTGTTTTCAACTATTTGAATCATTTTCAAAAATGATTTCGAATTTACAGGAATAGAAAATGTATTGTATTGTATTCAGGATTATGGTCATTATTCATTTGGATGGTTTGTATCACGAGCTGTCTGACAGTTGACATGTAGTCCGTTGTCATTGTGTATTTTTATGATAACGTTGTGTGTTTTCAACGATTTGAATCATTTTCAAAAGTGATTTCAAAATTTACAGGAGTAGAAAAAGTATAGTATTGTATTCAGGATTATGGTCATTATTCACTTGGATGATTTGTGTCACGAGCTGTCTGACAGTTGACATTGTATCTTTTTATGATGACGTTGTGTGTTTTCAACGATTTGAATCATTTTCAAAAGTGATTTCAAAATTTACAGGAGTAGAAAAAGTATAGTATTGTATTCAGGATTATGGTCATTATTCACTTGGATGATTTGTGTCACGAGCTGTCTGACAGTTGACATTGTATCTTTTTATGATGACGTTGTGTGTTTTCAACGATTTGAATCATTTTCAAAAGTGATTTCAAAATTTACAGGAGTAGAAAAAGTATAGTATTATATTCAGGATTATGGTCATTAATCACTTGGATGATCATCGTGAATAATGACTATCATAATCCGTCATATAAATAATATATTAATAATTATAAATTTACGTTTTCAAGTTTAAAATTCAGTTTTCTTACAATAAAAATTCGCGCACAACGGGTAATTTCCTTGCAGTTGGCAACACTGCTGGCACTCGCCGCGTTTCATTTATCCTACGAAATCACATATCAATTGTTTAGAAACAAGATTTTTTCACGAGAAACTATTATCAGCCATAATTTCTTTTGAATTTTGGTTTAATTGCTATAATTAACCTATTAGAACTATTATTCAGACTTGTTCAATACTTAATTGACTGGATAATTTTAAAATAAGCGTTAATTTGCTAGAAACCATTGTTAAATTTGCTAATAAAACATACGAAAAAATACTACAGTAATTATGAATTTATATGCTTTCAGTTGAAAATTCAGTATAATTTAAGTATTTCATGTTTTGAAACATTGTCAGAAAAAGAAACAGTTTAAAAACAGAGACAATCGGTCTCATTTAAGTTTTAGGGTGATGTATTTTTAATGACCAGTAACAATAAAATTATTTTTAATTACCAAATTTGACATTTTTTGAGTGTGAAACTAGTGAATATATCATAACGAAATTTAAATAATTTAAAAAGAATTAAAAACACATTTTATCATTATTAAAAATGTCAAAATTATTTCTTACTTCCTGAATTTTCCCCGCATTTCTTTTCCAGTTACTAATTAGACTAATCACTGCTTATGGTTAACTTTTCTGTCGCTGTATTCAAAGTCTCTAATTAAATATTTGCAAGCGTTTATTTTACAATTAACTGCGTTTTAAACTACAATGAGAGACAAGTTCGTTTTCAGTTAAAAGTAAATTGAGCGTGTATAATTTTAAAGTAATTTTTCCGACGATGCTTCTTTAATCAGTGGTTCATAATATAGAAGTAATTATACCACTATCATAGCCTTAATTAATAGCTAGGTTAATTATACAGACAGAAGGAAGAAGATAAAACAGTTCACTTTACAATAATCGGAGTAAATGTACAAAATTTTGCAGAAAAATTGTAATTACAAAATATAGTCAATTTTGCAAGCTTGTATCTTAAAAAGTAGCTAATATATCTTGAATCTAATTAAAAATATGAATTCCTTACACTTTTTTAATCAATAAACTGTTAAAGCAGTTGCTGTACTATGGATACAGCGCCCGATACAGAAACAAGTATCCAAAACAGTAACTCTACAGTAATGTTCAACTTTGACAGCTTGTATCTATCAAACTAGATAAGATATCTTGAATCTAAATAAAAATATAGATTCCTTACACTTTTTTGATCAATAAACTGTTGTAGCAGTTGCAGTACTATGGATAATGCGCCCGATACAGAAACAAGTATCCAAAACAGTAACTCTAGAGTTATGTTCAACTTTGACAGCTTGTATCTTGAAAACTAGATACAATATCTTGAATCTAAATAAAAATATAGATTCTATACACATTTTTTATCTATAAACTGTTATAGCAGTTGCAGTACTATGGATAATGCGCCCGATACAGAAACAAGTATCTAAAACAGAATCTCTAAAGTAATGTTCAACTTTGACAGCTTGTATTTTCAAAACTAGATAAGATATCTTGAATCTAAATATAAATATAGATTCCTTACACATTTTTGATCTATAAACTGTTAAAGCAGTTGTAGTACTACGGATACGGTACCCGATACAGAAACAAGTATCCAAAAGAGTAACTCTAGAGTTATGTTCAAATTTGATAGCTTGTATCTTCAAAACTAGATAAGATATCTTGAATCTAAATATAAATATAGATTTCTTACACTTTTTTTGATCTATAAACAGTTAAAGCAGTTGTAGTACTATGGATACGGTACCCGATACAGAAACAAGTATCCAAAACAGTAACTCTAAAGTAATGTTCAACTTTGACAGCTTGTATCTACAAAACTAGATAAAATATCTTGAATCTAAATAAAAATATAGATTCCTTACACTTTTTTGATCTATAATCCGTTGAGGCAGTTGTAGTACTACGAACAAGACGCCAGTTACAAAATTAAGTATGCGTGACTGTAATCTACAAATATTGTAGGTCTTTGACAGCTGGTATCTTCAAAACTAGATAAAATATCTTAAATGTAAATATAAATATAGATTCCTTACACTTTTTTGATCTATAAACCGTTGAGGTAGTTGTAGTACTACGTATAGGGCTCTTACTATGTACTGTAGTCAAAAAGAAATGTAATAAAATATCGCTAAATGTCAATTATATTTTAAAACAGCTTTTCTCAAAATTGACAACAGATACGAAAAAATCCCTAACAACCTTTTTTGTTCCAAACAGTGTTGCCAACAACTGTTATTTGAAACTTTTTTTCGTATCTGTCTCCACATTGGAAATAAATTGCTTTGTTTTCGTGAAGTTATATGCATTATTAGCAGTATTATTAGACTACACTTCTCTTGTATGGCACACGTGGTATTTCTAAATTAAGATGCCTATTAATCAGCAATTTCATCGCCAATAACTCCTCATTCATTCCTCTATAACGAGAAGCTGAATCACTCTGTAAAATTAAGCCAGTTTTACACAAGAGACGGAAGTGGAATAAATGGTATTTTGACGGTTTATTTTTTATGGCTTTTCTGTAATATCGACGGCAGTTTGAGTACATTTGAAAGAATAGTTATTTGTCTAACTTCTTTCACTCTCGCTCGAATTGTCTCATTCGTTACGCGCTATTTTCTCGTGCTAGACACAACATTTGTTCACGACATGTTTCTAAAAACGATCTTAAATATATTTTGACGACATAAAACACAACTGACAGGTCAAAAGTTGGGTTATTAGACCTAACAGTGTTGCCAATAAAGCAATCTGAATTAAAGTTGCCAAATTGTGATTTAATCTAGATACAGAATACAGTATGTATATCAATCAATTTATACTTCTGTGGTATCCTCCCTAGAGAGGAAAAGCAATTTTCCTCAATATTTCTCAATAGTTATATCACGAGTGCTAAGAATTTAATCGATTAAATTTGACATGTCTAGCTTATACAAAAAATATTGCTTAAAAAGTGTTTTGGGTACATAATAATTTGAAATTTTTATCTTAAATTATTATGTACGATAACACATTTTTAAAAGCAAAATTTTATAAATAAGCTAGACTTCAAATTTAATCGATTCAATTCTTTAGCACGAGGGGTATATGTCAAGATTATATCATGAATTCATAGCATAAACTTTAATATTTGCCGAAGAAATTGAACTAAAACGTTGATTTTGACACATTTTTACATAAATAAATCGGTACACTCATAAGCAAAAAGCACTATAAAATTATGTTGTTAAAGTGTAACTATAGCAAATTGATTGTTTTTCATTTTACTTGTCAAATAAATGTCAAAAATTTGTAAATAAAAATAGCTTGAATTGAATAATTCAGCATGTTTAAAGACATAGAATACCAGTAAAGGTAAAAAACATGTAAGTATCTTGCTTCTGCAACTAATTATCCGGCTAAATATGTCTTCAAAATGTTCAAAATTTGCATATAAAAGCTAGCTTCAATTTAATCGCGAATAAACATCATGCTGCTGTTTAATCACTTATCAATGTACAACAATGGAAAATGAGACATTCTGATTGGTCAAATTTGTAATGAGGAAAATAATCAAGATGAAAGCTATTCGCTCAATTTCTATTTATAATTAAATAATAGCAAATCAATCCACGACATCGTCCTAAGAATTTCTTGTAAAAATTGTTTTAAACATCAATATAAATTCTAAACTACATACTTGCCTATCATTTGACAAACTATAGTATTCACTATAGTAAGCGATTATACCGTATATTAGTGCATTTATTTTCAAAACACGTGTCAATACAATCGATTAACCACTGACAATGGACTTTTGCAAAAGTGTGTTCGGAATAAATATAGAAAACGCGAATTGAACTTCAACTGTTTTAAACATGATTTTAGGGTAATTATTTAACTGCAATATAAAGTAAGCCATAAAGAAAAAACAATTTTATCGTTTTGACAGCGGATAAATAGGAAGGCAACTGTTTGAAAATGATAAAACGTTTCTACCTTTTGTTCTAGCAACCAAATCAAAATACTAACTAGATTAAGGTTGATTTCGTAAATGCTTTTAAGATCCCAGTGCTGCTAAGATCCCAGTGCTGTTAAGATCCCAGTGCTGTTAAGATCCCAGTGCTGCTAAGATCCCAGTGCTGTTAAGATCCCAGTGCTGTTAAGATCCTAGTGCTGTTAAGATCCCAGTGTTTTTGAATCTAGTTGTTTAGTGTAAAAAATTTGAAAATGATCTCAGCTTATTTGAAAACAATGAGAATAGCTTGAAATTTATTTGACAGGTCAGAAGTATTGCACAAAAAATCCATGCAAATTTTTGAAGTCATCCACAGCAAAAAAAGATATGACAGTTTAAAGTTTGCTGATTTAACTTGTGTTCTTATGGAAAAATAATATTTGGAGGCTAAAAATGTCAAAGATACTCAAAAAATAATATTGATAAATCGGTAGCTGGAGCATTCATTGCCATAATGTCGAAGTGTCTTTACCTATTAGAGATTGTGTAACAAGTAAATACTACAGGAATGTCTGCAAATCCAGTGGGAGGCGTGGCAACGTCGCATTCCACGCGCGAAAATTCGAATGTGACAAATTAATCTTAACTTACGATTGGTTTAATTTACATTGCATTTAATGATCAAAATCATTGCTTTTTGAAGTTATCCAATGGAAAAATAATGGATATTCTTATGTCCAGGGTTTGACAGTTGACAGTTGACGAAGAGATCGTTTGAAAATACGACGTTGCCACGTTTAGCATCGTCGAAACACATTCATAAATTGTCTTAAGAAAATTAATACGATTTCGTATAAAATGTGTAAGTTTAATAATAAATAATAGCAATTTTATTATCATATTGTTCTTTTGCTTGAAAGTATGTATAATAGCATTGGCTACAATTTTTATTTGAAACTTTTGTCTATATTATGCTCCGTTTTGAAATTAAAATTTTTGGGAAGTTATGTGGTGGCCACATCAAATTATAATACACCATTTTGTAGTTTAATATTTATACCTTGCATGTTCAAATTAAGAACTAGTTACATTAATTCCAATTTGATGAGCGTATTTTTTGATTCCGGGTGATTACAATTTTATAAATTTTTGTAATCAGGTACATGTTGTAATCAATATAATTTTTTATAATTATTTTAATATTTTTCATGTTTTAAGCGGTAGGTTATGTGCTGGACACATCAGATTATTTTATAAAATATGTAATTTTAATAATAAATGATAGCAATTTTATTATTATATTGTTATTTTGCTTGAAAAAGTGCATGTTTCAAACTTATTTTTACATTTTTAACAGCTGATTCAAACAAGAAAATTGTCAAAAATTACATCTCAGCATCAAGAAAATGAGAAAAAATCTAAATAAACACGATTTCATATTTTTAAAAAATGTATTTCAATTTGCACATTTAATTGTTGTTTTTGAGAAATGTAACATAACCAACATTAGACAATCACAAAACGAATAGAATATCTTTAATGACACTTAAAATACATGTCAAAAACATGATATATAATAATTTTTACCAATTGCACTTTTACATAAACCTTCTCATAAATAATATCGTTAATTTATTACACTCGAACATTTCGTTTTCTCGGTTAAACTTCAGTTTGACAACTCAACTTTAACACAACTCAACCTTAACACCTGTCTCCACCTACGGTGTCGTGATTTGATTAAAACAGTTTTCCTGTCAAATTGTTAGGTAACAAGGTTTTGTGACAAACAGAAATTTGTCCGGCAAAATAAAACGCTTTTCTGTAATTACAGTTGAAAAAATATAATTTAAAACTAAATTCTAGTTGACTTACGTTGTCTCAAAGAAAGTTACTGTCTTAAAACACCCTAAAAAATTACCTACCACTAACTCAAACCCTTGAAAGCTTCTTAAACATTTCAATAATCCCAAATGAATTATAATTTATTTCTACCGGTTTCTTTTGACACAGCCTGTACAGTACAATCTTATTAGTATTCATTTGTTGTACTCACAGCAATTTGTAAATTTTTGCATAGCATAACAATTGAGAATAAAGTTTATAGGCTTGCAAAGATATTTATAGTATTCTTTGCATACTAATATGTGACATTTGTTATAAAAAATAAATTGTTTAAGTAATCTAGTAACCAATATATGTATGTTGTCCTATAAAACCTAGATGATTTCATGTGTCCGATGGCACCGATGGTACCGATGGTACCGATGGCACCGATGGCACCGATGGAACTTATTCGGAAATGTAAATAATTTTGCGCATCATTTGCTTTTGTACGTTTCAAATTTTTAGTACACATCATGTGCAAGATATTAAATAAATAAAGTGGAGGGATGTTTTCGGATATATTTTATGGTTGAAACATTTCACAAATTTGTGTTTAGCTTGTTTTTTTTGACAGGTCAGTTAAAAAAATAAAGTATGAATTATATTAATTCTAGACCAGTTAAAGAAATTTTGTAAATTGATCTATGTTTAGAATAAATGAGCAAATATTTTGAAAAGTCAATTAAAATTGTAGCTGTCATTTTTCATAAATTTGCACTTGTCTTTTTTGACAGCTCAGTTTGATATTTTAAATATAAATTATTTTATCCAACACCTCTCAATAAATGCTCTATAACTATGGTGATTTTAAACAAAGTAACAGATTACCCACTAGTGGGTATAATTTTGAGGAAAGTCACTAGTGAGTTTTTTTTTATAACAATAATAATAACACACAACATCTTGGTAACTACTTCAATTGACATTTTAATTTAAAAATTTAAAGCTTATGTCACTGTAAAATAATATTTATTTAATAAATTTTTTGTTATTAAGAGATGTTGGATAAAACGTTCTACTTCACACGTGGGCAAAGTGGAATTACCCACTCGATAAAATTATCACACGAGTGTGGTAAAACTTTGTCCACTTGTAAAGTAAATAACTATATTCATAGTTAAGTTAGACAAGTTTAAAAAATGCCAAATGCTGTTTAATCGCGATTAAATTGAAGCTAGCTTTTATATGCAAATTTTGAACATTTTGAAGGTATATTTAGCCGGATAATTAGTTGCAGAAGCAAGATACTTACATGTTCTTTACCTTTACTGGCATTCTATGTCTTTAAACATGCTGAATTATTCAATTAAAGCTATTTTTATTTATTTATTTTTGACATTTATTTGACAAATAAAAAGAAAAACAATCAATTTGCTATAGTTACAATATAACAACATAATTTATGGTACTTTTTGATTATGAGTGTACCGATTTATTTATGTGAAAATGTGTCAAAATCAACGTTTTAGTTCAATTTCTTCGCCATTAAAGTTTATGCTATGAATTCATGAAATAATCTTGACATATACCCCTCGTGCTAAAGAATTGAATCGATTAAATTTGATGTCTTATTTACAAAATTTTGCTTATAAAAAGTGTTATCATACATAATAATTTAAGATAAAATCCCTAGACCTGCGGTCTCGGGATTTTTTCAAATTATTATGTACTCAAACACTTTTTATAAGCAAAATTTTTTGCATAAGCTACACTTGTCAAATTTAATCGATTAAATTCTAAGCACTCGTGATATAACTATTGAATAGACTTAAAATAAACTTATGTTGTTTAAAGCAAATCTATTTCAAAAAACCTAAGTTTATCGCTGTTTTCATTTTATAATATTTAAGTTAACTGCTCTTAGAGCACCTAAAGGCTCTCAAGGTACCTTGAACCTAAGTCAGACCTAGTTCTATGCAATTATTTACACATTAGACCGTAGGCTAATTAAGCCAAACTCAAAACACCATAATTACATTTTAAGTCTTTGAAATTAATACTTTAATATGCTATAATCATTTTGAAATGAACGGACAAACGGCGTCGAAAATTTTTAGTTTCTTTGAGGTTAAAACAAGCAGGTTTACCAACTGAAATGCGTTTTACACTATGCAGCTAACTTAAGTTTAGATTATTTAAATCAAATGATTGAAATTATGTTGTTAATTAATGTAATTAATTAATATTAATGTCAAAATAGATTACAAGAAGTCATTAAGATATTGAGAGCATTCTAATTATAAATTGTTTGATAAGATATTTCTAAGAAAATATTATACATTTTATTATAAAATATAAGAAATGTTTTGTATTATAAGAAATAGAAATTTTTTGTTCATATAAAAATTTTATTATATTAAATATACTATTTGATAACAGGTACCATTTTTTTATAAAGTCAGGTTTACAAGATACAACTACCAACTTTTATTTTTACCTCCCGCCTACCTCTAGGTAAGGGAGGTATTGTTTTTCGTCAAAAAATTCGGTAGTGAGTTTTCAATAAATAAACACGTTTTAGGGTCCCTACAATACGATTTTACTATTTTCGCAACCACGATGTCTGTGTGTATGTATGTATGTATGTATGTATGTATGTATGTATATAAATGTGATTTTGGAAAACTTGAAAAATTCAAAGTTTCCCGCCCAGTAACTCAAAAACCAAGCGAGATATCGAGTCGCGCTCAACAGCATTGAACTTCCCACGCCCCAAATACCCTGAAACCAAATTTTCAGAAAATTCTAAAAAAAATTTTTTTTGCACATTTTCCAAAATCCAAAAATTTTGATTACCAATAACTCAAAATCTAGGCAAGATACGAAGTTGCGGAGCACACCGTTGGATTGGGCTCGTCGAGTTACATATTGGTGCCAAATTTCATTGAAATATTTTGACGGGTTTAGATTTTATAGGGAAAAATCAAAAAAACGCCAAATTTTCCAATGCATATGCCTTAAAAAATTTTGGCCAAAAAAATAAAAAGTCTCAGAATTGAATGAAAATTTGGTTGTTGGGTAATTGGGGTATGGGGATTTCAGAACTGGTGGTCGTTTTGAGATATCTCGTTTAGTTTTCAAGATACCGAGTTGCGTTTTTTAAATTTTCACCTATTTTGACCTACTGTCACAACTTTTGCTCTAATTATTTTTACTGCCAAGAAAAGTCGATAAAATTTCACAAGCTTATAGAGAAATCCCTGTTGAATCCAACGGTGAAGTCCGCAAGTCCATACCTAGTCCAGTTTTTGACCGACAGTTGAATTTATCCAGACATTTTTGACAAAAGTTCATTTAACCTTGAGATTATGCCCAAAAATAAGATGTTTCAGAATTCGATGAAAATTTGGTTATTGGGTAATTAGGGTATGGGGATTTCAGAACTGGAGTCCATTTTGCGATATTTCTTCTAGTTTCAGAGATATCACGACTGATAATACCAATAACTTTTAATTCATACATTTATGATGGTTTATTCGTAATGAAAATTGTACTTTGACCTTTAATGAATTGAGATTTAAATGAAATTCAACGGCAACCAAAACGTAAAACAGGGAACAAATAAATATAAGCTTGATTGTTATTATTTACCTAGTTACATTTTGTTTAATTTTGACACCTAAAACATTTGAATAAATTTCTGATGTTTTTCAATTTATCTCGAATTTTTTTATATTAATTTATAATATGTAATACATCGTTGAAAACAGAAAAAAATGGCGGTTTTTATTTTGATAAAACAATTATAAGTTACTATTTTAAAAAAAAAGTTGATAGTTGTATCGTGTAAACCTGACTTTATAAAAAAATTCTGTAGGTGTTTTCAAATAGTATATTTATCATAATAAAACTTTTATATGAACAAAATTTTTTTATTTCTTATAATACAAAAGTTAAAGGACGGTTTGTTTTTTCGTATACACCCTGTAAAATAACTTAACATATTTAGAATCTACCCAAGTCAAGTCCATCATTCAAAACACTAAAAGTTGCTGAAGAAACAACACAATTTACAAACAAAATTATTGTTAAAGATAGTAATAACCAACTTTACATTTTTACGTTTTAAAAAACCATAAATTCTTGTTTAACTCTGGTAATTATGGACAATATTAACAACAATTTCAAGACTATACACGTTGTAAAAAGATACCCTTTTAACCTCTCGACCATAAACTGTTTAACTGACTTTTTACGACGTTCCGATATATTTTAATGTTTGTTAATAAAAAATTTTATGGGCAAAAGATGTTAAAACTTTAAATCAAATCCTCGTTTTGATTTTGTGGCTAGCGTATCAAATTTCATTTGTTTAGGGAACATTTTATGAGGAGAATAAATATAAGATGTTATGAGACACTGAAGTTATAATGATTTTTAGTATTTTGAGGTCAAAAATTTAATTAATAATAATGTATTAATTAAGATAGGTTAAACAATTTTTAAACGGAACAAAATATAAAAAAAAGTTTCAAATAAAAGTTGTAGACAATACTTTTCTACATCTTTTTTAGTATTACAATTTTTATTGTAACTTATTTAGTTACTGAGATAAACGCAAAAAGCTGTTTCGGGGAATATTAACAAATAAACACTAAATGTGAGTTTTAAAGTCGATAGGTTTGTTAATATGTAAATTTAAAGCAATTTGCAGATTTCAACGATTGTTTTTTGTTTTTACCTCCCGCCTACCTCTGAGTAAGGAAGGTAATGTTTTTGGTCATATTAGGTAGTGAGTTTTCAATGAATAAGCACGTTTTAGGCTCCCTACAATACGATTTTACTATTTTCGCGATGATGTCTGTAAATATGTCTGTATGTCTGTGTGTATGTGTGTGTGTGTGTGTGTGTGTGTGTGTGTGTGTGTGTGTGTCTGTGTGTGTATGTATGTGTGTGTGTGTGGGTGTGTGTGAGTGTGTGAAGGTGCGCGTGTGTGTAGTCTGTGGCAATTTTTCGTCTCGCATAACTCAAATACTATAATACCAAAAAATACAATTTTGTGAATTTTTGCTTCTTATATTTAAATGAAGAGCTGATTAGATTTTGGATAAAATTGGTCAACCGGAAGTAGCAGTTTACTTGAAGCCCTTGACAGTTTTTCGTGAAAAACACGGTTAAATTTCCTTTTTCAACAATTTATGTTATTTTGAAAGTTGAAGAATATTTAATTTTACATGTGTTTTGATTACACTAATTTTATTAATTTTCATTAGATTTAGAAATATTATAATTAAATTTCATAAATCTTGCATTCCTTGTACACCATGGAAACTCTTAAAATTTTTTTGCGAAATGTGACACTGTCATTTTGATTGTGAAGCTGTTTTCTTAGTCAAAAAATTAAATAAATATACGAAAATAAATTAAATTTCTTAAATACAAATAAGAAGGTATGTTTCTGTATCATCAAATACTATTTTGTACCGTTAAAGAGTAGTATTGGGCGGGAGGTTATGTGCTGGCCACATCATATTTTTTTACGAAATGTGACATATGTCATTGTGATTGTAAAGTTTTTTTTTTAATTAGTGAAATGTCAAAAATATTTAAACGAAAGAAAATTATATTTCTGTATCATCAAATACTATTGTGTACAGTTTAAGAGTAGTATTAGCCTGGAGGTTATGTGCTGGCCACATCAGATTTTTTTACGAAATGTGACATATGTCATTGTGATTGTAAAGTTTTTTTTTTAATTAGTGAAATGTCAAAAATATTTAAACGAAAGAAAATTATATTTCTGTATCATCAAATACTATTGTGTACAGTTTAAGAGTAGTATTAGCCTGGAGGTTATGTGCTGGCCACATCAGATTTTTTTACGAAATGTGACATATGTCATTGTGATTGTAAAGTTTTTTTTTTAATTAGTGAAATGTCAAAAATATTTATACGAAAGAAAATTATATTTCTGTATCATCAAATACTATTGTGTACAGTTTAAGAGTTGTATTGGGCGGCAGGTTATGTGCTGGCCACATCATATTTTTTTACGAAATGTGACATATGTCATTGTGAAGTGTAAAGTTTTTTTTTAATTAGTGAAATGTCAAAAATATTTAAACGAAAGAAAATTATATTTCTGTATCATCAAATACTATTGTGTACAGTTTAAGAGTTGTATTGGGCGGCAGGTTATGTGCTGGCCACATCATATTTTTTTACGAAATGTGACATATGTCATTGTGAAGTGTAAAGTTTTTTTTTAATTAGTGAAATGTCAAAAATATTTAAACGAAAGAAAATTATATTTCTGTATCATCAAATACTATTGTGTACAGTTTAAGAGTTGTATTGGGCGGCAGGTTATGTGCTGGCCACATCATATTTTTTTACGAAATGTGACATATGTCATTGTGAAGTGTAAAGTTTTTTTTTAATTAGTGAAATGTCAAAAATATTTAAACGAAAGAAAATTATATTTCTGTATCATCAAATACTATTGTGTACAGTTTAAGAGTAGTATTAGCCTGGAGGTTATGTGCTGGCCACATCAGATTTTTTTACGAAATGTGACATATGTCATTGTGATTGTAAAGTTTTTTTTTTAATTAGTGAAATGTCAAAAATATTTATACGAAAGAAAATTATATTTCTGTATCATCAAATACTATTGTGTACAGTTTAAGAGTTGTATTGGGCGGCAGGTTATGTGCTGGCCACATCATATTTTTTTACGAAATGTGACATATGTCATTGTGAAGTGTAAAGTTTTTTTTTAATTAGTGAAATGTCAAAAATATTTAAACGAAAGAAAATTATATTTCTGTATCATCAAATACTATTGTGTACAGTTTAAGAGTTGTATTGGGCGGCAGGTTATGTGCTGGCCACATCATATTTTTTTACGAAATGTGACATATGTCATTGTGAAGTGTAAAGTTTTTTTTTAATTAGTGAAATGTCAAAAATATTTAAACGAAAGAAAATTATATTTCTGTATCATCAAATACTATTGTGTACAGTTTAAGAGTTGTATTGGGCGGCAGGTTATGTGCTGGCCACATCATATTTTTTTAGTAAATGTGACATATATCATTGTGATTGTAAAGTTTTTTTTTTTAATTAGTGAAATGTCAAAAATATTTATACGAAAGAAAATTATATTTATGTCTATCATCAAATACTATTGTGTACAGTTTAAGAGTAGTATTAGCCTGGAGGTTATGTGCTGGCACATCAGATTTTTTTACGAAATGTGACATATGTCATTGTGATTGTAAAGTTTTTTTTTTAATTAGTGAAATGTCAAAAATATTTAAACGAAAGAAAATTATATTTCTGTATCATCAAATACTATTGTGTACAGTTTAAGAGTTGTATTGGGCGGGAAGTTATGTGCTGACGACATCAGATTTTTTTTTGTAGCATTAGAAATTAATTTTCTTTGAATCCTGAAGTTTTCCCAATTTTTTTTCACTTAAAAATCAGGGTTTTTCAACCGAGAATTAAATCGCGTGTTTTGTACATTCGTGACGATAACGTATAACCCAATACACCTTTCTTTCTTCTTTTTTCACCCCTCTCACCCTTATTTCCCCTCGGAATCAGTGGTTGAAACAAACGATTACCACAGTTTGAATAATTAATTTTCTTACGCTAACATGTATATTACATTTTCTCCCTTTGTTCTAAGGTTAATAGATCGTTTAAGCTGACGAATTGTGGAATATACAGGGTGAAACGAAATTAAAACATGTTTGTATTATACAGGAAAAGCATAGAGTTAATTAATAATAATTGATATATTACTTTCTTATACAAAGTATAAGGAAGTATTGTAATCACGAAAAAAATCGTTGACTAGATTTTTGCGGAAATATTTTAACGTCCAATGAATCCGATAAGACCAATTTTTCAAGGTGTCTGTGTGTGTGGATGGATGGATGGATGTCCGTGTGCGCAATATATCATATCACATGAACGAGACAAAATATGTAAACTAAACTTAAAATTTATACGTTTCATGAAAAAATGAAGAGCTGAGTTGATTTTGAATGAAATTGAAAAACCGGACAAAACAATAAATTCCATTTATTTCAAAAATAGAATCAGCTATGAGAAAAAGTTTCAAATGAAAGATGTTAGCAAAATTATTTGGAATATAAAATGTTATTTGCACTTTTCTTGTACATGCATCCAATTTTGAGAAAAACTAATTTATATATTTAAAAATATATTTCTGTAATCTTAGTTACAATGGAAACAAAAACTAACACATTTTTAATATCTATGTGTCAAACGTGTCAAATAATTGTGAAGTGTCAAAAATATGTGTAATAATAAGTAATATTTGTATTATTAGTTAGAAAGTTTTGAAGACTAGATATTAATTAATTTCTATATAGTTGAGAACAAAAAATTAAACTTGTTTGACATCTATATATCAAATAATTGTCAAAATAAATTCATACGCAAGGAACAAGTCGTGTTCATTTGGTTTTATTTGTATAAGAAAGTAGTGTGGTGCCACACCAAATTTTTTTTTGTTTATAATAAATATTGCATTCATTTTTAAATTTAAACAACTTTTGTGTTTATATTTTGGTTGTAAATTGACTGGCCAAAAAAATACAGCAATTTTACTTCGCGTACAAATACGTGTCCGCCATTTTGTAGCTTTCAAAATGGCGACCACATATGCGACAATTCAAAAGGGAACTATTCAAACATAAAAAATGATTCTCTTTGTCAACGAGTCAAAAAATAAAGCTGCTCTTTTAAGGCAGTGTTTACGGTCTGATAAACTTTACAAAGACCCTAAAAGGGCGCATTCAAAAGGGCGTGAAACTAGATTAGCCCTATTGTGTTGGTACCCTTGTTAAATACGTTTAAAATGAAGTCAATTGATACGGTGTTATAACTAGCTTGCTTGTGAATTTGATTAGTTTTTGACAGACGTTGTTGACAGTTTGCTATTATGGATAAAAAATACGTTAAATATTACAAAATTGAGTCGTTTTCATGCTTTTCAATTTAGGGGGTGGGGGGCTGGGGTGTATAGAATATTTTATGGGAAAAATACACAAAAAAAACTTTATAACTTTGTTAAAATTTTCCTACTAAATATTAATTTTCTTTCATCTCGAATATTTTCGGATGTACCAATCGTAGAAACAAAAGCAAAAAATCACTGGATAACTCAAAGAGTACTCTTTAAAACAAAAGAAGGTTCAACCATGTAGCTCTATTGGTTTTGGTACAGTCTCCTCTAAAATTAGTGGTAGTTAAATGAACACCAAAATAAATATCGTATCTTTTACCTCTTATATTTTCGGAAGTACCAACCGTAGAATAAAAATCGATACACTATTAGATAGCTGAAAGAGCACTCTTTAAAACAAATAAAGATTCAATTCTTTATCTCTTTTGGTTTTGGTATAGTCCCCTCTAAAAATTATGGTAATTAAATCAACAACAAAATAAATATCGTATCCATTATCGCTTATATTTTCGGAAGTACCAACTGTAGAAAAAAAATAGACACACTATTAGATAGCTGAAAGAGCACTCTTTAAAACAAATAAAGATTCAACCCTCTATCTCTATTGGTTTTGGTACAGTCCCTTCTAGAAATTATGGTAATTAAATTAACATCCAAATAAACATCGTAAACTTTATTGTTTATATTTTCAGAAGTACCAACCGTAGAATAAAAATCGATACACTATTAGATAGCTGAATGAGCACTCTTTAATACAAATAAAGATTTAAACCTCTATCTTTATTGGTTTTGGTACAGTTCCCTCTAAAAATTATGGTAATTAAATCAACAACAAAATAAACATCGTATCCATTATTGCTTATATTTTCAGAAATACCAACCGTAGAATAAAAATCGATACACTGTTACATAGCAGAAAGAGTACTCTTTAAAACAAATATAGATTCAACCCTCTATCTCTTTTGGTTTTGGTACAGTCCCCTCTACAAATTATGGTAGTTAAATGAACACTAAAATAAATATCGTATACTTTATCGCTTATATTTTCGGAAGTACCAACCGTAGAATAAAAATCGATACACTATTAGATTGCTGAAAGAGTACTCTTTAAAACAAATAAAGATTCAATCCTGTATCTCTTTTGGTTTTGGTACAGTCCCCTTTAGAAATTATAGTAATTAAATCAACACCTAAATAAACATCGTATCCTTTATCGCATATATTTTCGGAAGTACCAACCGTAGAAAAAAAACCAATACACTATTAGATAGCTGAAAGAGTACTCTTTAAAACAAAACAAAAATCACCCCTCTATCCCTCCCCACTTCAGTACAGTCCCATGTAAAAGTTACCATTTTATAATAAATATTAATTTTGATTTATTTAAATTCTAACATTTAGGTAACTAAATGGGCCGTATTACAAACGGTAAACTAATAATTTTGTTGTCATTCTTTAAACGGCTAAATTAACGAAAATGATAGAAAATTACTTAATGATCCATGGTTTCTTAGAAATCTCAACGAATAATAATATAATAGCCATAATTTGAATAAATTGATTCATATATTATTCAATTTCAAAAAGATTTGTTAATTATACTTGATTCATATTTAATATATCGATGATTTTCTCAAAACTGAAAGGAGTAACAAAAAATTTCCTAATAACCTTTTTTGTTCCCAACAGTGTTGCCAACAATTTTTATTTGAAACTTTTTCCCCTAACTACCACCAATTTTGAAATATTGCACTGCAAACTAACCCAATAATTTCAATTATTAATAAACTTATTTAAAAAGATTTGTTAATTATACTTGATTCATATTTAATATATCGATGATTTTCTCAAAACTGAAAGCAGTTACAAGAAATTTCCTAATAACCTTTTTTGTTCCCAACAGTGTTGCCAACATTTTTTATTTGAAACATTTTCCCTTAACTACCACCAATTTTGAAATATTGCACTGCAAACTAACACAATAATTTCAATTATTAATAAACTTATTTAAAAAGATTTGTTAATTATAATTCATTCATATTTAATATATCGATGATTTTCTCAAAACTGACAGGAGTTACAAGAAATTTCCTAATAACCTTTTTTGGTCCCAACAGTGTTGCCAACAATTTTTATTTGAAACATTTTCCCCTAACTACCACCACTTTTGAAATATTGCCCTGCAAACTAACACAATAATTTCAATTATTAATAAACTTATTTTTTCTGTTTTTTCCAGGTCCAGATATACCGGGATTTCTTCTACAACCATTCCGAAAGCCAAAACGAATCCGTACAGCTTTCAGTCCATCTCAATTATTGAAACTAGAACATGCTTTCGAAAAAAATCACTACGTTGTTGGTGCAGAAAGAAAACAACTGGCCCAAAGTCTAAGTCTAACAGAAACTCAGGTATGTTTTTTGATAGTGTGGTGTATGGTGTGAAGTTAGTAGGAGGTGAAAGAACGCACCCAATGGCGGTAAATTTCAAAAAGAAATTTTGTTGGTTTGCTTGAAACAAGTTAAAGATTTTATTAAATTTTGAGCCGTTATATTTGCGGAACTACCAATCGTAGAAATAAAATCGAAACATCCTTGAAAAGCTTAAAGAGTGCTTTTTAAAACAAAAGAAGAATCAGACTTCTATGTGTATTCGTTTCGGTACAGTCCCGTTTAGAAGTTATGATTGTTAAATCAACATCAAAATAAATGTCGTTTTGTTTTATCTATTATATTTCCAAAACTACCAACCCTAAAAATAAAATCAATACATGATTAAATAGCTAAAAGATTTCTCTTTAAAACAAAAAAAGATTCAACCCTCTACCTCTCCCCGTTTAGGTACACTTTCGTCCAAAATTCTGGAAAGTCAAAAGCACTAAAATACAAATTCGCTTTGTTGTATGTTTTACATTTCCGGAACTACCAACCGCAAAACAAATACATTTATACAAAGCTCAAAGAGTGCACTTTAAACTGAAAGAAGAATCAACCTTAAATTCCTCTCTGTTTAGGTACAGTCCAGTTTACAAATTATGGTAGTTAAATGAACACAAAAAAAAATTGTTTCGTTGTATCCCTTTTATTTCCGGAACTACCAACCTTAGAGAAATAAACAATACTGCAATAGAAAGCTAAAAGAGTGCCCTCTAAAACAAAAATAGACTCAATTGTTTACCTTTATCCGTTTTGGTACAGTCTCGTCTAGAATTTAGGATAGTTGAATTAGCAGCAAAATTAATATTGTTTTATTTTATCTATAATATTTACAGAAGTGCCAACCGTAGATATAAAAGCAATACATGTTTTGAAAGCTCAAAGAGAACTCTTTATAATAAAATAGGATTCAATTATTTATCTTTATTCATTTTGGTACAGTCCCGTCTAAAAGTTATGATAGTTAAATTAGCAGCAAAATAAATATCGTTTTATTTTATCTATAATATTTACAGAAGTACCAACCGTAGATATAAAAGCAATACATGTTTTGAAAGCTCAAAGAGTACTCTTTAAAATAAAATAAGATTCAACCATTTTTCTTTATTCCTTTTGGTACAATCTCATCTAAAAGTTATGATAAATAAATTAGCAGCTAAATAAATATCGTTTTATTTAATCTCTAATATTTCCAGAACTACCAACCGTAGAATAAAAGCCGGCACATCCCTGTATAGCTAAAAGAGCCCTCTTTAAAACAAAAACAGATTCACCCCTCTACCCCTCCCTACTTCCCTACAACCCCTTGTGAAAGTTAGGGTATCAACATCAACACTAAACTGAAAATTCATTGTGATTAAGAAAACAAAATCCTATCCACACTCGTCAATTTGGCAGCACTGCCGGTGTCCTCCATGTTTGTATCCCTTAATTGAAAACGTGTTTTTAAAATGTACCCGGGTTAATGAAAAGTAAATAGTAATAATAATTACGCAGACATGAGAGTTTTGTATTTGAATTTTTAATCTGCCCGATGTGAAACATGGCAACGTTGCTTTACCAAGCAAAAAAGGGTGGGGGGAGGATAATTTAATTGTGACTCGACCAGTGGCACTCAAACAGTGGGGCCATTTTAGCTGCGAGGAAAATTAAATCTGAATTTATTTGACAAAAACATTTTTAGTTTGTTGTATATATTTAAATATTTTATATTAAATTATAATTTAATAAAAAACAATATTTTTTCACGACATGATTCTTCCGAAATATGTTTTCCTCTCTAGAGAGGAAAATATAGAAGTGATACCAACCTGAATATTATGTAAAAATTATAAATAAATTCCTAATTTTATTGAAAATCTTTATTTTAATGATATACTCATTCTATATATTTTTAGATTAAATAACAATTTACCAACTATAATTTACATTTAAGTTTGGTGTATTGGCAACACTGTTACACTTCCTTGCGTCTGATAACCTAACTTTTGACGTGTCAATTATATGTTGCGTTTTTAGAAACATATCGTGAAAAAATGTTGCGTTTAACACGAGAAGAAAACTCTTCTTTCACTCTCACTCTAACTGCCTCATTCGCAGCGTCCATAAAGCGCACTTTGAGCACGAGTGGGGAAAAGAATCGCTTTCCTCTCTAGGTTGACAAATAATTTTAAGAAACTTACCTAAGACGAACTTTGGATATCCATTTTGAACTGCAAAAAACCTACAAAAAAATAATTAAATAAATAAATAAATATATGGTATAATATACTAACAAATTAACAAATAAAATTTGGTGTGCACAACACAGAACTTTCTTATACTTGTACAGTTATATTTGATTCATATTCAACATAACTCAAAATCGAACACAACGATTATTTTCAAATCATATTTTGACTTGACATCCCAATTTTCACACGGGATTGTAGCGACGGGAAAACGGGTAGAGGGATAAATTTTCTTTTAGATGAAATAGGGATTCTTTGACTATTTAGGGATGTATCGGTTTTTATTCTACGATTGGTACTTCTGGATATATTAGAGATAAAACAAAACGATTTTTTTTTTGCTGCTAATTTAACTATCATAATTTTTAGATGAGATTGTACCAAAACGAATAAAGGTAAGCGGTTGAATCTTTTTTTGTTTTAAAGAGCGCTTTTTAAGCTTTTAAACGCTGTATTGTTTTTATCGCTACGGTTGGTATTACCGGAAATATTAGAGATAAAACAAAGCGATTTTTATATTAATGTTGATTTAACTACCCTAACTTCTAGACGGGACTGTACCTAAACTAATAAAGATAAACAATTGAGTCTACTTTTGTTTTAAAGAGCACTCTTTGAGCTTTCCATTGATGTATTGCTTATATCTCTAAGGTTGGTAGTTCCGGAAATATGAGACATAGAAAAATACCATGTAAATAATAAAAACGCCCGCATAGAAAAAACAGTTTGAGATTAGCTGTATCATGTAGAATTACCAATGGAATGAAAAATATTTGATTTGTGATATTTTTAATTACGTGTTGTTTGTGTAGTGTGATTCAGGCTTCGGGATTAAAAATATATTGTCGGAATCGTGTCCGGGAATATTTTATCTTTTTTAATTAAAAGTAAAATGCAAATCTGTATTTTCGGGAGTGTTAAAGGTTTTGCTATTTGAAGATTTAGACATTTTTAATAAAGATGTTTATTGGAAAATTGAAAGTTGGTTTTTCTAAAGCTGTGTAAGACGATTTAGTAATTTTTTTATTTACAAATTATACATCAAATTAAAGCGTGGAATATTCTCTTTAAAATGCTGTAAAATTCAGCCCTCTATCTTTATTTGTATTTGTACAGTCTCGTCTAGAAGTTATACTGGTTAAATCGAAACAAAATTAAATATCGTATATTTCTATCTTTAATATTTCCGGAAGTACCAACCGTAGAATCAAAAACAAAAAATGTTTGAATAGCTTAAAGAAGTCTCTTTAAAACAAAAGAAGAAACAACCTTTTATCTCTTCCCGTTTAAGTACAGTCTCGTCTAGAAATTATGGTAGTTATTTCAACACCAAAATAAATATCATATCATTCTATCTCTTATATTTCCGGAAGTACCAACCGTAGATATAAAAAAAATACAAGTTTAGAAAGCTCAAAAAGTGCTCTTTAAAACAAAAGAAGATACAACTCTGTATCTTTATTCGTTTTGGTACAGTCCTCTCTAGAATATATAGTTGTTAAATCAACATTAAAATAAATATCGTTTCGTTTTACCTCCAATATTACCGGAAGTACCAACCGTAGAATTAAAAACAAAAATGTTTGAATAGCTCAAAACAGTCTCTTTAAAACAAAAGAAGATTCAACCCTCTATCTTTTCCCGTTTAAGTACAGTCTCGTCTAGAAATTATGGTAGTTATTTCAACACCAAAATAAATATCATATATTTCTATCTCTTACATTTCCGAAAGTACCAACCGTAGATATAAAAACAATACAAGTTTGGAAAGCTCGAAAAGAGCTCTTTAAAACAAAAGAAGATTCAACTCTGTATCTTTATTCATTTTAGTACAGTCCCCTCTAGAATATATAGTTGTTAAATCAACATTAAAATAAATATTGTTTTGTTTTATCCTTAATATTTCCGGAAGTACCAACCGTAGAATCAAAACCGAAAAAGGATTGAATAGCTTAAAGAAGCCTCTTTAAAATAAAAGAAGATTCATCCCTCTATCTCTTCTCGCTTAAGTACAGTCTCGTCTAGAAATTATGATAATTATATCAACACCAAAATAAATATCATATACTTCTATCTCTTATATTTCCGGAAGTACCAACCGTAGATATAAAAACAAGACAAGTTTAGAAAGATCGAAAAGTGCTCTTTACAACAAAAGAAGATTCAACCCTGTATCTCTATTCGTTTTGGTACAATTGCCTCTAGAATTTCTGGTTGTTAAATCAACATTAATAAATATCGTTTTGTTGTATCTATAATATTTCCAGAAGTACCAATCGTAGAATAAAATATGACACATTTCTGGATAGCCAAAAGAACCCTCTTTCCATAAAAAACTCCTTTCCTCTTCTATACAATAGGGATATTTTGTCTTTTTTAATTAAAAAATTTATTGACAATTGATAATGTTGAGGTATTTATTTTGATTTAAAAATTTGGAGTTGATTTTGCTAAAGCTTTCTTGTACGATTCACAATTTTTTTTATTAATAAATTATATATCAAATTAAAGCGCGAGTTATGCTCTTTAACATGCTATAAGATTCATTAAAATCGCTTGAGTAATAATTGAGTTATTACACTTTAAGTGATCGCATGTTCGAAGCACTCCCAATTTTGTAACAAATTTTGTTTCCTCAATTTGTAAGCGATTTCTAGGCTTACGATACATAAATTATACATCAAAATGAAGCCTAAATCTTCTACTTTCTACTAATATGCGACACATTAAATTTAGTAGGGCCCAAAGTAAATGACAAGCAGTAAAATATTAGCGAACCTCAAGGAAAAAAGTTACGCTATTGACTAAAAATGTTTTTGTCTTCATAAAAACTTAATAGCTATATCAAGCCAAATAATAGCGGGCTATTGTCTTCCAGGAACCCGTGCAAGTTTCCAGAGAAACTCCTGGAAACTTCCTTTGTGTTTTGTAAAGTTGGCAGCAGTGAGAAAAACAAAATACGACTAGGGGATGAAAGCATGTTTTTAGATATTGTTTAGTAATGTTTATTTTGGGCGTAGAGTTTCAAAACTCTTGTGTTGACTGTACTAGGGGAACTGCAGACTTGTTTTTGATTGGTTGGTATTAAAAAACCGAAAAGGGGAGTGGCTTATAGGTAGAGCAGTTTATTGAATTAATTTGGTGACAATGAAATTATTTTTTGACGAGGGCAATTACTTATGGGGTGTTTGCGGAGTTTGAGTGAAACTAAAGGTAATAAATTATATATCACTGAAAAGAGGAAAGCTTAAGCTTCATTTTGATGTATAAATTATGTTGGTACGATGTTCACACTTCAAATGACGGAGGAAAATATAAACGACTGTTTATGCGCGCAGTCAAGCGACGGGCACGATGTACGCGCTATCGTTTCAGTGTTGCTACCTCAAAATTAGGGTAGCTAGGGGTAATGTGTTACACATCAGTGTAAAGAGGAAGCTTTTAAGCTTTAAGCTTCATTTTGATATATAATTTATGTATTAATCATGCATAGATCTTCTGTACCGAAGATAAACAAATTATTGTATTTTGTTGGAAATCTGCAATGTTCACACTATCGTTAGAGTGCTACTAACTGTAATAGCGCGCTACTAAATCTAGCGAATTATATATATTTGGAAAGAGGAAGGTTGAGGCTTCATTTAAGTGTATAATTTTTATATCTACATCATTTTGTAACCTTAAAAAAATGCACAGGAAAAACGATTTAACTATAAAATCTCATAATCCATTTTTATACAATTGTGTTGTGTTTAAGAGAGTTGCTACCTCATTTTAGGGTAACTAATGGTAATGTTTCATACATCAGTGTAAAGAGGAAAGTTCAGGCTTTATTTTGATATATAATTTATGTTTTAAACAAGGTTAGATCTTCTATAACGACACCAAACAAATTATTGTATTTTGTTCAAAAGTTGCAATGTTCACACTATCGTTTGAGTGCTACTAACTGTAATAGCGCGCTACTAAATCTAATGTATCGTACATATTTGGAAAGAGGAAGGTTGAAGCTACATTTTAGTGTATAACTTTTATATCTAGGTCTTATTGGAGCCTGAAAAAATCGCGTTAAAAAAACGTTTCAACTATAAAATCTCACAATCCATTTTTATACAATTGTATTGTGTTTATTAGTGTTGCTACCTCATTTTTAGGGTAGCTGAGGGTAATGTGTCATACATCAGTGTAAAGAGGAAACTTTAAGCTTCATTTTAATGTATGATTTATGTATTAATCGTGCTTATATCTTCTGTACCGAAGATAAACAAATTATTGTATTTTGTTAAAAAGCTGCAATGTTCTCACTATCGTTAGAGTGCTACTAAATATAATAGCGCGCTACTAAACCTAACGAATTACATATATTTGGAAAGAGAAAGGTTCAGGCTACATTTTAGTGTATAATTTTTATATCTACATCTTTTTGGAGCTTGAAAAAATCGCGTTAAAAAACGTTTCACCTATAAAATCTCACAATCCATTTTTATACAATTGTATTGTGTTTATTAGTATTGCTACCTCATTTTAGGGTAGCTAAGGGTAATGTGTCATACATCAGTGTAAAGAGGAAACTTTAAGCTTCATTTTGATTTATAATTTATGTATTAATCATGCATAGATCTTCTGTACCGAAGATAAACAAATTATTGTATTTTGTTTAAAATCTGCAATGTTCACACTATCGTTAGAGTGCTACTAAATGTAATAGCGCGCTACTAAACCTAACGAATTACATATATTTGGAAAGAGGAAGGTTGAGGCTTCATTTTAGTGTATAATTTTTATATCTACATCATCTTGGAGCGTTAAAAAATAGCCTGGAAAAAAGCGATTTGCTAATAAATCATTTCTATAGAATTTTATTCATGTTGATCTTTAAAAATATCTGCAGCTATCATTTTCTTTCTGTTCATAGCTTCAATATTTACACGCCATTAAGTCCATGAAAAACGATCACAAAATAAAAAAAAACTTACAAAACTGAAATATAACGACATGCTTTGAGACCGTTGAATATTATAGCAAAAGAGTGAATCGTTTTTCTGCGGAGATTTTATAGCTATTTCCGGGTTAGTTCATAGCGTCGCCGACCATTTCCGTTAGCGCTGCAGTACATTGTCATTTGTTTGAATTTTAGGCGCAATTTCAAATGTTTGTAGAAGAAATATGAAACATTAAAGCGATGAAAAATTAGTTTGAGGTTGTTTTATTTGGGACCAGCTTATGTTAGGTCCATAAATTATACATCAAATTAAAGCTTAGAGTTTCCTCTTTAATCTGATATATAATACATTATACCTAGCTACCCTAAAATTGGGGTAGCAGCGTTCAATTACCAGCGCGTTTTTCGGGAACACTTGCAAAATTGACTTTTTGGGTTTTTGGTTGTCAAATAAAATTGGAGCATCGTAAAAACATAATTTGTACATCAAAAGAAAGCTTGAAGCTTTAGCTTTCTACTGATATATAACACATTATACCTAGCTACCCTAAAACTTAGGTAGCAATGTTGAAACAAAAGCGTATTTATCGGAAAATCTTATAAAATTGTGCTTCAAGTTTTATGTTTGTCAAATAAAATGAGAGAATCGTAAAAACATAAATTATACATCAAAAGAAAGCTTGAAGCTTTAGCTTTCTACTGATGTATAACACATTATACCTAGCTACCCTAAAACTTAGGTAGCAATGTTGAAACAAACGCGTATTTATCAGAAAATCTTATAAAATTGTGCTGCAAGTTTTATGTTTGCCAAATAAAATTAGAGCATCGGAAAAACATAAATTATACATGAAAATAAAGCTTGAAGCTTTAGCTTTCTCCTGATATATAACACATTATACCTAGCTACCCTAAAACTTAGGTAGCAACGTTCAAACAATAGCGTATTTATCGGAAAATCTTATAAAATTGTGCTTCAAGTTTTATGTTTGTCAAATAAAATTGGAGCATTGCAAAAACATAAATTATACACGAAAATAAAGCTTGAAGCTTTAGCTTTTTACTGATGTATAATACATTATACCTAGCTACCCTAAAACTTAGGTAGCAACGTTCAAACAATAGCGTATTTATCGGAAAATCTTATAAAATTGTGTTCTAAGTTTTATGTTTGTCAAATAAAATTAGAGCATCGGAAATACATAAATTATACATGAAAATAAAGCTTGAAGCTTTTGCTTTCTCCTGATGTATAACACATTATACCTAGCTACCCTAAAACTTAGGTAGCAACGTTCAAACAATAGCGTATTTATCGGAAAATCTTGTAAAATTGTGCTCCAAGTTTTATGTTTGCCAAATAAAATTAGAGCATCGCAAATACATAAATTATACATGAAAATAAAGCTTGAAGCTTTAGCTTTCTACTGATGTACAATACATTATACCTAGCTACCCTAAAACTTAGGTAGCAACGTTCAAACAATAGCGTATTTATTGGAAAATCTTATAAAATTGTGCTCGAAGTTTTATGTTTGTCAAAAAAAATTGGAGCATCGTAATAACATAAATTATACATGAAAATAAAGCTTAAAGCTTCAGCTTTCTACTGATGTATAATACATTATACCTAGCTACCCTAAAACTTAGGTAGCAACGTTCAAACAATAGCGTATTTATCGGAAAATATTATAAAATTGTGCTCCCAGTTTTATGTTTGTCAAATAAAATAGGAGCATCGCAAAAACATAAATTATACATGAAAATAAAGCTTGAAGCTTTAGCTTTCCACTGATGTATAATACATTGTACCTAGCTACCCTAAAACTGGGGTAGCATCACTTGAATAGCAGCGGGTTCACTGCATCTGGCACATGTAAACACATCACACAAAAATACCTATTTGTTTGTCTACTCTCTCAAATAAAATTAGCGTATATTCTAGGCATAATTTATACCTTGTAATATAGCCTGAAACTTCTACTTTCCACTGGTATAAGACACGTTAAGTTTCATTGCGAGGTTATTGAAAAATCAAAGCTGAAATGTTACTTGGTTTTATAAGCGACGGAAAAATCAATGCATGATAATTTTGAAACATGTAAATATTGAACAACTTCTAAATGTTTTAGAGCAAAATAGTTGATTAATGTTTGTAGAGAATAAAATTCTGCATCTGATAATATAATAATTTATTATTTTGTTTTGACCATAACAGGAAAAATTAAATAAATAAATGTTGATTTAATAAAATTTGATACACCATTTTGTATTTATGTATTGATATAACAAATGCAAGATAAAGATAAATATGGCCATTTGTATATCTTGTTCTATACATAGACAACGATAAATAGCATGTATTATGGAAGAATATTAACTTAAGATATACGTGTTTTTTTATGGTTGAAAAATCGTTTAGATTATAATCAAAATATACGAATAGAACCGCCGCCATTTTGATCCAACCCTAATCTTTACAAAAGGGTTGTTCCCTATCTCTTTCAGATTAAAATTAATTCTTTTATAGTTGTCAACGAGATTAAAAAATTATGTATTAATACAAAAGAATTACAGTACATCAATAAATTATTTTTGAAAATATCAATTATTTTTTGATACATGAATTTATGTTATGTACAAATAAAAATTCACTCAATTTATTTTACTGCCATTGAAAAATGAATAAATATTTCATCAGGCGTCATTTGTTTTTTGTAGCTGTGATCCAATTTGAAAAAGCAATTTAAAATGTAAATTAAGATTTGAAAAATTGTTGTTTACAATAGCAGCTAATTAAACATAATTAATTAAATATAATTAATTATAAATCGCTTTTGTCATTAGTTATGCATAATTACCGACGATAAAAACATAATAATTTTTCTCCAAAGCGGAAACATATACAAGACAATTTCAAACAACCATTTTCGTTTTCTTTCAGGTGAAAGTTTGGTTCCAAAACAGACGAACAAAACACAAACGCATGCAACAAGAAGAAGAAGCGAAAACACACCAAGGGGGCACCAAACCATCATCTCAAGGTCAAGGAGGTCAATCAGGTCAACCAGGTCAACAAAACCAACATCACGTGACCAAATGGAAAGAGGAAACTGGAGGACAAGAAGGTAGTGACCAATATGGAGAATACATCGATATGGAGATGGAAGATGACTGTGTAAGTGATGTGGACAGTGAAACGTGAATTTTTAATTATGTGGACTTATAATGGACTTCTCGTGAACGGTTAGTCCAAAATGGACTTCGAGGGGTGGAAAGGAATCAGGAGAGTGCACTGATGGTAAATGTGATGGACTTCTGGAGTTATGGACTATTGGTAGAAGGACTTGTCAGGGAAAATGGACTTCGAGGTGGGGAATGAAATACGTAGGGTGTATTGAATGCAAAAGTGATGGACTTCTAGAGTTAATAGTGTAAATAAGCTACCAAAAGACTAGTCGCTACTTTGGACTAACGTACTATTTGTGTTTTTGAACAAATTATTGTAAAAGCACTGGTATAAAACTTTTATATTCTTAATTGGTAAAAATTTTGGACAAATAGTTAAGAATTTCTGTACTCTTGAATATCACAAAACCCGAATAAAATCAAGAGTGCCAAATATGTGCCAAATCCCCTAAATATATAACGAATTTTTATCTGGTGCCAACTGAAGAAACATAATATTCCTAATAACCCTATCAACAAAATCATTTCACTGTAAATACAACAAAATTATTTATTTAATTCTTGTCTCAAATTTTGAACAAAAATATTTATTTTATTGTACATATGTATATTTATAATAAGTATTAGGTAATTCGTGAATGTCTTCTTTAAATTAGTATCGACTTTTGGTAACGAAAACTATGATTTAAAAATTGCGAAAAAAGTTTTCGATATCAAAAAGTAAATTTAGCAATAATTGTTGTAAAAAACAGTAGATGTTGTTAATAGTGTACAAACAAATGTCAGAAATTTCAAATGCTATTTTATTAATTTTTATTATTATACATTGTCAACTCATTCATTTTTATTGATCTTCTATTTAATCAATGTGTATAATAATAAAATTTATTCTATAGCAATTAGACGATCTTGTAGATGAAATTTGAAGACATATTCTTAAGTATTCTGTACTTGTAAAATTAAGTAAAACAATGATTTATTATCTAAAATTGGTTTTTATTTTTTGATGTTTTCAGAAATTATTTCAGACATGATCATATTGAAAAGATTGCAGATGAAAAAGTAGGTATAAATTAAATTATTTATTTTAAATATATGATTCAGAAAGGTTATTTAATTGTTTAATGTTTTTCTATAAACATTAACAAATATTTCATTCGTAAAACCGCTAGAAAAATTACATCCGATTATGAGAAAATAGGTTTCTTTTTTTTTTTTTGAGGTTTTCCAGACCCCAGTGTGAAGTTTGTGTAACTGTAAAAATAGTGTGAATGTCCAAAGTTAATTTTTCAGGGCCAAGATACAAATTTCCTAATAAATATGAATTATAATTTGATAGATATTCTGTGAAATACTAATATTTTGGTAACCAAAAGGGCCTTATTGTATGCATTTTTAAATTCTGAAAAAATTTTGTCTTTACACTTTTTCTGTAAAGTCAATAGGTAAAAAGTTACAGCAATATAAAGAAATCCTTATTAATTTCTACACTTGGTACACAGTGGGTAATTTACCCATTTCTGGATAAACAACCCAACCACGATATCATACAGTAGGATATCCAGAAAACTGGGTAAATTGCCCATTTAATCTCAAGAGGTTTACAGTAAACACCCTTGAGATAAACTGGGTAAAACCCCCAGATCTGGGACGGTCCAATTATTTCCAGATATCCAGAAATAATTGAACAGCTCTCCAGAAAACTGGGTAAACTACCCATTTAATCTCAAGACACCCCTGAGATAAACTGGGTAAAAAACCCAGATCTGGGTCGTTAATTATCCCCAGACATCCTAAAATAGGACCGGGAAAAACCTGGCACCATACTATCCAAATTTCTGCTCGCTAAACTAAAGCAGAAATTTTCCTCCCTTATTTAGGGGAGGAGGGATGATCGACTGGTATCCCAGGGGACTCTTTTCATCAAGTACTCCCTAGATAAACATTAGGGTTGTACCCAAAAAGAGTCAAGCTTTGTATAACAATACCCCTACTTATCCTTGTCAATAATGGCATGTGGACATGAGAGGTAACTTTAATATAATTAAATTAGTTTTTTTGACATAAATAATTAATTTTTGACACTTTAAACTGCAATAATTAACAAAATAAATCTACAGGCTTAAAGAGCATTAAAAATACTTTAATAATTAACTTAGTGGTCAACTAAAACCTAATCGGTTGGTCAATTAAAATATATTTAAACTTTATTGTTTTAAGAAACTTCAAACTAAAGGACCAAAACTCGTGAAGGTGCTCATAATAGCAACGATCGGACAATTATATAGTGACGTCAGTCATTAATTATAACTTAACCTGTGGTTAAAACTTAACAAGCTGTCACTAGCAGATTGTTAGCTAGAAATTTATGAGATTTTAAACGCAGGCTACGAAATCATGTTCAGTATTGCTAGAGAGCGGCGATTTGAACAAAACTTGTATGTATTTATATTTTATGTGGGCGAAAAATAAAACAGTGTAAAATTGTTTTTAGATTGCTGTTCCCTCAAAAATTAAAAATAGTTTAGTGGACAGCTCTAGCGAATGAGACAATTTGAGCGAGAGTAGAAGAAACGCTTTCCTTTTTGTGTTAAACACAACATTTTTTCACGTTTCTAAAAACGATTTTAAATATACTTTGACAACACAACTGACAAGTTAAAAGTTAGGTTATTAGACACAAAGCGGAGTAGCAGTGTTGCCAATGAACCAATCAAAATTAAATTGTCAAATTGTGATTTTATCTAGAAACAGAAAAATATAAAACATAATTGTAAAACAATTTAAAGTATTCAATAAAATTAGGAATTTATTTTTACAATATAAATAACATTCATGTTGGTAACACTTTTATGTTTTTCTCTCTAGAGAGGAAACCCACATTTTCCTCACTATTTCAGGAGAAGAAAGCTGGGGTTTCCTGGTATGTGAAAATTATTATTTTAATTAATTTGATCTGGCCAAAAGTATTTGAAAAAATTGGCAAATTAATATAAATTATTACTTTATTATTGCCATGGTTATTTATGTTCTACCCTACATATTAAAGTATCATGAATTTTTAAGAATGTCTGTGTGTATGTCTGGATTTATATCAAATATGTTATGTTAATGTTTCAAACAAATATTATTCCAAATAAAATTTGCAATAAAAAAAATGTTTATTTACAATTTTTCAGTATGTTTCAGGTTTTGATAAAACTAATTTATGTTTTGACGTATCCTGAATTCTCAACAATGTCTGTGTGCATGGATGAATTTATCTCAAATATGTGACATGGTACAAACAAGTTTTAAACAAAATTAGTTCCAAATAAAATTTGTAACAAAAAAGTTTATTTATAATTTTTCAGTATGTTTCAGGTTTTGACAAAATTAATTTATGTTATGTGGTACCCTGAATTCTCAACAATGTCTGTGTGTATGTATGGATTTATCTCAAATATGTGACATGGTACAAACAAGTTTTAACAAAATTAGTTCCAAATAAAATTTGTAACAAAAAAGTTTATTTATAATTTTTCAGTATGTGTCAGGTTTTGACAAAATTAATATATGTTTTGTAGTACCCTGAATTCTCAACAATGTCTGTGTGTATGGATGGATTTATCTCAAATACGGGACAAAACTTGTTCCAAATAAAAAAATTCTGATGTGGGCAACACATAACCTGCCGCCCAATACAACTTTTAAACGGTACAAAATAGTACAAATATTTTTAATTTACTTTTCTTTCTTGTATTTATTTAATTTTTTGACATTTCACTAAGAAAACAACTTCAAAATAACAATGACATGTGTCACATTTCCTAAAAAAATTTTAAGTGTTTCCATTTAATTATTTTATATTTTAATATCTCTAAATGTTATGAAAATTAATAAAATTAGTGTAATCAAAATATATGTAAAATTAAATACAATTTTCAAAATAACATGAATTGTTAAAAAATAAATTTAACCGTGTTTTTTCACGGAAAACTATAATTTCGGTTGACCAACTTTATCTAAAATCTAATCAGCTCTTCATATAAATATAACAAGCAAAAATACTTAAAAAAATATTTTCAAAGTCATCATTGTGGACCCCAAAATGTAATGGGGTCACCATTTTTTTTTATATTTTTTTTATGAAACTTTATCTAAATTGAAGACTATCTACACTTTTAAAAAGTCTTAATTGTTATTCATTAAGCCACAATGATTTTTTACAAATGTTGTGACGTCATAGTAGAGGTGTTGCTGGATCTAAAACAGTAGAGATTTAAATAATTTTTGTTACATAAATGTTCTATTTTATTGTAATAATAATAATAAAATAAGTAAAAAAATATATCACTACAATTAATTACAATCTCTACTGTTTTAGATCCAGCAACACCTTTACAATGACACACAACATTTAAAAAAAATCATTGTGGCTTAATGAATAACAATTAAGACTTTTTAAATGTGTATTTAGTCTTCAATTTAGATAAAGTTTCATAAAAAAAATTAAAAAAAAAAATGGTGAAAGACCCAATTCACTACCCAATTTTTTGACCAAAAGCAATACCTCCCTTACTCTAAGATAGGCAAGAGGTAAAAAGTTATTTGTAATTTTTTGTTATCTGCTACACTTTTGAGCTAGCAAATAAAATCTGAAAACACTCAATGATTATTTGCCGCTCTCGTGTACTTCTAGCTCGGACTATCCCTACTAACCATTCAAGCCCCTCTCCCGTACATTCCCAACAACAAGTTTAAGTGTTTTGGCGTGGTAGAACATGAATTTTAAACGTTTTTTCACCGAAATCTAGAGAATTAATTACAGTCAAACCAAATTGAACGATTTAAATTCTTTAAGAGTCGCCTGTTGGATAAATCATCAGTGCTGAATGAACGCATGTAAATTTAGTTATTTAGTGGGGTGTCGTTGCTATAGGTTGGCACGCCTGGAGAGGGGAGTGGCAATTGTTGAGAGGTATGATCGTCGCTGCGGTTATAACGAGGTGTTGATTGGAAATTTAAATGTTCTAAATAAATTAATTTTGTGAGGTTTACAAAATAGTTGTATTCATTGAAATATAATGGGGTCTTTCACCATTTTTTTAATGAAACTTTATCTATATTGAAGACTATCTACACTTTTAAAAAGTCTTAATTGTTATTCATTAAGCCACAATGATTTTTTTTAAATGTTGTGTGTCATTGTAAAGGTGTTGCTGGATCTAAAACAGTAGAGATTGTAAATAATTGTAGTCATATATTTTTTTACTTATTTTATTATTATTATTACAATAAAATAGAACATTTATGTAACAAAAATTATTTAAATCTCTACTGTTTTAGATCTAGCAACACCTTTACTATGACGTCATAACATTTACAAAAAATCATTGTGGCTTAATGAATAACAATTAAGACTTTTTAAAAGTGTAGATAGTCTTCAATTTAGATAAAGTTTCATAAAAAAATATAATAAAAAAAAATGGTGAAAGTCCCCATTATACTTTTGACAATACAACATTATACAACAAAAGTTAGGTTAGTAGACGATACAGTGTTGCCAATCTTAAATTAATGTTGTAAAATTGTAATTTAATAAATAATAAATTCAATGTATTTTTCTACCTAGAAAAGAAAATAGTATATTCTACAACAAGTAATGGAATGGCACATATTCCACGCAAGCAAAAAGTTTGTAGTCCGAGCCGAAGGCGAGGGCTACAGTTTGCGAGTGTGGGATATGCCATTCCGTTACATGTTGTAGACTATACTTTCTATAACAATATTTTGGAAATTATACAAAAAATACAAATACAAAACTGTTAAAAACATCAAACCCAGAAATCCATAATTCACGGTTATTTTAAAGACGTGATGTGGATAACCAAGCAACGGCCGTTTGACAGTTGACATGTAGTCAATTGTCATTGTGTATTTTCAACAAATTTCGATCATTTTCAAAAGTGTGCTATCATATTATTACATAGGATTATGGTCATTTTTCACTTGGCTGATTTATATCACGAGTCGTCTGACAGTTGACATGTAGTCAGTTATTTATTTTGACGTTTTTCAACATGTGTTTTCAACGAATTTCGATCATTTTTAAAAATGATTTACGAATTTACAGTACAGTATTGTATTCAGGATTATGGTCATTATTCACTCAGTTGTCATTGTATATTTTAAATATTTTTATGTTGACGTTTTTGCGAGACGAAAAATTTGCCTCAGGTTACACACACACACACACACACACACACACACACACACACACACACACACACACACACACACACACACACACACACACACACACACACACACACACACACATACACATACACACAGACATCATGCGAAAATAGTAAAATCGTATTGTAGGTACTTATTCATTGAAAACTCTCTACCCAATTTTTTGACCAAAAACAATACCTCCCTTACCCAGAGGTAGACGGGAGGTAAAATTAAATTACTCCACCTACGGTGTCGTGATTTTATTAAACAGTTTTCTTGGCAAATTGCAAGGTAAAGGTTTCGAGATAAACTGAAATTTATCCGGCAAAATAAAAAGCTCTTGTGAATTATATTTGATAATGTGTTGTCTTGATTTTTGTAAAACACCAAAATAGTTTTTAAGATTGTCGCTAAAGATATTTAACATTTATTTACGAATGTTTTAAAAACAGTCCCATCGTCAGCTAGTCTTACTGTCTTACAAACATATCTACCCTAAAGTTGAAAAATTCATCAAACTTGTTGAAAATATCATCATTCGTTCTCTCTATTCCGCACCAAATATCAAATTGGCTTCTCCCAAACCGTTTCCTCTCACAGAATCCTTGGCTCTCGTGTTCTTTCTTAGCGCTCACTCCCTCTCTGGTCTGTCTTACGACTGGCTATTAATGAGCCTTCCAGTAGAACAGTTGCCTCTCTACAACCCGGTTATTATGTAATTATCAGTTGGTTTTAATCTCTGGTTAAACAAACGTCCAAGAACCACGGCAACAAATTACTCGCGGTGTGGAAAGTACAGTCCGGGACAGAAGCAAGCGTGTATCACATAAAGGCGACGAAGATTTTATAAATTGTTAAATAAGTCAGTTACGAAACTTCGTAAATCAGTTTTGGTCTGATACATTATATTTATTATATTATATGTTGTGCTACTTCGCCCTTCACTTGAGCCTACACCAATTCACATTGCAGTGATCGGGCGGTGAACCTAGTACCGTAACACCCCAATCCGCTTCTGTATCGTCCATAGTAAGATGAACCTATTAATGTTTCAATTATTTCACGACCGGAAGAGAAACTAGGTTTATGTAATACCAAAATTTTGACAGAAACAGGCATTCATATCAACGGGAGATTTGCGCACTTTCTCTCCCGGCGTGAGGGTAAACAAACCAAAACTGTCATAAATTATATTACGAATATAATTCAAATGATTTTGAAATACATACAAATTATTATAAATATTAGAGTCGTAAAAAAATAGTTGAGCCGTAGGCGAGTGCTTCAATGTACTTCTCTGCCTTAATGTATAATAAATAAGTGTTATTATTAATTTAAAAAAAAATTACCCTACATTTGAAGACGAATTTCTCCAGTCGCGTAGCGAATGCGGCAATTTGAGCGAGAGTTAAACATTTTTACCTCCCGCCTACCTCTCGGTAAAGGAGGTATTGTTTTTGATCAAAAAATTGGGTAGTGAGTTTTCAATGAATAAGCACGTTTTAGGGTCCCTACAATACGATTTTACTATTTTCGCGATGATGTCTGTATGTATGTATGTATGTATGTGTATGTGTGTGTGTATGTGTGTATGTGTGCGTGTGTGTGTGTATGTGTGCGTGTGTGTGTATGTGTGTATGTGTGTGTGTGTGTGTGTGTGTGTGTGTGTGTGTGTGTGAATGTGTGTGCGTGTGTGTGTGTGTGTGTGTGTATGTGCGTGCGTGTGTGTGTGTGTGTGTGTAGTTTGTGGCAATTATTTCGTCTCGCATAACTCAAATACTATAATACCAAAAAATACAATTTTGTGAATTATTGCTTCTTATATTTAAATGAAGAGCTGATTAGATTTTGGATGAAATTGGTCAACCGGAAGTAGCAGTTTACTTGAAGCCCTTAACAGTTTTTCGTGAAAAACACGGTTAAATTTCCTTTTTCAGCAATTTATGTTATTTTAAAAGTTGAAGAATATTTAATTTTACATGTGTTTTGATTACACTAATTTTATTAATTTTCATTGGATTTAGAGAAAATAAAATATAAAGAAATTAGATTTCACAAATCTTGCATTCCTAGTACACCATGGAAACATTTAAAAATTTCAATTTTTTACGAAATGTGACACATGTCATTGTGATTGTGGAGCTGTTTTCTTAGTGAAATGTCAAAAAAATAAATAAATATACGAAATAAAATTAAAATTCTCAAATATAAATAGAAAATAAACAAAAAAGAAGGTATGTTTCTGTATCATCAAATAATGTTTTGTACCGTTTAAGAGTAGTATTGGGCGGGAAGTTATGTGTTGGCCACATCAGATTTATTTCACAAACTATTTGCTCGGACCTTAAATACAGTTCAATAACACAACACACAACTGACACTAGAAGAGTTAAACCAAAACAGAAACTATTACTTTACATGCGCGTTTACGATTTCCACCAAACTACAGTTACCAATTAGAACCAAATTTAAAAACTGGTTTCCGTTTAAAAAATATATAATTTCGCATATTTTACTATAAATCAGACATGATTATTCCATAATTAATTGAGATATACGACTAGTCGCCTTAAATCGCAATAAGCGCATAATTATTAGCTTATAAATTAATCAGACAGCACGATAAAACTACCAATATTTCATTGCTTATACACTGAAGTATGATAATCAACTTCTGTCGTAAACTTGAACATGTAAAGCTTGCTTTAAAGCTCAAAAATCCAGAGATTTTGGTTGTTTATTTGTTTGTGAGCTTATAATTAATGATATTTAATTTGTTACGCTTCGCTAGATCTAGAATGTAGATCGAAAGATTGTGGAACGTTTCTCTTATTTTTAGTTGTGTGAACTGGTCTTCAGCGAATTAAAGAACATTTTACTAAAGCACAAAGAAAATTTTTAATCTATTTAAATATAATAATTCTATTATGAATTAAATTCTATAGAATGACTCTATTAAGCTTATAGATATATTTTGGACAAGCAATCTCATTAGAAATATGTCTAATTCTATTTAAGTACTTTATCAAACTTTAAACTTATCAATTTATAAACCACGAATCATCAAAATTAATGTCTATTCTATGAATGAAAGTAAAATATGTCATATTTATAATTAAAAGTTATGATTGTAAATTTCTTCGTCATCATTTGAGTGTTTGAAAAGTTTTTTGTTGACTATTATTATTAATAATAGAATTAGAAATTAGTTGCTTAGCTAGTTTATAACTTTAGTAGAATACAAATCTAAATCATTAGTCCACGAATTAATCAAAAAATCTACATTCAATATTATAAATATTTAACTCCAAAGTAAAATAAGCCATAAAGAAAAAATTATATTATCGTTTTGACAGCAGATAAATAGGAAGGTAACTTTTTGCAAGTGACAAAATGTTGTTTACCTTTCTCCTAGCAACTAGATCAAAATATTAACTACATTAATGTCATTTGTGTTATATGTCAAAAATATGATTGATTTTTCAGAAATTGCACTTTTAAATAAACCTTTTCATAAATAATGTTGTTAAATTATTACATTTTCTTCGGACAAATTTCAGTTTAGCAACTCAACCTTAACACAACTCAACCTTTACACAACTCAACCCTAACACAATTCAACCTTAGCATAACTCAACCTTAACACAAATCTACCTTAAACAACTCAATCTTTACACAACTCAACATTAACACAAATAAACATTAACACAATTCAACCTTATCACAACTCATCCTTAATACAACTCAACCTTAACACAAATCAACCTTAACACAACTCAACCTTTACACAACTCAACCCTAACACATTTCAACCTTAGCATAACTCAACCTTAACACAATTCAACCTTAACACATCTCATCCTTAATACAACTCAACCTTAACACAAGTCAATCTTAACACAACTCAACCTTTACACAACTCAACCTTAACACAACTCAATATTTACACAACTCAACATTAACACAAGTAACTTTAACACATTTCAACCTTAGCATAACTCAACCTTAACACAATTCAACCTTAACACATCTCATCCTTAATACAACTCAACCTTAACACAAATCAATCTTAACACAACTCAACCTTTACACAACTCAACCTTAACACAACTCAATATTTACACAACTCAACATTAACACAAGTAACTTTAACACATTTCAACCTTAGCATAACTCAACCGTAACACAACTCAACCTTTACACAACTCAATATTTACACAACTCAACATTAACACAAATAAACTTTAACACAATTCAACCTGAACAGAACTCATCCTTTACACAACTCAACCTTAACACCTTGCTGTCAGGTGTTAAGGTTGAGTTGTTAAACTGAAATTTATCCGGCAAAATAAAATATTTTCATTTTGATTTGTTGAGTTTTGTTGAACCCATTAAATCTTATAAATATCATAAAATTATTATTTACCTAAGAGTATAAAACAATAAATAGATGACGTAATAATTCAGACTTGTACAGCATGAAAAAATAGTTATTTGTCAAACTAGAGAGGAAAACGCTTCTTTTTTTCCCACTCGAGCTTGAAGCGAAACAAACGTTTCCTTCTCGTGTTAGACATGTTTCTAAAAACGACATGCTCGGACCTTAAATAGGCTTCGACAACACAACACACAACTGACAAATCAAAAATGAGGTTAACAAACACAAGGCGCTGTAACAGTGTAGCCAATTAACCAATTTAAATTAAACTTGTTAAATTGTAATTGAATTTAGAAACAGAAAAATATAAGATAATTTAAAATATGTATTTGAATAAAATTAGGAATTCATTTATAATTTTTACAAATGTTGGTAACATTTCTATATTTTCTAGAGAGGAAAAACTCATTTTCTCCTTATTTCTGGACTATCTCTATTTCTGGACTATCCCTATTTCTGGAGAAACCCTATTTCTGGAGAAGAAATGTAGTTTCCTAGCATATCTTGAAAAAAAAATCCACGATAAATTAAATTACAAAATTAACAAAATAAAATGAATGAACATCAAAAATGAAACATGATCAAATAACTTAATTTTGACATCAAGGTGTTAGAGAATCGCTCAGCTGTCACCTGGCGCGACTGCTGTGTTATCCACAGGCCCTAGCGGGCCCCATACTGTGTCAAATACCGTTGCTTGCTTGTCAGAGAGTTATATTGTGATTAGAAGTTGACTAGCTTGTTTATTACAGCGTATATCATACAAAAAGTTTTTGTAAATTGTTTAATTAAATTAAATATTGAGTAAAGGTTTTTTCACTGTCTACTTTGAAGTGCTTAAAGACAGAATTTAGTAAAGTTATAATAAGTATAAAAAATTGTTTTGATTTTACAAAAGAGAAATTGTGTTACTCAATTTATTTGTGTCTTAAGTTCAGTTATATTTTACTTTGTTTTAGGGAAAAATAGCAACTGAAATAATAATAAATTAACGAAAATTACTAACGTACAGAATTCATTTGGTCTAACAATCAAACATAGGAAAATGTTTCAAATAAAGTTTTAATTTCAATGAAATTTAATCTCATTTATTTTCTAATCAATTCGTAAAATTCAGTGCCATGAAATAATAAAATAAATGTTAATCAAGAGTTTAAATCATTTAATACATTTTCATCGATCAATATTTTGATTAAAAAACCATTTCACTATATCTAATGCTTCTTCCAAATTATTTTAGGGCCCAAAATATGATTTGGAGCAAAACTCGTAAAAACTCAAAGTTTCCCGGCCTGTAACTCAAAAACCAAGCGAGATATAGAGTCGCGCTCAACGGCATTGAACTTCCCGTGTCCCAAATACCCTATAACCAAATTTTCATAAAATTTCAAAAAAAATTTTTTTTTACAAATTTTTGAAAATCCGTAAATTTTGATTATCAATAACTCAAAATCTAGGCAAGATACGAGGTTGCGGAGCACACCGTCAGATCGGGCTCGTCGAGTTACATATTCGTGCCAAATTTCATTAAAATATATTGACGGATTTTGATTTTACAGGGAAAATTCAAAAAACGTTAAATTTTCCAATGCATATGCCTTAAAAAAGTTTAGCCAAAAAAATCAAAAGTTCTCAGAATTGGATAAAAATTTGGTTGTTGGGTATTTGAAGCATGGAGATTTCAGAACTGGCGGCCGTTTTGTGATATTTCGTTTAGTTTCCAAGATATAGAGTAGCGTTTTTAAAATTTTACCTATTTTGACCGTCGCTTAGAATTTTGCTCTAACTTTTTTTGCAGCCGAGTAAAGTCCATAAAATTACACATGCTTATAGAGAAATCCATGCTGAATCTAACGGTGTAGTCCGCAAGTCCATACCTAGTCCAGTTTTTGAGCTACCGTTAAATTTGTCCAGACATTTTTCACAAAAGTTCATTTAATCTTGAAAATATGCCCAAAAATAATATGTTTCAGATTTGGATTAAAATTTGGTTATTTGGTATTTGAGGCATGGAGATTTCAGAACTGGCGTCCGTTTTGAGATATCTCGTTTAGTTTCCGAGATATCGAGTAGCGCTTTATTCAAAAATTTTACTTATTTCGATTTTCGCTCAGAACTTTTGATTTCGGCTGTCGCCTTGGAGAATAAATTCAATATTCGTAATAAAAAATTGTACTTTACTGCCTTGGTATACAAACTACTATTTCCTAACTTAATTATTTAGAGAGATTTAACAAAAAAAACCTCTAAAGATAGATAATTATTTTGCTGCGCATTTTACAAAAATATGTTTCAATTCAACTTGTAAAGAATTGAATTCTGCATCGATTACTGTTAATTCTGTTTTTATACCTTGTTTAATTCATGTTTAGGTATTGACAAATATTTTAAATAAAAAAAAAATTAAATTACGACATTATTTACGGGCGCATTTGAAAACACGAATCAGTTAATTAAGTAATTGAATTTAAAATTCAAATTAATTTTGAATTATACATTCAAAATTAAATTTGGTTGTCAAATATACCAATAATATTTTGAGTTTATTGGTGTTACCAAATTTATCAATAACTCATACAAAAAATAATATTAAATTAATTATAAAATTTTGTAATAAAATTTGTTGCTATTCTAATAATATTTAGAACAAAAAATTTGTTATTAAACAATTAACAATTTAAAAACAATTTTCATAATTTGAACAAGAGATTACAAATAATTCTACAACAAATTTGAATTACTTTATTACCATCATTCCTCTTTCTCTTTCCGACTATTTCTATCTCCGTCTCTCTCTAGAAAATCAGGTATGACACCTACACAGGTATACCAACTACACAACAAAACGTTCATCTGGAATCATTGAATTAAATGTTCAACAATCTATGCTCAACATGTATATATCTATCTTTTTCTCACAATCTTAGAGGCTGAACTAAAAGTTGTCATCTCTCTCACTCTGAGGACGACTGTGTATACCGGTCTTTGTTTAACCTAAGAGCTACTTTCGTCTTTGTTCAGGACTTGTAATATACACTGGTCAGTGGTTCTCAAAAGGTTACGGAAATTTATAATTTGAAAATATGTATTAAAAAAAAATTTTAATAAAAATTGTATTAAATTAGTAAATAGTTATTTGTATATCAAGGCACTAAAGTATAATTTTTTATTACGAATATGGAATTTATTCTAAGAAGCGATAGACGAGAGAAAAAATCTTTGAAACTAAACGAGATATCTCAAAACGGTCACCAGTTCTGAAATCTCCATGCCTCAAATATCCAACAACCAAATTTTCATCCAATTCTGAAATATTTTATTTTTGGGCATAATTTCAAGATTAAATGAACTTTTGTCAAAAATGTCTGGAATAATTCAACTTTAGCTCAAAAACTGGACTAGTTATGGACTTGCGGACTACACCTTTAGATTCAGCAGGGATTTCTCTATAAGCTTGTGTAATTTTATTGACTTTAGTTTGCCCTAAAAATAGTTAGAGCAAAAGTTCTGAGAGACGGTCAAAATAGGTGAAAAATTAAAAAACGCTACTCGGTATCTTGGAAACTAAACGAGATATCTCAAAACGGGCCCCAGTTCTGAAATCTCCATGCCACAATTAGCCTACAACCAAATTTTCATTTAATTCTGAGACTTTTTATTTTTTTGGCCAAAATTTTTTAAGGCATATGCATTGGAAAATTTGGCGTTTTTTGAATTTTCCCTGTAAAATCTAAACCCGTCAAAATATTTTAATGAAATTTGGCACACTTATGATACTCGACGAGCCCGATCTAACGGTGTGCTCCGCATCTTTGTATCTTGAATAGATTTTGAGTTATTGGTAATCAAAATTTTTGGATTTTGAAAAATTTGCAAAAAACTTTTTTTTTGAAATTTTTTGTAAATTTGGTTATAGGGTATTTGGGGTGTGGGAAGTTCAATGCCGTTGAGCGCGACTCGATATTTCGTTTGGTTTTTGAGGTACAGGCCGGGAAACTTTGAATTTTAACTTTCTTCTAACAGCCAGATCAAATTACTAATTACATTAATGTCTTGTGTATTATATATGAAAAATATGATTGTCTATTCACCAATTGCACTTTTAAATAAACCTTTTCATAAATAATGTCGTTAAATTATTACACTCGAATATTTTATTTTCTTCAGATAAATTTCAGTTTGACTACTCAACCTTAGTACAAATTAACCTTAACACAAATCAACCTTAATACAGTTCAACCTTAACACAACTCAACCTTAATTTAGCTCAATCTTAACACTACTCAACTGTAACACAACTCAACTTAACACAACTCAACCTTAACACAACTCAACTTTAACACAAATCAACCTTAACACAGCTCAACTTTAACACAATTTAACCTTAACACAACTCAACCTTAACACAACTCAACCTTGGTACAACTCAACCTTAGTACAAATCAACTTTAACACAAATCAACCTTAACACAGCTCAACCTTAACACAACTCAACCTTAACAAAAATCAACCTTAATTTAGCTCAACCTTAATTTAGCTCAATCTTAACACTACTCAACTGTAACACAACTCAACTGTAACACAACTCAACCTTAACACAAATCAACCTTAACAGAGCTCAACTTTAACACAATTTAACCTTAACACAACTCAACCTTAGTACAACTCAACCTTAGTACAAATCAACCTTAACACAACTCAACCTTAACACAACTCAACCTTAACACAACTCAACCTAAACACCTACAATGTCATGATTTCATTAAAACAATTTCCTTGTCAAATTTCTTGGTAACAAGTTTTCAGGAGGACCCAAAATTACTCCAGCAAAATATGTAATTAATAATTGAAACATTCCTCAAACTTCTGTACCATTTCCCTCAACCTACCCCCTTCAAAACATTTTAACAACCGCTGCCATTACCTCCGTTCCCTTTAGCTCGCTTAAGGCACCTCATATATGTATTCGAGTACACCAGCCGGAGCGTTGTTCGAAGTATATGATGAAGACGTCTGTGCATGGTTACCATAGCGACAGGCTGTTTAAATCGCAGCGGGTGTTCGTTAGCAGCCGATGATCGCCCGCTGTTTCACTGGTTAGCCAGTGTGAAGGTTGCTAGGCAACGGCCGGAGGTCAAAAGCGGGAGATTTGAATTTGGAATGGGCGCCAGCTGTCAAATAGGGCTGGGGAATAACTAGATTGGGAAATGTTTATACAAATATGGGAGTGTATTGTTATATAAAAGGGTTGTAGGGATATGGAAACCAGCCGAAGTATTTGGTTCCCCACTAGAATAGAGAATAGAGAGGAAAAAGGAATTGAAAAACCTAAAGTAATAGAATTTATTTGGATATGAGTTGTATGTACCAGCCGTCAAATAAAGCTTCCTCACTAGATAAAAAATATGTTGTGGGCAGCACAGTACCTCCCGTCATAGATTTATTATCGAACAATGCACCACCCTTCAAAAAATAATCTGATAATACTATAGAAGTAATTAAGCAAGTTAAACAACAAACAAAAGGGTAAGAACTTACTAACTTAGTAAATTTTATAGGAAACGAGCTGTCAAACAAAATATTACAAACTTAGCTGTATCTTCAGTAATATACTAGATACAAATCTGATGTGGCCAGCACATAACCTCCCGCCCAATACTACTCTTAAACGGTACAAAATAATATTTGATGATACAGAAACATACCTTCTTATTTGTTTATTTTCTATTTACATTTGAGAATTTTAATTTTCTTTCGTATATTTATTTAATTTTTTCACATTTCACTAAGAAAACAGCTTCACAATCACAATGACATGTGTCACATTTCGTAAAAAATTTAAAGTTTTAAATGTTTCCATGGTGTACTAGGAATGCAAGATTTGTGAAATCTAATTACTTTATATTTTATTATCTCTAAATCTAATGGAAATTAATAAAATTAGTGTAATCAAAACACATGTAAAATTAAATATTCTTCAACTTTCAAAATAACATAAATTGCTGAAAAAGGAAATTTAACCGTGTTTTTCACGAAAAACTGTTAAGGGCTTCAAGTAAACTGCTACTTCCGGTTGACCAATTTTATCCAAAATCTAATCAGCTCTTCATTTAAATATAAGAAGCAATAATTCACAAAATTGTATTATTTGGTATTATAGTATTTGAGTTATGCGAGACGAAAAAATTGCCACAGACTACACACACACACACAACACACACACACACACACACACACACACACACACACACACACACACACACACACACACACATTCATTTAAAACTCACTACCCAATTTTTTGACCAAAAACAATACCTCCCTTACCTAGAGGTAGGCGGGAGATAAAAACAGCTCCATAATGACGTCACAACATTTAAAAAAAATCATCGTGGCTTAATGAATAACAATTAAAACTTTTAAAAATACATACAATCACTAATTTAGATATAGTTTCATAAAAAAAAAAAATTAATAATAAAGCCCACTCAACGCTACCAACTACGCTTGGTCCAATCATACCACCATCCCTTTACTCCCCAAGCCACAATCACACCACAACAATCAAAACAACACTCAGACGTTTCAATTCAAACCATGAAATTAATTTTGTTGTATGCGCAGGCGCATGCTCTCGCCTGGTGCACGCGCCTGCGCACACACCTAGCTTGTAGGTGTTCACCAGATTTATACTTTAGATAAGCCAGGCACACTATGGTCTGAATAAAATATGACCGAAACCAAAATGAGATATTCAAACGAGATATATGAGAATATAGTTGTCAGTGTGAATGTATTATTGTGCCTAGACGAGGTTTGAATGCAGTGAGGAAGGATGGGTGAGAAAATGGGAGGATTAGGTAAATATATTTCAAACAGGTTTGGAATTATTTAAATTCTAGTGGTTTAAATTGAAGAATATATCATTTTACGGGCCATTACGGTTTCTCAGAAGTAAATGTGTTGTTAAAATTATAATTAAAATTAATTAATACGTGTAAACATTATACCAGGTAATTATAAAAATATTTTTCGTCTGGAAGAATTTAAATTATTTCTAAGAATTATAGCAAAATTATTTTCAAACATAAAAATTTTTTGGGGGCGTTTTTCTCTAAACCGGAAACAGATATAGGAAAATCACTAAGAAGCTTTTTTGTTCTAAATTTTATTGGCTACAATTTTTATTTGAAACTTTTTTTTGTAACATTTCTCATATTTGTAATAAATTGTTTTTTGTGTCCAGAGAACATTGTTATATATAATAATAATTCGCCATTCTATTATGTATATAACATTCATATTCTTGTGCTATACTTATTTCTCTTACTCTTTATACTTGCTGTATTTGAGGGGAGCATAATTCGACGGCTGGTAAAATATTTAAAAAAAAATTACGAAATGTGACATATGTCATAGTGATTGTGAAGCTGTTTTCTTAGTGAAATGTCAAAAAATTAAATAAATATACGAAAGAACATTAAAACTCTCAAATATAAATAGAAAATAAACAAATAAGAAGGTATGTTTCTGTATCATCAAATACAATTTTGTACCGTTTAAGAGTTGGGCGGGAGGTTATGTGCTGGCCACATCAGATTTTTTTTTTCAAAAGGTATAAGTTAGCAGTTTTAAAAATGTCAAAATATATTTTTTCTTTAACGTGTTGTAATTCATAAATGGTGACAGAAAGACAAAAATGTTTCAAACAATAATTGCAATTAAAAACAAAAATTTATGTTGCAAATAACTTGATAGGGCTTCAAGTAAACTACCACTTCCGGTTATTGGATTATCACCAAAAACTAATCAGCTCTTCCAGAGCGGATACAATTGATATATACAAAATATCACAGTTTTCTATTTAGTAGTTTTTGAGAAACCAACACACATCCAGACAGACACACATCCAGACAGACACACACACAGACAAACACACAGATATTACCGCTAAAGGGATGCAGAGGGAACAATACGAGTGAAGTTAAAATTCTGAAAATTAGTTTTTGAGAAAACTCCAGACATCCATACAGACAGACACACACACAGACCTAATCGCGAAACTATTATAATCGTATTCTATCGACCATAAAATGTGTCCATCCACTGAAAATACAGTACCGAATATTTTGCATGATTCCTTTTCCTCCCGTACAGGATTTGGCGGGAGGTAAAAACATTAAAAGACAGTTGAAAATAGCTTAACTCAACATCTAAATGTAAGCGTATAAAGACAGCCAAGACCTGTATCTTAATATAAGTTAAAAACACATTTCAAAAATGTCCAGCTAATCTCCATTATAATACCAAAACATCTACAACATTTTTCATAACAAAAACGCTTTACAAAATTAATTACAACTTCTTTCGTGGTGAGAAATAGCCTGTATCCCGACTTCTTTGTCACGAGTTACACGGCTATTTCTTGTAACAATACCACATAGAAAAACCTCATTTACAGTGACATCTGTGTTTGGAAGTGTCAACGAAATGACAGCAAAATATACCTCAAAACACAAGAGAGGTAGGCAGATGATTCCAGCTTAGAAACTTGGAGCTGGTTGTTTTGGATTGTGGCGTGTGTTAGTTTAAGTGTGAACGGTCGATTTCCGTGGAGTTTTGCTGATTTCAAAATAGGGGGGGGGGGGGGTTTAAAAATAGTTATTTATGTTATATAAAGCTACTGAAGTTTAACTTTTTATCCCGAGTATCCGAGGCCCAATGTGAGTAACAAAAAGGAACTTTATTGCGCGGTACATATTAAATTTTATTTGAAATCTAAATGATACAAAACTGTAAAAAATTATTATATAGGTTAAGTTTATACATCTGTCAGTTGTCAAATGGAACTGGCACTCAGTGTTGCCAACCTAAACATTGAAGTTACCGTAAATAACACTCAAAATTATGTGCTTTGTCTTCAATAGAGTCTTTCACCATTTTTTAAAATTTTTTTTTATGAAATTTATCTAAAGTTTTTTATGTATTAAAGCAATGAAGTTTAACTTTTTATTACGAGTATCCGAGGCCCAATTCGAGCGGTAATAAAAAGGAACTTTAGTGCCGCGATACATATTAAATTTTATTTGAAATCTAAAATGATAAAAACTGTAAAAAATTATTATATAGGCTAAGTTTATACATCTGTCAGTTGTCAAATGGAACTGGCACTCAGTGTTGCCAACCTAATCATTGAAGTTATCGTAAATAACACTCAAAATTATGTTTTTTTTTATCATCAATAGAGTCTTTCACCATTTTTTAAAATTTTTTTTTATGAAATTTATCTAAAGTTATTTATGTATTAAGGCACTAAAGTTTAACTTTTTATCACGAGTATCCGAGGCTCTTTGAATGAGTAATAAAAAGGAACTTTATTGCGCGGTACATATTAAATTTTATTTGAAATCTAAATGATAAAAAACTGTAAAAAGTTATTATATAGGTTAGGTTTATACATCTGTCAGTTGTCAATTGGAACTGGCACTCAGTGTTGCCAACCTAATCATTGAAGTTATCATGAAAAACACATAAAATTATGTGGTTTGTCCTCAATTTTTTCATCGGTATTAATTAGGTAATTCTTCTTGCAAATATATTGTTTCATTTACAATCTGTCAAAATTTTACTAGTTATACAATAATTATTTTACGGTTGCCAACATTGGGTTACTTTATTTACGATTCTTAAACACTTTAGTGCCAATTTCAAATAAATAAATAAATATTTTATCCTTGGTATCACAGTTCAAATAATTGCAGTTCATCTTAACATATTTTTAAATATAGAAATTAAAATAATTTAAATAATTGACTTGAAAAGCCAAGCAGTAAAAAATAAATATATAACGGACCAAAACATATTCGTTTAGTTCAACCAGAGATTAAAAATGGGCCTAATTGGGCAAGTGACAGGTGTTGCTTAAAGTTACGATTGAAACAAATTTAATTTATTTGCTGCCATAGACGTAGAGCAATGATTTTTTTTGGGACACTTTGCATTTTGTTTATAATTTTTTTTTGGTATACAACCATATTATTTATATACAAATTATACATCGAATTGTAGCTTAAATATTGCTCTTTTCAACCATATATAATTTAATTAAATTCCTTGTTGTATTAGTGAGTAATTATTGCTAAAATATTCATACAAATTCTGACAAATAACACAATACATAACGAAGACCCTTGTTTATAAATGTAATGTTATTACCAGATTACTTAGCCCTAATAAAATAGATTACGGTATTTCTTAGGTCTGTGATAAAAACATCAATTGTAAATGTACAGTTCAGACCAAAGTAAAAAGAGGAAGTGTATCGAATAAAACAACAAAAAAGATACTGACTCAAGTAAAATGTACGATTGTACAAAACACGTTGTTACTAGAGCCATTTGCGATACTCAAAAAATATCATACAATAAAATCACTCTGGCAAACACTAAACAATGAAATTGAATTCCCAAACAGTGAGACTTCATTACTAAGATGTTTAAAGACGATGGGGCTCACTTATAAAATGTTAGGTAATAGGAAAAGCATTATGGAAGACCCCGAATTGTAAAAATGAGAACAGAACATTTATCAAAGCTTGTGGAAGACCTGCTTTTAACAATAAATCTCTATTATGTTTAATATTAAATACAGAAAATAATTGAATCACAAGGAAAATTATCAGCAAATAGAGGAATACACCCCGCGAGTAACAGCATTTAGTGAAACAGTTTGTTAGTGGTCGACAATTTCCACAATATATACTACTAAGATCAATTCTTTAGTAGTTGTGTAAGCAATTGTAAACCGGAAAAACTAGTTTTCTATTGCTGTAAGTTCACCAAAACCGGTTTTCGCTTTTGTCAAATTTGCAGAGATTATATAATAGAAGTCAAAGAAATGAACTTCCAAGTTGTTGATTTTTCTTGTTCCGCCAAATAATTTCAAAAGGACCTACGTATAAAATTTATACATCAAAATGAAGCCTAGATCTTCTTCTTTCACCTGCTGCTTAGTTCACATCAATCCGTGACTTAGTACCCGCGTAATCTTCACTGAAGCAACTTTACATCAACGACCAAAATTCCCCACAAAACTGTTCGATGCTTATCAATATTTTTTAAAATCCAAATAATGTAAAACAGCAAACTTAAAATGTAAATTGTCCAACGTACAGATAAACATATGTTACTACAATATTATCCAGACGAAACTGCCATATTTCCGGGTTTACAATAATTTTAGTTCATACATTTTTTAAACAGTCACCTGGAATTTTTTATGTACATGTACTCGTGTAAAATTTGCAATGTGTATAATTTTAGAACTCGTTCCGTAATTAAATAATTAAATAATTAAATGAATGGTTTCAAATATTATTACAGATAAGAAGCGTAACTGAAAAGTTGGTAACACTTCATAAGAGGCTCAGAAAAATTGCACAAATTTTTAGGGCGAACAAATAACTTCATCCTTATTCGGTTAAGTCCAATTAACAACCATTAATCATTCACAATTAATTACAAGAAATCTACGGGTGCCGCAAAAAAAAAATTAATTATCTCTTCTTTTAAGGATGTACTACTTGCTTTGTACTTATCTAGTGTTGGGTTGTATATATATTTGTTAAAAACAATATCAAAGAATTGGTATTAAATGTGCAAATTGAAATACATATTTTTAATGTGACAATGTTTTATTTGGATTTCATTTCTCAATTTTTTGATGCTAAGATGCAATTTTTGACAAAACTTTACATAAATCAACTGTTAAAATGAAAAAATATGGTTTGAAACATGCATTTCTTTCAAGCAAAAGAACAATGAATCTATTTAACACCCTTATTTGTAAGAGCAAGTTCAATATAGCATGGTTCAAATATACTCGTAGATGATAAATAAAAAGAGTTGGACACAAAATAATTTTACAGAAATTTGGGAGGAAATATATACAAATCTGATGTGTCCAGCACATAACCTCCCGCTTAGAAATTGAAAAATATTAAAATAATTATAAAAAATTATATTGATTACAAAAATGTACAATTTACAAAATTGTAATCACCAGGATACTAAAAATACGCTCATCAAATTGGAATAAATATAACTAGTTTTTAATTTGAACATGCAAGGTATAAATATTAAACTAGAAAATGGTGTATTAGAATCTGATGTGGCCACCACATAACTTCCAAAAATTGTAATTTCTAACCGGTGCGAAATATAGAAAAAAGTTTTAAACAAAAATTGTAGCCAATGCTATTATACATACTTTCAAGCTAAAGAACAACTTTATAATAAAATTGCTATCATTTATTATTAAAATACACATTTTACACGAAATTGTATTAATTTTTTTAAGACAATTTATGAATGTGTTTCGACGATGCTAAACGTGGCAACGTCGTATTTTCAAACGATCACTTTGTCAACTGTCAACTGTCAAACCATGGACATAAGAATATCCATTAATTTTTCATTGGATAACTTCAAAAAGCAATGATTTTGATCATTAAATGCAATGTAAATTAAACCAATCGTAAGTTAAGATTAATTTGTCACATTTGAATTTTCGCGCGTGGAATGCAACGTTGCCGGGCTTCTCACTGGATTTGTAGACATTCCTGTAGTATTTATTTGTTACACAACCTCTAATAGGTAATGACACTTCGACATTATGTTAATGAATGTTCCAGCTACCGATTTATCAATATTATTTTTTATGTTTTCTTGACATTTTTAGCCTCCAAATATTATTTTTCCATAAGAACACAAGTTAAATCATCAAACTTTAAACTGCATAATTTTTTTTGCTGTGTATGACTTCAAAAATTTGCATGTATTTTTTGTGCAATTCTTCTGAGCTCTCCCCTAAATTTCAAGAAATTCGGTTTGTTTTCAAATAGGATGAGATCATTTTCAAATTTTTTACACTAAACAACTAGATTAAGCACTGGGATCTTCACAGCACTGGGATCTTAAAAACACTGGGATCTTCAAAACACTAGGATTTAAAAAGATCTCACTAAGCCAGTTAAAGGTGAAGTTGTATACATGAAATACAAATAAAGTTCTTCGTTTTTCAATTGTTGGTAGCCATGCATTACAGCGAAAAGCTGTTTCCTTCATGCTTATGATTTTTCGAGGAATGGTAAGCATTGACTGTAGGAGTATTTTCTAAATGGGCGAAGAGTAATAACATGTAATTTTTATACATAAAGTGAACTGATGAAAAGGTAATATTAGGTTTGATTATGATAGGCTATGATGTAGAATTCATAATTTATGTAAAGAGGATTCTTGGAAGCAATATGAACGTAGAGGAAAAGCATGTTTATATGTTTAGTTAGTATGTTATTATTTGTTAACTAAATTAGTTAGAAACAAAATTTGTACATCAAATTAAAGAGCAAGTCTTGCTCTTTCCAAAGGTGTATGGCACACTAATTTTCGCGGCATTAAAAGTTAGTTTTTCCAGCTGAAACATAAGTTATATTGTTGTGCAAGTTTTTTTTTTTGTTGTAACCAGAAGTTTCGTTTGAAAACATTTACAGATTTTAAATATCCTACCAGCCGTCAATTAAACTTCCCCTAGAACGTAGCAGAGACATCTGCTGTCCAACACAGAACTTCCTTATCCAATTATAAAATCTATACAATTATTTATTTGCTTTAATTTTAATTGCAAAATTTTACGAAAAAAAAACATATTTAGACGTTTTGAACAGCTTTGCCAGCCGTCAATTAGCAAACCCCCTACCCCTTTTCTTTAATAAATCCCTGCAGATATTGGAAACATTAGCTGTGGCTAATACAGCACTTTCTGCATATTAAATTATTTATTAATTTCAATTTTAAACGAGAAATTTTGCTAAATAAAAATTATTATGAATAGCTTGTACCATCCGTCAACTCCACACACCCCTGGTGTGCAAAACACAGAACTTTCTCATGCATATTATAAAAATATATTTGGTTATTTTTATGATACAATTTTCATGATGTGAAATTTTATATTGTATAATTGCTTTAAACCAGCCGTCAATTTATCAACCCTTTATGGTGTGGTAAACACAGAACATTCCTATGTGTATTATAAAAAATTAATTAAATTATTTTTGTTTCAAATTTGTAGGAGAAATTACAAAGTAAAAAAAAGCATTTCATTTTTGAAATCGCTTTAACCAGCCGTCAAAGAACACACCCCATAATTTAACCTCCCCGAAATTACCGGAGCAATCTGCAGTGGACAACACAAAACTTTCTGATGCGTATTAGAATAGTTATTTACTTTACAAGTGGGCAAAGTAAGGAATTACCCACGAGAGAAATTTTAGCACACTCGTGTGATAATTTTATCGAGTGGGTAATTCCACTTTGTCCACGTGTGAAGTATAACGTTTTATCCAACACTGCTTAATAAATGAAAAATTTATTAAAGAAACATTATTTGACAGTGACATATGCTTTAAATTTTTAAATTAAAATGTCAATCGAAGTAGTTACCAAGGTTTTGTGTGTTATTATTATTGTTATAAATAAAAAAATACTCACTAGTGACTTTTTTCGAAATTACACCCACTAGTGGGTAATCTGTTACTTTCCTTGTTTAAAATCGCCATAGTTATAGAGCATTTTTTTGAGAGGTGTTGGATTAATTTATAAAAAATATGAATCGTTTATGTGGTGAACACATAACTTTCTGATGCAATACTACAAAATAAAAGTTGTTTCTATCTCTGTGATTGGCTGAGAACAAACAAAGAAATTATGGGTATTATAATTCGAAGAAAAATTAATATAATAATAAATTTATAAAAAGTATGAATCGCTTGTGTGGTGAACACAGAACTTTCTCGTGCAACACTACAAAATAAAAGCTGTTTCTAGCTTTGTTATTGGTCGAGAAGATAGCAGAGACATCTGCTGCCAACACAGAACTTCCTTACCTAATTATAAAATCCATTAAATTATTTAAATTCATCGAAAATATTAATAGGTATTAAAATTCAAAAATTAAAAACTATGGGTATTATAATTCAAAGAAAAAATTAATATAAAATAAAAATAATATAATAATAAAATTATATAAAATATGAATCGCTTGTGTGGTTAACACAGAACTTTCTCGTGCAACACTACAAAATAAAAGCTTTTTCTTTAAATTGAAATCAAAAACAAGAACCCGAATCAATTTTCGTCGTAAAAATCCCAGGAAAAGTATTACGTTAATCTTTTTTTCCAATTAACCTGACCGAAATGAAACGAAAACAAAAATAAAAAATAATACCAACCACGAGTACATAAATCTTAAAAATTGCGGGCAAAAGGCGATAATGCCCGCCATCAAAAACGCACTTTCTTGCTTTTTTCAATTTTTTTCTGATTCTATTTGTTTAATCGCTACACCGTGGCTTTCGCTGCGAGACGGTGAGGGTCAGGGGAGAAAGGAGCGTGGATGCGTCACAGTCTAAGCACGTTTTTTTGAATTATTATGGTAATGTTTAAGGCGTATCTGTTTGGAAATGTAAATTGACAAGAACGAAGATGAGAGATGGCGGGACGGGTCGAAAGAGAGAGATGCGAGTGTAGTTTATTGCTGGTCGACTCTAGATAACCAATTATCCGGTGTCTGTACTGACAGCTTTAATAGTAATATACACAACTATAGGTTGTTAATATGTTCAGGAATTATGTTAGGATGGATGGATGTGTATTTCGAAATGCTACCTCTGTAGAGAGCTGCATACATTTATTAGGAATATAAATATGTTTTTCTTCAAACGTCATAAAAGTACGTTGTTATGTATTTGTATTCAACAAGCAGAAGTTCAATATTGTCGCCGCCGGCGTAAAAGTGTATCCTTGGCAACACTTTTACTCCGGCGGCGGACAAAGTAAAATATTATGAAAAATAGTTAGGTTCTAATTCAATAATTTGACAGTTAAAAATGAAACAAATAAACAAATATAACAAAACAGCATATTCTACGGCAACTTGAAATGCTAGATAAGACAAAATATTTTTTGAAGTTTTGAGCATTTTATAATATTTATAATTTTATTTTCTATGTTTGAAGAAAAAATAGCATGTGTTATTCGGAGTAAATGTGCCTTTGGGTGCTTCGCATGTAATTGTTCGACTCGCTTCGCTCGTCGTTCAAACTTACATGCTCAGCACCCAAAGTATCACATTTACTCTTAATAACACAATATACTATTAACGTGTCGGACTGTGGATCGCGAGATCCTCAGTTCGAATCCCACTACCGACAGTTACTAATTTAAATTTACCCCTGTGGTTCCCCCTCCACTTACATATTTGGGGGCTGTGGTTTGACGGCTGGTAACCGCACTTCATACGCAAAAATATATATCACTTACCGAGATTTGCGTAAGGAAAGTGCCACACCCATAATGGGTAAAAGGCGTGATGATATATTTTTTTACCTCCCGCCTACCTTTAGGTAAGGGAGGTATTGTTTTTGGTCAAAAACTGGGTAGTGAGTTTTCAATGAATAAGCACGTTTTAGGGTCCCTACAATACGATTTTACTATTTTCGCGATGATATCTGTATGTATGTATGTATGTATGTGTGTGTGTGTGTGTGTGTGTGTGTGTGTGTGTGAACACGTCTAAGAATATATTAAAAAAAATTGAAAATTATAACCAATTTTGACAGCTTGACTCCTAGAATTTTTCATGCTCACAGCCATCACTGTCTCATTAACTAGCTGACATTTTACATATACATAATGTTATTTATTTATATTGTCACTAAAGTATATTTTTTATTACTTTTATGGTTTATTCCGCATTCGTAATGTGTGTGTGTGTGTGTGTGTGTGTGTGTGTGTGTGTGTGTGTGTGTGTGTGTGTGTGTGTGTGTGTGTGTGTGTGTGTGTCTGTGTGTGTGTAGTCTGTGACAATTTTTCGTCTCGCATAACTCAAATACTATAATACCAAAAAATACAATTTTGTGAATTATTGCTTGTTATATTTAAATGAAGAGCTGATTAGATTTTGGATAAAATTGGTCAACCGGAAGTAGCAGTTTACTTGAAGCCCTTAACAGTTTTTCGTAACACGGTTAAATTTCCTTTTTCAACAATTTATGTTATTTTGAAAGTTGAAGAATATTTAATTTTACATGTGTTTTGATTACACTAATTTTATTAATTTTCATTAAACTTAGAGATAAAAATTAGGTTTCACAAATCTTGCATTCCTAGTACACCATGGAAACATTTAAAAATTTTCTATTTTTTACAATTGAGCGAGAGGTTATGTGCTGGCCACATCAGGTTTTCATCTAATTAACCCAACAGCCTAATTTGTAAAATTTGTTTTGACAGCTCGTCTCTTAAAAAACTTAGTATGTTGCTGATAAAGTATATTTGATTCTACTACAGTTTTTTTTTACGAAATGTGACACATGTCATTGTGATTGTGAAGCTGTTTTCTTAGTGAAATGTCAAAAAATTAAGTAAATATACGAAGGAAAATTTAATTTCTCAAATATAAATAGAAAATAAACAAATAAGAAGGTATGTTTCTGTATCATCAAATACTATTTTGTACCGTTTAAGAGTAGTATTGGGCGGGAAGTTATGTGCTGGCCACATCAGATTATTTTATTAGTGTATTTATGAACAATTAAATATTCAAATTAACGTTAATTATGAAACGTTCAATTTAATAAGGAAAAATGAGTTCTGATCAAATTTAATTAAATTATTCATAAATGCATTAAATAAATCATTTTGATTTATTACATCTTGTAGTATCGTAAGTCGTGTAACTAATTTTAATTTAATGTCAATCTAAAGAACATAGTACAAGAGCAGAAGCAATACTTTGTAAAAATGAGTACAACGTTGTAAAACTAGCTTTAATTTTGCCTTAGGCCATAATTTGCAATTAACAATTTGCTTTTTATATTGTAATTATTTTTTAATCTAGTAATGAAAATTTGAAAAATTGGTTTTTAATATTCTCTCAAAATAACATAAATTGTTGAAAATGGAAATTTAACCGTGTTTTTCACGAAAAACTGTTAAGGGCTTCAAGTAAACTGCTACTTCCGGTTGACCAATTTTATCCAAAATCTAATCAGCTCTTCATTTAAATATAAGAAGCAATAATTCACAAAATTGTATTTTTTGGTATTGTAGTATTTGAGTTATGCGAGACGAAAAAATTGACACAGACTTCACACACACACACACACACACACACACACACACACACACACACACACACACACACACACACATACATACAGCATGGTTAATTTTTCATTACGAATGCGGAATAAACCATAAAAGTAATAAAAAATATACTTTAGTGACAATATAAATAAATAACATTATGTATATGTAAAATGTCAGCTAGCTAATGAGACAGTGATGGCTGTAAGCATGAAAAATTCTAGGAGTCGAGCTGTCAAAATTGGTTATAATTTTCAATTTTTTATATATATTCTTGGACGTGTTCACACACACACACACACACACACACACACAAACACACACACACACACACACACACACACTCACACACACACACACACACACACACACACACACACACACACACACACACACACACACACACACACACACACACACATACATACATACAGACATCATCGCGAAAATAGTAAAATCGTATTGTAGGGACCCTAAAACGTGCTTATTCATTCAAAACTCACTACCCATTTTTTGACCAGAAACAATACCTCCCTTACCTAGAGGTAGGCGGGAGGTAAAAAGATACTTTTCGGTATGCAAGTATTTTCTAAAATTGTAATAACAATTAAGAAACAATATAATATTATTTACTAATTATTTTATGTACCTATTCAACAAAAAACACCCAATTTCTCCAGGTGTGTAAAAGCAAACTAAATCCACTTAATTAACTATAATACCTTTACACTAATAAACGAAACACAAACAGAAACAAAAACAAGATAAACGACGGTAAAATAAAAAATAAGCAATTTCAACAGTTGAACATCGGCTTTCTTCGTTTAACATGAATCATTGGTTCCTTCGGAGAAGAGTTTTTATCTCTTTTCAACACTTGGGACAAATACATGCTTTATCTCTCTCCTTCAGGTAACAAGGTACAGATTTTGAAATATAGTTTTTAAAGCTATTAAATATACTGTATAGGTGTTTAAAATTATTTAAAACGATTATTTTCAAACAATTAAAATTATTTGTTAAAATTGAGAACATCAATAATATTTTAAATATTTTTTTTATGAAATTATATGTAAATTAAAAATCTGTTGTGGATAGCACAGTAACTCCCGCCAGCCCTTCAAAAAATTATGACATTTTTTAACCGTTGTTTTGTTTAAAAAAAAAAACACAGATTAGCATATTTAAATATATCAAAATATATTTTTTTTAACGTGTGTAATTTGTAAATGGTGACAGTAGGAGAAAAATGTTTCAAACAATAATTGTAGATAATATTTGAAACATTATTTTAGTAACAAAATTTACTGAAATATTTTAAAATAACTTGAGAGGGCTTCAATTAAACTACCACTTCCGGTTATTGGATTACCACCAAAAACTAATCAGCTCTTCCAAAGGGTATACAATTGATATATACAAAATATCAAAATTTTCTATTTAGTAGTTTTTGAGAAACCGTAACTTCAGACTGACAGACAGACAAACAGACATACATACATACATACACACACACACAGACATCATCACTAACCTACACAAATCGTATTCTAGGTGCCCTAAAACGTGATCATCCACTGAAAACTCACTACCCAATTTTTAGCATGATTACTTTACCTCCCGTACAGGATGTGGCGGGAGGTAAAAATTATCTGCAGTTCTTAAAAGTGTCAATTGTTGTGACGTCAGAAATGTCATGTTATAAATGTCAAACAGTAGGTATTGTAAATAATTGTAGTTACAAAAATGTTCTATTTTCCATGATAGCAAAATCATGGCAGAAACATTTAATTTCATATCTGCGGGATATTTGTGTACTTTCTCTCCCGTCGTGAGGTGCTCAAATAGTATGAATAGTGAAGAAAATTAAACAAAATAAAGGTATCTATTATAAATTACAATTCAAATAATTTTGAAATATAGGAACCGTGAAAAAAATTAGTCGGATTGTAGTACTCGTCTACGCCTCGTGCTTTAATTTACTCCACGGGAAAAAATTATATATTTCTCTATCTTAATGTATATATACTATTTTATTTTTTGGAAAACAATTTAAATTAAAATAAATAAATAAAATATTTGGTTTCATTCAAATTGTCAAAAAGTGTGAAATATGTTATTTAGAAAACAAAAAACTGGTGTGGGCACCACACTACTTTCTTATACAAATAAAACCAACTAAACATGTATGACTTGTTCCTTGCGTATGTCTATATTTTGATAATTATTTGAAATATAGGTGTTAAACTTGTTTAATTTTTTGTTCTCACTGTAACTATGAATTTATTTCTAACTAATAATACAAATATTACTTAATATTACACATATTTTTGACACATCACAATTATTTGACACGTTTGACACATAGATATTAAAAATGTTTTAGTTTTTGTTCCCAGTGTAACTAAGATTATAGAAATATATTCTTAAATATATAATTTAGTTTTTCTCAAAATTATAAAAGTGCAAATAACATTTTATATTCCAAATATTTTTGCTAACATCTTTCATTTGAAACTTTTTCTCACAGCTGATCCTATTTTTGAAATAAATTTATTGTTTTGTATCCTGTAAACTTCCTCTTCCGGTTTTTCAATTTCATTCAAAATCAACTCAGCTCTTCATTTTTTCATGAAACTTACATATTCCAAGTTTCGTTTACATATCTTGTCTCGTTCATGTGATATGAGATATTGCGCACACGGATATTAATCCATCCACACACACAGACTCATTGAGAAATTGGTCTTAACGGATTCAGTGGACGTCAAAATATTTCCGCAAAAATCTCGTCAACGATTTTTTTCAACCAATACTTTCTTATACTTTGTATAAGAAAGTAAAAATTCAAATAAAGTGACAAACATTTTTGACAGTTTAAGAATAACAGAAGTACCAAAAATGTTGATTAGAGTAGATGTATGTAAGAGAAGCACAAACTCAAATATCCCTAGCGTCAAAAGACGACCATAATCCGCTTACAATCGTTCAAAATCTCGTTAAAAACATCCGAAAAAATCAGTCAAATTTACTATAATTTACGACTGGCTAACCGACTAATTCTTAAGTAAAAGGCGTGTTTATATGGTTATTAACTCTTGTGGTTAGTGGTTACTTCGTAGAATGGTTTCGGAATGGTTTAAAGATTATTATAGTTTGTGGTTTACAAGAATACATGTGTAATACAATTAGTGTTTGAATATTTGTACAAAACAAAAAACATTTAAATATTTGTTTGAGCTCTGTTGAATTTCTCATCGAAAAATCATTAATTTGATACCAAACTCGATGAGTTTCCAAGGTCAAATGTCTCAATAAACAACACAGAACTTTCCGCAAATTTAATTTGTTAACTGTACGAACATAACAATATTTTTCATAACTTAATTATTTACTGAAATATTACTAAAAAACCGTAAACTACCACGTTTTTTCTGATTACCACAAAAATATATACAGCACCTCAAAAAGTCTAAATAAGAATTGTGATATTTACGATTCAAATTTCGCGGTTTAGTTTCAATCATTTATGCTATAAATATATTGAATGACCAACCTTTGAGTTGCCAAGTCTCTGCTAGAAGTCCAGATAGTCCAGGAAAGTCCAAAATGTTCAATATACACTGGAACAGTTCAAGTCACTACACTGAAGTCGAACAGTACGCGTATTATTAAAACAGATAAAAATATTAACGAAATTGTTACGAAAAGATGTTTAAAATATAATTAGGCTGTAGTTGCACATCAAAACTATTTTACTTTAGCCTGAGTTACTTGTAAACTAACACTTATCAAATCGTATTTCGTCTCAATGAAACCCGCGATCGATAAAAGCAAAATAAACCACAAAAACACGCGATTCTTTTTGAACAAATTGTACAATTAGTATTATGGACACTTTATAAACACTATTACACACTTATTTTATTATAAATATCGATTGATCTATTGATTTTTAACTGAAACGTCACTGCACACTACAGCGCGACATTTTATAAGCGTCGATTGTTAATAAACAAGTGCTTGCGAGAATTTTCCAAGGCACTCTTGGATTCTAGAACACTGGCGGTTTTTTTAAATGAACTTAAATGAAATAATTGATAATATGAATATGTCGATGTGTTTTTCAAGTATTTTTCGTTAATTAACAACCCTTAAAGACGACTAATTATAATTTAGATTTTCTGTATCATTAATTAAATATATAAAATATAAATTAATATTCCCTGTACAGATATTTGAGTATAATTTAATTATTTCTCAATAGAAATTGATAAAACAAATTTTATTTTATACAATAAACTACCCTCAAGCTAGGCTAAAGACTGGGCTACACTATTTGAGGTAGTTTTAATTTTAGAGCAACAACAATTTCGTTTATCGTTTAGTTTTTTTGTAACATGTAATGATTAAAATATGTACGTATATATTTTACAGTTTTTCTCAAAACCGGAAACAAATACAAGAAAATCTCAAATAACTTTTTTGTTCCAAATATTATTGGCTACAATTTTTATTTGAAACATTTTTTTGTAACTAACTTCATATTAAAAATAAATTGTTTATTGTGTCCACCAAAATCAATAATGAGTGTTAAAACATATTTTTAGTTTTTCTCAAATTTCTCAAAACTGGAAATAGATACGAGAAATTCTTAAATAACTTTTTTGTTCCAAATAGTATTTGCTATAATTTTTATCCGATACATTTTTCTGTAGCTAGCTTTATATCAGCTGTATTTCTCAAGAATTTGTAATAATTTTTAAATTTTAGTAGTTGATTTAGTTTTTTACGTACAAAAATTTTTTTGGACAATTATTTGAACCAAATATTTTTTTTCTAATGCATGAGGCTTCCCTTAAGCTAGGTTAAAGACTGGGCTACACTATTTGAGCTAGTTTTAATTTTACAGCTGTATTTCTAAAGAATTTGTAAAAATTTTTTACATTTTTGTAGTTGTTTTAGTTTTTTACGTACAAAAAATTTATTTATTCAAATATTTGAACCAAATATTTTTTTTCTAATATAGGAATATTCCCCGAATCAAATATATAAGCTACACAAAAAACAGGATGCCATAACTTTCAAAATATATTTCCAAAAACTGTAGACAATTCTCAAAACTGTTACAAAATTTTTTCACGTTTGTTTTCTAGCCACTGTTACCAAAATACAAACAATAAATAACATCTGCATCACATTACGTTAACTTTAAAAAGACAAAGATTATTATGATTGTAAATTTCGTCACGTTAAAGTTATACAGTATAGGTCGTAAATTAAATAAAATAAATTGACACGTACTTGTAATAATTTATGTTTTTTTTTATGAAAGCAATTAAAATGGCGCCTAAAACTCATAGTTCTTAAAACTGCATCATAAATTTGAATGTATCGTTGATGGTATAAGGAAAATTGTCTTTGTTTCGTAGAATACGTGATTGAAATTTAAAGTTTTTTCGGCCCTCAATACTTTTCAATTTTTCTCGAATTATAAAACAAATACAAAAAAATTGCTAATAACATTTTTTGTTCGCAATTTAATGGGGAACAACTTTTATTTGAAACATTTTTACATAACTGTTACCATTTTTTAAATATCTGCCCAGTAAAACAAAGAAAATTACGGACACTTCTCAACAAACTGTTAAACAATACTTTTTAATTTTTCTCCAATTATAAAATAGATACAACAAAATTACTAATAACATTTTTTATTCTAAATTTAATGGGGAACAACTTTTATTTGAAACATTTTTACAGAACTGTTACCGTTTTTTAAATATCTGCCCAGTAAGACAAAGAAAATTACGGACACTTCTCAACAAACTGTTAAACTTTAAAACACCTATACTTTAAGAGTATAACCAATCATTTCTCATTAAGGCTGTTAATAAATCAACACTAAATTAACAGACCCCAAAGCAATCTTCTTCTTCTTCGCTCCTCGAACTCTTCTTCTACCAACATACAAAACAAAAACCTGAAGTAACACTCTATAAAATACAATTTGGAGAGTTTGACAGAATATATTTATGACATACCATTAGCTTCATATATGTAAATAGGCGTCTAGCATAGAGTGGCATTTCAACCACTCCTAGTTCGACCTGCGACTCACCATTGTACTACAACTGCCTGTACAGTTTGTTCTGTTGTTGCGCTATTTCGAAAACAATGAGAATTGCTTGAAATATAGAGGACAGATCAAGAGTGTTTCACAAAAAATTTATATAGATTTTTTAAGTCAGAGATCCCAGTGCTTTTATGATCCCAGTGCTTTTATGATCCCAGTGCTTATAAGATCCCAGTACTTTTAAATCTAGTTGTTTAGTGTAAAAAATTTAAAAATGATCTCACCCTATTTAAAAACAATGAGAAATGCTTGAAATTTATTTGACAGGTCAGAAGTATTGCACAAAAAATCCATGCAAATTTTTGAAGTCATCCACAGAAAAAAGTTATGACAATTTAAAGTTTGATGATTTAACTTGTGTTCTTATGGAAAAATAATATTTGGAGGCTAAAAATGTCAAAAAAACACAAAAATAATATTGATTAATCGGTAGCTGGAACATTCATTAACATAATGTCGAAGTGCCATTACCTTTCAGAGTTTGTGTAACAAGTAAATACTACAGGATTGTCTACAAATTCAGTGGGAAGCCTGGCAACGTTGTATTCAGCGCGCGAAAATTCAAATGTGACAAATTAATCTTAACTTACGATTGGTTTAATTTACATTGCATTTAATGACCAAAATCATTGCTTTTTAAAGTTATCCAATGGAAAATTAATGGATTTTCTTATGTCCAAAGTTTGACAGTTGACAGTTGACAAAGTGATCGTTTGAAAATACGACGTTGCCACGTTTAGCATCGTCGAAACACATTCATAAATTGTCTTAAAAAAATTAATACAATTTCGTGTAAAATGTGTATTTTAATAATAAATGATAGCAATTTTATTATTATGTTTTTCTTTTGCTTGAAAGTATGTATAATAGCATTGGCTACAATTTTTATTTGAAACTTTTGTCTATATTTTCACCGTTTTGAAATTAAAATTTTTGGGAAGTTATGTGGTGGCCACACTAGATTCTAATACACCATTTTCTAGTTTAATATTTATACCTTGCATGTTCAAATTAAGAACTAGTTTTATTAATTCCAATTTGATGAGCGTATTTTTAAATTCCGGTTGATTACAATTTTTTACATTTTAGTAAATAGGTACATTTTTGTAATCAATATAATTTTTTACAATTATTTTAATATTTTTCAAGTTTTAAGCGGGAGGTTATGTGTTGGCACATCAAATTTATTTATATTTCCTCCCAAATTTTAGATAAATTATTTTGTGTCTAACAATTTTTATTTAACATCTACAGGTATATTTGTACCATGCTAAATTGAACCTGCTCTTACAAATAAGGGTGTTAAATAGATTCATATTTATAGGCCCGGTTTTAAACCGAATTTTCTCCTGGCCATAATTCAAACCCTTGTTACAGTCAAGCGGCAAATAACAGAAGCTTTAGCAACTAGCCTTGTTAGTGAAAAATTGATTGCTTTTGAATGTTTATTATATGGAGTAAAACTTTGATATTTTAAAAGTTTTTGAGATAATGACATGTTGTAAGTTTTGATATATGGGTTTTGTTTGTTTTTGGTTTAATTGTGTGGTGTAAAAACGGCTTTGGAAGTGGTTTTAATTGCTGGTGCCTTTGGGCGAATTAAGAAACTCAAATGGTCTCAACAAATTATGTACTTTTTTCTAAGGGTGACAATGGGCTTAAAAGTTAATTGGTGGATGTTTTATACACAACCAGCCGTCAAAATACGACCCCCAAACGGTTGTAATGATATTCAATTTCACGTTAATTTTGTGACACTGTTTCTTTAAAAACAGTACTGTAATAATGAATTTTGTACAACTGTTTTTGGGTAATTTATAATTTGTAAAATTCATAAAAAAAAATCTGATGTGTCCAGCACATAACCTCCCGCCCAATACTATTCTTAAACGGTACAAAATAGTATTTGATGATACAGAAACATACCTTGTTATTTGTTTATTTTCTATTTATATTTGAGAAATTTAATTTTCTTTCGTATATTTATTTAATTTTTTGACATATCACTAAGAAAACAGCTTTACAATCACAATGACATGTGTCACATTTCGTAAAAAATTGAAAATATTTAAATGTTTCCATGGTTTCTAGGAATGCAAGATTTGTGAAATCTAATTTCTTTATATTTTATTATCTCTAAATCTAATGAAAATTAATAAAATTAATGTAATCAAAACACATGTAAACTTAAATATTCTTCAACTTTCAAAATAACATAAATTGTTGAAAAAGGAAATTTAACCGTGTTTTTAACGAAAAACTGTTAAGGGCTTCAAGTAAACTGCTACTTCCGGGTGACCAATTTTATCCAAAATGTAATCAGCTCTTCATTTAAATATAAGAAGCAATCATTCACAAAATTGTATTTTTTGGTATTATAGTATTTGAGTTATGCGAGACGAAAATTACCGTAGACTTTACACACGCGCACCTTCACACACACACACACACACACACACACACACACACACACACACACGCGCGCGCGCGCGCGCGCGCGCACACGCGCACCTTCACACACACATACATACATACAGACATCATGGCGAAAATAATAAAATCGTATTGTAGGGACCGTAAAACGTGCTTATTCATTGAAAACTCACTACCCAATTTCTGGACCAAAATCAATACCTCCCTTACCTAGAGGTAGGCGGGAGGTAAAAACTGTCAATGAAACAAATAAATACAATAATTTGTCAATGTTTCATAAAACTCAATTTCTCAATAATAATGAGATATAAAGTCACAGAGATCAATTCAATCAATTTGTCACTACAGACGCGTTTTGTTCTTATTGGATAACATCCTTCAACCCCCCCCTCACCTCCCCCTCACCCCCCAACTGCTATGAAGCAAAGGTTTTGACTGTCCACAGTTTGGTAAGTAGAACTGAGAAGTAACATAATACTTATAGAGTCATCTACTGAATTTATACAGAAGTAAATGTAAAGTAAATATGAAACAAATACATAAATAAACAAAAATATTCTTCCTCAATAATTTCTTCTTCATCCTCCGCACAATTCTCAATTCCCTACAAAGTTTCGTCCCCCAACTTCGCGTATTTATACCTGGTAATGATAGGTTGGCCAGACTAGCCTGATATATTGGACAGTAGGCTTCGGACCACTCCCAGCCTCGCGTTATTTATTTCTGTTGTGTTCTGACACTTCTTTATATAAGCAAACGCTCAACACGTTTATAAAGAGGAGATTAAGTATGGTTAACTCGAGAGAAAGAGGAGAGTGGATGTATGGATGGAGCAAACGAAACTGGACAGAGAAAGTTGAGGTTATGTTGATGGAAATTTGCAAGGTTTTCGGTACACAAACTGTTTCACTGGATGCTGTTACTCGTGGGGTGTATTCTTCTATTTGCTGGTAATTTCCATGTGATACAATTATTTTCTATATTTAATATTAAACATAATGAAGATTTTTACCTCCCGCCTTCCTCTAGGTAAGGGAGGTATTGTTTTTGATAAAAAAATTGGGTAGTGAGTTTTCAATGAATAAGCACGTTTTAGAGACCTTACAATACGATTTTACTATTTTCGCAACCATGATGTATGTATGCATGTGTGTGTGTGTGTGTGGGGGGGGGGGGGGGGGTGCGTGTGTGTGTGTGTATGTGTATATGTGTGTAAGAGTGTGTGTGTGTGTGAACACGTCTAAGAATATATAAAAAAAATCTGATGTGGCCAGCACATAACCTCCCGCCCAATACTACTCTTAAACGGTACAAAATAGTATTTGATGATACAGAAACATACCTTCTTATTTGTTTATTTTCTATTTATATTTGAGAATTTTAATTTTCTTTCGTATATTTATTTAATTTTTTGACATATATTTCACTAAGAAAACAGCTTCACAATCACAATGACATGTGTCACATTTCGTAAAAAATTGAAAATTTTCCATGGTGTACTAGGAATGCAAGATTTGTGAAATCTAATTTCTTTATATTTTATTATCTCTAAATCTAATGAAAATTAATAAAATTAGTGCAATCAAAACAAATGTAGAATTAAATATTCTTCAACTTTCAAAATAACATAAATTGTTGAAAAAGGAAATTTAACCGTGTTTTTCACGAAAAACTGTTAAGGGCTTCAAGTAAACTGCTACTTCCGGTCGACCATTTTTATCCAAAATCTAATCAGCTCTTCATTTAAATATAAGAAGCAATAATTCAAAAAATTGTATTTTTTGGTATTATAGTATTTGAGTTATGCGAGACGAAAAAATTGCCACAGACTACACACACACACACATACATACATACATACATACATACATACAGACATCATCGCGAAAATAGTAAAATCGTATTGTAGGGACCCTAAAACGTGCTTATTCATTGAAAACTCACTACCCAATTTTCTGACCAAAAACAATACCTCCCTTTACGGGAGGTAAAAATTGAAAATTATAACCAAATTTGACAGCTTGACTCCTAGAATTTTTCATGCTCACAGCCATCACTGACTCATTAACTAGCTGACATTTTACATATACATAATGTTATTTATTTATATTATCACTAAAGTATATTTTTTATTACTTTTATGGTTTATTCCGCATTCGTAATGAAGAATTAACCATGCTGTGTGTGTGTGTGTGTGTGTGTGTGTGTGTGTGTGTGTGTGTGTGTGTGTGTGTGTGTGTGTGTGTGTATGTGTGTGTATGTGTCTGTGTGAGTGTGAAGGTGCGCGTGTGTGTAGTCTGTGGCAATTTTTCGTCTCGCATAACTCAAATACTATAATACCAAAAAATACAATTTTGTGAATTATTGCTTCTTATATTTAAATGAAGAGCTGATTAGATTTTGGATAAAATTGGTCAACCGGAAGTAGCAGTTTACTTGAAGCCCTTAACAGTTTTTCGTGAAAAACACGGTTAAATTTCCTTTTTCAACAATTTATTTTATTTTAAAACTTGAAGAATATTTAATTTTACATGTGTTTTGATTACACTAATTTTATTAATTTTCATTAGATTTAGAGATAATAAAATATAAAGAAATTAGATTTCACAAATCTTGCATTCCTAGTACACCATGGAAACACAAAAAATTTTTTATGAAATGTGACACATGTCATTGTGATTGTGAAGCTGTTTTCTTAGTGAAATTAAATAAATATATAAAATAAAATTAAAGTTCTTAAATATAAATAGAAAATATACAAATAAGAAGGTATGTTTCTGTATGATCAAATACTATTTTGTACCGTTTAAGAGTAGTATTAGGTGGGAGGTTCTGTGCACATCATATTTTTATCTAGTATATTTCTGAAGATACAGCAAAGTTTGTAAAATTTTGTTTGACAGCTCGTTTCCTATAACATTTACTAAGTTAGTAAGTTCTGACCCTTTTGTTTGTTGTTTAACTTGCTTAATTACTTTTATAGTATTATTAATGTATTCTAATATATTTTTTTACTAAATGTGGCACATGTCATTGTGATTGTGAAGCTGTTTTCTTACTCAAAAAATTAAATAAATATCGAAATAAAATAAAATTTCTCAAATATAATTAGAAAATAAACAAATAAGAAGGTATGTTTCTGTATCATCAAATATTATTTTGTACCGTTTAAGAGAAGTATTGAGTGGGAGGTTATGTGCTGACCACATCAGATTTTTTATACCTATTCCCAGTTTTCCAATAATTTATTGTTTATAAAAACCCAAATTGGCATAAAATTTTCAACTCCATTACAAAAGGTCCTAATTTTCTTTCAAAATCAAGTGTTGTATTTTCAAAGGACACACTTCACTTTAGTGACTGTCCATTGACCAAACAAAAGACGACAGTTGTGAATACACAGTTCTATAGGTGTTTGAGTGGTTTGTGAATCTTATATAGGCGACAAACATGCTATTAACAAACAAAAGAGGGTCATTCTATTGCGATTCGCTCTTCATTTGTTATGGGTTTCGCTTTAGACACCTTTACTGCCTCCTGGATAATTTTGACCATATGTAGGATTCGTCCAAAAAACATTTGGTTTTCCTCTGCTTACATGAGGTATAGAAATCATGATAATAATTTGATATGTTTTAGGGTCCCTACAATACGATTTTAATAGTTTCGCGATGATGTCTGGGTGTGTGTCTGGCTGGATGTGTGTGAGTGTGTGTAGATCTCTGAGTAATGGTTTCTCAAAAACTACTAAACTGAAAACTGTAATATTTTTTATATATTATACATTAAGATAGAGAAATATATTTTTTCCCGTGGAGTAAATTGAAGCACGAGGCGTAGACGAGTACTACAATACGACTAATTTTTTTCACGGTTCCTATATTTCAAAATTATTTGATTTGTAATTTATAATAGTTACCTTTGTTATGTTTAATTTTCTTTATTATTCACACTATTTGAGCACCTCACGATGGGAGAGAAAGTACACAAATCTCCCGCAGATATGGAATTAAATGTTTCTGTAATGATTTTGCTATCATGGAAAATAGAACATTTTTGTAACTACAATTATTTAAAATTCCTACTGTTTGACATTTACAACATAGCATTTCTGACGTCACAACAACTAACACTTTTAAGAACTGCAGATAATTTTTACCTCCCGCCACATCCTATAAGGGAGGTAAAGTAATCATGCTAAAAATTGGGTAGTGAGTTTTCAGTGGATGAGCACGTTTACGGTACCTAGAATACGATATTAATAGTTTCGTGATGATGTCTGTGTGTGTGTCTGGCTGGATGTCAGTCTGTAGATCTCTGAAGTTTCGGTTTCTCAAAAACTACTAAATAGAAAATTTTGATATTTTGTATATATCAATTGTATCATCTTTGGAAGAGCTGATTAGTTTTTGGTGATAACCCTATAACCGGAAGTGGTAGTTTACTTGAAGCCCTATCAAGTCTCAATAAATTTTTGTTATTAACGTTTCAAATAAATCTACAATTGTTGTTACAAAAAAATATATTTTGACATTTTCGTTTAAATCTGATAACCTGTACATTAAAAAAAAAACAAAAGTCAAGTTTGACAAATTGAATATAAATACATGAACATTAATTTCTTCAATGTATTGTTTCATAAATTGATTTCTGGACAGACTATACATCGTAGTTCACAATTTTTACTGTCTTCCAAGAATGAAGCCATGAGCCTGACTGTTGAAGACGCAAATGGCGTTGGAATTCTCGTGCTAACCACAGGGGTCCACCCGTTAACACAACCAATACCAGGTAGAAAACCCATAGACGCTGAGTCTGGTAAATGCGTGTTGTGAATTAGTGAAATTGGTTACTGATTTCTTTTGATTGTAGGATATTTACCAGGAGATTTCGGTTGACCAACTAATTTGTTTCTTATGCAGAAATCTTTGCTGAATCCAAATTTTAAGAGTACACTTCGGTAACTTTGCTGGTTTTTAAGATATAGCTGTTTTTCTAACAGCCCTTGAATTACTCTTCAAAATAAATTGCTGTACTTATATATTTATGTATATAGGAAATTTTGCGGGCATTTTTGGTTGACCAAATAATTTTTTTCTTATTCAAAAATCTTTGCTGAATCCAAATTTGTAGAGTACACTTTGGTAACTTTGCTGTTTTTTAAGATATAGCTGTTTTTCTGACAGCCATTGAATTATACTTCAAAATAAATTGCTGTACTTTTATAATTATGTATATAGGAAATTTTGCGGGCATTTTTGGTTGACCAAATAATTTTTTTCTTATTCAAAAATCTTTGCTGAATCCAAATTTGAAGAGTACACTTCGGTAACTTTGCTGGTTTTTAAGATATAGCTGTTTTTCTGACACACATTGAATTTATCTCAAAATAAATTGCTGTATTTTTATAATTATGGATATAGGAAATTTTGCAGCTATTTCCGGCTGACCAAATAACTTTTTTCTTATTCAAAAATCTTTGCTGAATCCAAATTTGAAGAGTACACTTCGATAGCTTTGCTGGTTTTTGAGATATAACTGTTTTTCTGACACACATTGAATTTATCTCAAAATAAATTGCTGTACTTTTATAATTATGGATGTAGGAAATTTTGCAGGCTTTTTCGGTTGACCAAATAATTTTTTTCTTATGCAAAAATCTTTGCAGAATCCAAATTTGTCCAGATAATTTTATTATCTTTGCTGGTTTTTAAGATACAGCAATTTTTCTTCCAGACATTTAGTTTAAAATCAAATTGTTTGCTCTATTTTATATTTGTGCTTACAGGAAATTTTGCAGCTATTTCTGGTTTACCAAATAATTATTTTCTTATGTAGAAATCTTTTTTGAATCCAATATTGTCCATAAAATTTTGTTATCTTGTCTGCTTTTTAAGTTACAACTGTTTTTTTTTCCAAACATTTAATAAAACACACAATTTGTTCTTTTACATTTGTAGGCGTATAGAAAATTTTCCAGGCACTTTCCGTTGACCAAATAATTTTTTTCTTGTACAGAAATATTCCCTGAATCCAAATTTGAACACCGCATATTGCTAACTACTTTAGTTTTTTAACTACAACTGTTTTTCTAGACAACAAACTTAATTTTGTTCCAGTTTTTAGTATTACATCTATAATAAATTTACTAGGCTTTTTCAGTCAACCAAAAAATTATTTCCAATCGCATAAAGCTCTGCTGAATACAACCAAATAAAAACGAACCCAAAAGTCATTAATATTTCAAGGCGCCAACCTACTAAACGAAAAATCTCACAGTTGAATTCATCCTAAAGCATTGTACAATTCAGTAAGTTGTTATAGATGAATAGACACACTTCTGCTGATCGTCGGCTGTTTGTAAGTTCTTTTATTTCTTTGACGGGTCCGTCTGTCAACTGTTTGTGGCGTTATTCAACTATTTACTTTCAAATTTTTGGGTATTCAACTGTTAAAAGTTGATTGTGAACTACACAAAAGTAAAGTCACTTATTTTTAAATTTACTTCGCATTTGAGTGTTGGAAATTTTCTTTTTCACGACTTACCATGGAACCCTAAATTTCATCTACTGAAATAGTGCGGAAAATGGGTTTTTTCTCTGTCTTTTATTTATTTGAATTGTTATTTATTATAGTTACCTTTGACTTGTTTAATTTTGTTTATTTTTTTCTTTTTTCCGCCGGGAGAAAAAATACACAAATCTCCCGTATATATCTATATGAAATTTGATGTTTCTGTTACGATTTTGGGTTCAAACAAATTGAGTTTTTCCTCCGGTCTTGAAAAATATATTTTAGGTTTTGTTCTCATTGTAACTAAGATTATTGAAATGTATTATTAAATATATAAAATAATTTTTCTCAAAATTATAAACATGTACCAGAAATGTGCAAATAACATACAAAAAAAAATGGAATAACTCTTATTTCTTTTTACCTCCCGCCTACCTCTAAGTAAGGGAGGTATTGTTTTTGGTCAAAAAATTGGGTAGTGAGTTTTCAATGAATAAGCACGTTTTAGGGTCCCTACAATACGATTTTACTATTTTCGCGATGATGTCTGTATGTATGTATGTATGTATGTATGTATGTGTGTGTGTGTGTGTGTGTGTGTGTGTGTGTGTGTGTGTGTGTGTGTGTGTGTGTGTGTGTGTGTGTGTGTGTGTGTGTGTGTGTGTGTGTGTGTGTGTGTGTGTGAGTGTGATGGTGCGCGTGTGTGTAGTCTGCAGCAATTTTTCGTCTCGCATAACTCAAATACTATAATACCAAAAAATACAATTTTGTGAATTATTGCTTCTTATATTTAAATGAAGAGCTGATTAGATTTTGGATAAAATTGGTCAACCGGAAGTAGCAGTTTACTTGAAGCCCTTAACAGTTTTTCGTGAAAAACACGGTTAAATTTCCTTTTTCAACAAATTATGTTATTTTGAAAGTTGAAGAATATTTAATTTTACATGTGTTTTGATTACACAAATTTTATAAATTTTTATTAGATTTAGAGATAATAAAATATAAAGAAATTAGATTTCACAAATCTTGCATTCGTAGTACACCATGGAAACATTTAAAATTTTTTTTACGAAATGTGACAGATGTCATTTTGATTGCAAAGCTGTTTTCTTAGTGAAATATGTCAAAGGATTAAATAAATATACGAAAGAAAATTAAAATTCTCAAATATAAATAGAAAATAAACAAATAAGAAGGTATGTTTCTGTATCATCAAATACTATTTTGTATCGTTTAAGAGTAGTATTGGCCGGGAGGTTATGTGCTGGCCACATCAGATTTTTTGTATTTCATTCAAAATCAACTTTTCAGACATTCATATTATCATAAAACTTATAAAATTCAAGTTTCCTAAACATGTCTCGTTCATAATATATTGTACACTTCACACATCCATCCTTCCATCCATCCTTCCATCCATCCATACATCCATACACACAGACATAATTGAGAAAATGTTTAAAACGGATTCAGGATATATATTTCCGCAAAAATCTCATCAGCGATTTTTCCATGATTCCAACATTTTTTATACGATGTATAAGAAAGTAATGATAGTGCTAACGCAGTTGTAGCTCAATGGTTGCAGCGCACAATTACAAACAACTCAATACAAGCTAGGTCATATGTTTCACGCTTTAGACCTACCCGTCGCATGGCATTTCGTGACTGGAAACGATTCGACGGAGTATACGAAACAAGCCGCCTGCGATTAGAGCAATTAACTCCAATACAAGGCTTAATCCATTAATGATAATTGCTGATACTTGATATTTGATTTCCAGTAGAAAGTTTTCAGTTTTACTGAATTTTCTCCAACAGGTTATCAAATTAATTATTTTTGGTTTTGATGTGTTTTTAGTGTTTTGAGTGTAGAAATTTTAGGGGGTGTTTTCAGGGGACCAAATAATTTTTTTCTTATACAAAAATCTTTGATGAATCCAAATTTGAAGAGTACACTTTGCTAACTATTCTAGTTTTGAAGTTACGACTAGTTTTCTAGAAGACACAATGAAATCAACATTATTTTCCGCACTTTTAAGAATTATAGGTTTAGAAAATTAGTCAGGCATTTTTGGTTGTCCAAATAATTTTTTTCTTATACAAAAATATTTGCTGAATCTAAATTTGAAGAGTACACTTCGCTAACTATTCTAGTTTGGAAGATACGACTAGTTTTCTAGAAGACATATAAAAAAATCAACATTATTTTCTGCACTTTTAAGAATTATAGGTTTAGAAAATTAGTCAGGCATTTTTGGTTGACCAAATAATTTTTTTCTTATACAAAAATCATTGCTGAATCCAAATTTGAAGAGTACACTTCGCAAACTATTCTTGTTTGGAAGATACGACTAGTTTTCTAGAAGACATACAAAGAAATCAACATTATTTTCCGCACTTTTAAGAATTATAGGTTTAGAAAATTAGTCAGGCATTTTTGGTTGACCAAATAATTTTTTTCTTATACAAAAATCATTGCTGAATCCAAATTTGAAGAGTACACTTCGCAAACTATTCTTGTTTGGAAGATACGACTAGTTTTCTAGAAGACATACAAAGAAATCAACATTATTTTCCGCACTTTTAAGAATTATAGGTTTAGAAAATTAGTCAGGCATTTTTGGTTGTCCAAATAATTTTTTTCTTATACAAAAATATTTGCTGAATCTAAATTTGAAGAGTACACTTCGCTAACTATTCTAGTTTGGAAGATACGACTAGTTTTCTAGAAGACATATAAAAAAATCAACATTATTTTCTGCACTTTTAAGAATTATAGGTTTAGAAAATTAGTCAGGCATTTTTGGTTGACCAAATAATTTTTTTCTTATACAAAAATCATTGCTGAATCCAAATTTGAAGAGTACACTTCGCAAACTATTCTTGTTTGGAAGATACGACTAGTTTTCTAGAAGACATACAAAGAAATCAACATTATTTTCCGCACTTTTAAGAATTATAGGTTTAGAAAATTAGTCAGGCATTTTTGGTTGTCCAAATAATTTTTTTCTTATACAAAAATATTTGCTGAATCTAAATTTGAAGAGTACACTTCGCAAACTATTCTTGTTTGGAAGATACGACTAGTTTTCTAGAAGACATATAAAGAAATCAAGATTATTTTCCGCACTTTTAAGAATTATAGGTTTAGAAAATTAGTCAGGCATTTTCGGTTGACCAAATAATTTTTTTCTTATACAAAAATCATTGCTGAATCCAAATTTGAAAGGTACATTTTGATATCTTTGTTAGATTTAAAGATACAGCTAGTTTTCTAGAAGAAACACAAAGATTTAACATTATTTTGCTTTCATTTTAGAATTATTGCTTTCATTTTACAATTATGTGTTTGGAAAATTTGTGACGCACTTTTGGTTAACCAAATAATTTTTCTGGTATAAAAATCTTTACTGAATCGATATCTGTGGAAAACGCTTCGATATCTTTGACAGATTTAAAGTTATAGCAAATTTTATAGAAATATTATAGCAAAAATAACTATTTATTTGTGTCTTGAAATATTTTGCATGCAGAAATTTTTCTAGCCACTTCCGGTTAACCAAATAATTTTTTTCTTGTACTAGAATTCATGCTGAATCAAAATTTGACGAGATAACTTTGCTAACATTGCTACTTTTTGAATTACAACTGTTTTTCTTCTAGACATTTTGATAAACATCTAATTTTTGCTCATTTTTTGGATTTCTATTTACAGGAAAAGTTCCAGACACTTCCGGTTGACCAAATATTTTTTTTCTTATATTAAAATTCATACTGAATCCAAATTTGAAGAGATAACTTTGCTAACGTTGCTAGTTTTAAAATTACAGCTGTTTTTCTTCTAGATATTTTGTTAAACATCTAGATTTAGCTCATTTTTTGGAATTATATTTGCAGGAAATGTTGCAGATACTTCCGGTTGACCAAATAATTTGCTTCTTATACTAAAATTTATTCTGAATCCAAATTTGAAGAGATGACTTTGCTAACATTGCTACTTTTTAAATTACAGCTATTTTTCTTCCAGACATTTTGATAAACATCTCATTTTTACTCATTTTTTTGATTTCTATTTACAGGAGAAGTTCTAAAGACTTCCGCTTGTTCAAATAATTTTTTTCTTATACTATAATTCATGCTGAATCCAAATTTAAAGAGATAAATTTGCTAACATTGCTACTTTTTTTAATTACAGCTGTTTTTCTTCTAAACATTTTGATGAACATCTCATTTTTGCTCATTTTTTGAATTCTATTTACAGGAAAATTTTCAGACATTTTCGGTAGACCAAATAATTTTTTTCTTATACTAAAATTCATGCTGAATCCAAATTTGAATAGATAACTTTGCTAGCATTGCTACTTTTTAAATTACAGCTGTTTTTCTTCCAGATTTTTGATAAACATCTGATTTTGGCTCATTTTTTGGATTTCTATTTACAGGAAAAGTTTCAGAGACTTTCAGTTGACCAAATAATTTTTTTCTTATACAAAAATGTTTGTAGAATCCAAATTTGAAGAGTACACATTGCTAGCTTTGACAGTTTTTAAGCTACACCTGAATCTCTACTATCAAATTATGAGAATTTTTCCGGATTTTGAGTTTAGTAAATTGTAAATACCTTCTAAATTTTTAATTATTAAAATTATTCTATACAGCTACACACTTAATCAAATATGTTAAAAAATTCCAAACCATACTTAAGCAAAACATTATTACTAAATAAATGTCCAGACATATCACAAAGATCATAATTTAAGTTCTTCTTCTTGAATGTAAAGACGAAAGCAACATCCTGAATATTTAATACCATCAACTGTTGGTAGAGTGTTTTCAAATAGATTTAATTGGCTTCAGAAGCGAGGAAACACCTGGATACTTCAAAGTTAAACCTTGCAGAAAATTGAAATCAAAATATTATCAGAAAATTGAATCTCTACACCTTTCTTTGGAAAGATTGTATAGATTTCGGAGTCAAGTATTTTGAACCAAATATTTTTCTGGTTAAATAAACATTCTTAAGGACTAAAGGTAACCGACCAAAAGGGCCTTAAGATAATATAGGTAGGGATTAGATCTTATAGATCAGTAGGCGTTCCATTATTTTGGGATTCAATGGTTTAAAAGAATTTTTCCAACAAAAACGAAATAGAAATTTAATAACATTTTGTCCATTTTTTATTTCGAATACAGTCCATAAGTTTATTGTATACTTCAAAATGTTTTTTGTAGACCTGTAAGACACAACTGTAAAGCGATGTTTTCCGTACTACTAATATTTCAAGAAAATATTATATTGTCTTGATGTACATTTCTTGTTTTAGAATTGATTTTTTAAACAAGAATTTATACTTTCTTCTCTTGATCTTTTCTTGGCAACCATACCGTTTTGTTACAAAATTTCTTGATATTTCTTGTTATAGTTATTTTTATATTACGGAAGTGGTACAGTAGGGTCCACAAGACCCCAATTGTTATTTTCTCCTTAACTTAGCAATAAATAGATTCGTGTATCCGTCACTAAATCGAGTAAATAGATTTATGAAGTTACTGAAAAACTAATACATTTAATTTAAAGATGTTCTACTGTAATATTGAGTTATGTATATTTCTCAAAAACAACAATTAAATGTGCAAATTGAAATACATATTTTGACTTGAACCCAATTTATTAATGTGAAATCTTTTATTTAGATATTTTCTCAATTTCTTGATGCTGAGATGTAATTTTTGGCAATCGTCCTTTGCTGTATCAACTGTTAAAAATGAAAAAGTTAAGTTTGAAACATGCATTTTTTTCAAGCAAAAGAACAATGAATTTATTTAACACCCTTATTTGTACGAGCAAGTTCAATATAGCATGTTTCAAATATACACGTAGATGATAAATAAAAATGGTTGGACACAAAATAATTTACCTGAAATTTGGAAGGAAATGTAAACAAATATGATGTGGTCAGCACATTACCTCCCGCTTAAAACTGAAAATATTAAAATAATTATAAAAAATTATATTGATTACAACAATGTACAATTTACAAAATTGTAATCAGCAGGAATTTAAAAATACGCTCATCAAATTGGAAATAATATAACTAGTTCTTAATTTGAACATGCAAGGTATAAATATTAAGCTAGAAAATGGTGTATTAGAATCTGATGTGTCCATCACATAACTTCCCAAAAATTTTAATTTCAAAACGGTGCAAAATAATGACAAAAGTTTCAAATAAAAATTGTAGCCAATGCTATTATACATACTTTCAAGCAAAAGAACAATATAATAATAAAATTGCTATCATTTATTATTAAAATACACATTTTACACGAAATTGTATTAATATTTTTAAGACAATTTATGAATGTGTTTCGACGATGCTAAACGTGGCAACAGTGTATTTTCAAACGATCACTTCGTCAACTGTCAACTGTCAAACCTTGGACATAAGAATATCCATTTATTTTCAATAGGATAACTTCAAAAAGCAATGATTTTGATCATTAAATGCAATGTAAATTAAACCAATCGTAAGTTAAGATTAATTTGTCACATTTGAATTTTCGCGCGTGGAATGCGACGTTGCCAGGATTCACACTGGATTTGTAGACATTCCTGTAGTATTTACTTGTTACACAAACTCTGATAGGTAATGACACTTCGACATTATGTTAATGAATGTTCCAGCTACCGATTTATCAATATTATTTTTTATGTTTTTTTGACATTTTTAGCCTCCAAATATTATTTTTCCATAAGAACACAAGTTAAATCATCAAACTTTAAATTGTCATAATTGTTTTTGCTGTGTATGACTTCAAAAATTTGCATGGATTTTTTGTGCAATACTTCTGACCTGTCAAATAAATTTCAAGCAATTCTCATTGTTTTCAAATAGGATGAGATCATTTTTACTTTTTTTACACTAAACTAGATTTAAAAGCACTGGGATGTTATAAGCACTGGGATCTTAACAGCACTGGGATCTCAAAAGAACTCAATAAACCCGTTACAGTTTTAGCTGTATACATGAAATACAAGACACTCAAATAATCAACTTGATATTCGACCGTTTATTCTATCTCAAATTAATTCTACACAACCAATCTAAAACAATTACGTAAATTACTTCGATATATCTTCATCGCTGATTATTGCTTTCTCAGCTCATAAATATTAAAGCTGTTCTAACATGGCGCCTCTTGAACGAACGTAAACACATGAACTAACCATCTACCATGATTTGATATGCAGTCAATGTATGTTGAACAGCATAAGAATACTTGAACATATTTAAGATAATGTAATACAGCCTACTCCATATACCAAACAACATAGCAACCAATAGCAACTTTAGTTTAGAGTCTAATGTTTGTTCTAGCATTCTTTCAAATGTCACATGACCAAAGAGGCGGAGCTAGTACGCTATGAGGATCGAACTTAAAAATAAATATTGGATATAACATAATATCGAATTTTACAAGGTGATTCATAATCTGTAAGGTTTAAAGTGTAGCACAATAATGTCAATGTAATGTGGCCAGCACATAACTTCCCGCCCAATACTACTCTTAAACGGTACAAAATAGTATTTGATGATACAGAAACATACCTTCTTATTTTATTATTTTCTTTCGTATATTTTACAATCACTATGACATGTGTCACATTTCGTAAAAAATTTAGAATTTTTATATGTTTCCATGGTGTACTAGTAATGCAAGATTTGTGAAATCTAATTTCTTTATATTTTATTATCTCTAAATCTAATAAAAATTAATCAAATTAGTGTAATCAAAACACATGTAAAATTAAATATTCTTCAACTTTCAAAATAACATAAATTGTTGAAAAAGGAAATTTAACCGCGTCACGAAAAACTGTTAAGGGCTTCAAGTAAACTGCTACTTCCGGTTGACCAATTTTATCCAAAATCTAATCAGCTCTTCCATATAAGAAGCAATAATTCACAAAATTGTATTTTTTGGTAATATAGTATTTCAGTTATGCGAGACGAAAAATTGCCACAAACACACACACACACACACACACACACACACACACACATATACACACACACACACACACACACACACACACACACACACACACACACACAAACATATACACACACAAACATATACACACACACACACACACACACACACACACACACACACACACACACACACACACACACACATATACAGACAGCATGGTTAATTTTTCATTACGAATTCGGAATAAACTATATGAGTACTTTAGTGACATTATAAATAAATAGCATTATGTATTTGTAAAATGTCAGCTTGCTAATGCGGCAGTGATGGCTGTGAGCATGAAAAATATTAGGAGTCAAGCTGTCAAATTTGGTTATAATTTTCATTATATTTTATATATTCTTATATGTGTTCTGCATGTGATCTCCATTAAATTCAATAATTTATTATCAAAGGTAAATAATAAATAAATTCACCAATAGTATTATAGAGCAAACATGTTTAATATTTTAGGTTTGTAATTCATGTTTGACCTATATCGTGTACTTTTGTATAGATTTCGAAAAAAATATTTATCTCAATTGTGAGACTAGTCAGAAAAATATGTGTCAAATAAAAATTGTTCCTAATAGTATTTAGCACAAAAAACGTTTAGAAAATTTTTTCGTATTTGTTTTCAGTTAAGAAGAAATCCCATCAAAATACTCACGTACACATATACGCTATTGTTAACGGTTGCACTGTATAGAATATTAATACAGACCACCAAGAGTATAGTTTAATCCCGGTAATATAGATGGCAGCAGCGGTTTGCGCATGCGCATATATTCATCAAGAAGTATACATATATTATTACAGAGGATACAGGAAACTTTAGGTAATTTATTAAAACAAGAAATGAATACAAAACAATTGACGTTCTAACTTTCCCTCTTTACTATAGGCTCTTAGGGGGGAGGGGTAGGGGGTGCAGTTTGATGGAGTGAACTTGTAAAATTTATTAAGAGATCTGCAACAGCAGAGCGTTGCCAAGGAAACATGCTAAACTCTTATATATATACAAGATGTATCTGGGAAAAAAATTCCTCGTAACTTTTTAAATATAAGGAATAGAAAAATTTTTTTCAAATAAAAGTTTTATTATAATAAATATACTATTTCATAACATGTACAGAATTTTTTTATAAAGTCAGGTTTACACGATACGACTATTAACTTTTATTACCTCCCGCCTACCTCTAGGTAAGGGAGGTATTGTTTTTGGTCAAAAAATTGTGTAGTGAGTTTTCAATGAATAAGCACGTTTTAGAGTTCCTACAATACGATTGTCCTATTTTCGCGATGATGTCTGTATGTATGTGTGTGTGTGTGTGTGTGTGTGTGTGTGTGTGTGTGTGTGTGTGTGTGTGTGAGAGAGCGTGTGTTTGTGTGTGTGTGTGTTTGTGTGTGTATATAATACACACACACACACACACACCAAAAACAATACCTCCCTTACCTAGTGGTAGGCGGGAGGTAAAATATATATATATATATATATATATATATATATATATATATATATATATATATCAGAAAGTACAATTCTTTGTAAGTAAAATACTTTTAAAATGACTTTAAATTGTCATTGTCCCTATACCTGAAGTCAGCCGACAGCCCAGTGCTGCCAACAAAAGAAAATAAACCCTGTATCGGTAACAGGCTCAAGTAGAGGACAAAAGACTGCGGCATTTGTCAACTGACAACCAGACTTTTGCTTCTGGTTTAAAGGTATTTTAATACAATTCATGTTATGAAAGAAAATATTTGTGTTTAATTAAATAGCTAATTGTTAAAGCAAGCGCTAATATTTTTATACACATTTATTTTAATACAATACAAAATCGAAAAACGTTCACTATCTCATTACAAACTTATATTATCTATTTTAAAGAAAACCAACTGTGGGTTATAAAAATTTAAGTTGCTCAGCGAATATACTCAAGTTAAGTTAGATTAAACAACGGCTCGTTAAATCTCAACAACGCATGAAATTAGCTAACTAACTCTTGACGTATGTGATTTATGAAACTGGTAATACGAGACTAGTGTTTACATTTGTGAAATTGACAAAATAATCAAGGAATTGTTATTGAAATTTGGGAACAAAAAAAACGAACGAATGTTCGGAAAGGTTTGTGGAATGTTTAAGTATTACAAAGCCTCTTGTTTTTACTTAGTATAGTTACCAACCGTCAAACCAAGCCCCCTTCAAAAATATTAAGTATAAAATTCATAATAATAAATATTCCTATCCTGACACACCATTTTCGCCTCGTTGACATTCATACATCATTTGTTCACGCAACAAACCACTTTGGAATTTGGAATTGAATACGAGTTAAATTCCTACGTTTTTGTTACAACACTAGTGTTAAAATGGCCTATTAATAACAGCTACATCAATCGCGGTCTGAATTTATAATAACTTAATTTTACAAAAAAATACAATAATATTTGACTTGGTTTTCTCAAATCTGGAAGGAAATACGGGAAAGTCTCAAATAACATTTTTTGTTCAAAATATTATTGTCTACAAGTTTTATTTGAAACTTTTTTCTGTAACTAGCTTCATTATTGAAATAAACATAAAATAATTGGCCGGTCTCAATTTAGTTACTGTACTGTAATTTTGTGTACAATACAAAATAATTTGGCTTGGTTTTCTCAAATCTGGAAGGAAATACGAGAAAGTCTCAAATAACATTTTTTGTTCCAAATATTATTGTCTACAAGTTTCATTTGAAACTTTTTTCTGTAACTAGCTTCATTATTGTAATAAACATAAAATAATTGGTCAGTCTCAATTTAGTTATTGTACTGTAATTTTGTTTACAATACAAAATTATTTGTTTGGTTTTCTCAAATCTGGAAAGGAATACGAGAAAGTCTCAAATAACATTTTTTGTTCAAAATATTATTGTTCACAAGTTTTATTTGAAACTTTTTTCTGTAACTAGTTTCATTATAGAAAAAAACTTATGAAATTGTTTTCCGGGAAAATTTAGTTTTTGTAATTTCATTGCTTTCCAGAGTATTTTACAAAAAAATGTTTGGGATAAAATTTGTACAGAATGAAATACTGCATCCAATAGTGTTTGATTCATTTATTTATTTTATTTAGTTCCGGAATAAATCAGGCTTAAAATTTTCAACTATTCGAACTGTCATATTTATGTTTCTGTTTTGTGTAATGCCGAATTTTTGTGAAATCAAGATAAAATTGATGTTTTAAGCTAGCAAAAACATAGTAAACGCTGTTTTCAACTATTCAAACTGTCATATTCATGTTTCTGTTTTGTGTAATGGCGAATTTTTGTGAAATCAAGATAAAATTGTTGATTTAAGCTTGCAAAAACATAGAAAATGCTGTTTTCAACTATTTGAACTCTTATATTTATGTTTGTGTCGTTAAAATTAAATTAAAAATTATATAATATTATCATGAAAAATCGTTGTTTTAGTGCCACTGGAGAAATACCAGTGACGTCACACAAACTTTAAAAAATATTTCGGGTAATATATGAAATTTTGATGTCGAGTTGTTACTCACTTTTTATTTCAAATATAAGAAGAGTTACGCAAAAAAGTTTCAAATAAAAATTATAGCCAATAATATTTCAAACAAAAAAGTTCATTATAAATTTTTTTGTATCTTCTTGCGTATTTGAGTAAAACACCCAAAAGTATAATAATTATTTTCGCGGTAAAATTTTTTTCCGCCGTCACTGGTCTACACGTCAGCTTCACACTAGGGAATTAATACATCGTTTTCCAGACAGTTTTTTTCGTTTTTTTATGTTGCCTAATTGTGTAAAATTCACGCGTTTATTTATTCATGGGTTGACCCCCTGTGGATTCTACGTCCCTGGTTTTTTATTTCTGATCACAGTAGGCTCCCAGTGCTTATGTTATTTTGTTGTTGTGGTAGTTCTTTTTCTCTATGAGGTCCAACGCACTATAGGAGATATAGACATATCAGAAAATCTTTTTTTTCTGACTGTAAGACGTGTATGTGAATTGATTTTTTATTAATTGAACATTTTGTTACTTAAGTATCTATTGAGTTTTGATGGGTCTATTAAATAAGGTAGTTTATTTAAAAAGTTAATTTGAGTTATAATTAATGAAGTTTTTGACAGCTCAACTCTATATAATGTAGCTAAAGAAATAATAAATTTATTCAAAGTTTTCTTTTATTTGTAATACTTAAATAAGTGAAAATACAATATTTTGCTGTATAAAATTGGAAATATATATTTATAAACAAGTATAAAAAATTCTGGTGTGTGTACCACAGTACTTTCTTATACAAATAAAACCAACAAAACACGTATGACTTGTTCCTTGCGTATGACTTTATTTTGACAATTATTTGATATATAATGTTTAAATTGAAATTAATTAATATCTAGTCATCAAAACTTTCTAACTAATAATAAAAATATTACTTATTATTACACATATTTGTGACACTTCACAATTATTTGACACGTTTGACACATAGATATTAAAAATGTTTTAGTTTTTGTTCCCAGTGTAACTAAGATTATAGAAATATATAATTTAGTTTTTCTCAAAATTAGAAACATGTACACGAAAAGTGTAAATAACATTTTATATTCCAAATATTTTTGCTAACATCTTTCATTTGAAACTTTTTTTCATAGCTGTTTTTATTTTTGAAATTAATGAAATTTATTGTTTTGTGTGTCGAGTAAACTTCCTCTTCCGGTTTTTCAATTTCATTCAAAATCAACTCAGCTCTTCATTTTTTCATGAAACTTATAAATTCCAAGTTTCGTTTATATATCTTGTCTTATTCATGAGATATTGCGCACACATCCTTCCATCCATCCATCCTCACACACACAGACAACATTAGGAAATTGGTGTTAACGGATTCAGTGGACGTCAAAATATGTATTTCCGCAAAAATCTCGTTAACGATTTTGTTTTTGTGATTCCAATACTTCCTTATACTTCGTATAAGAAAGTAAAAAAATATTTTATAGTTGTTGGGCTTAAATACACTTTGACAACACAACTGACGCGTCAAAGTTAGGTAACAGCCAATGAACAAATTTTAAAGCTAAATTAAAGTCAAGTTTAATTTAGAAACAGAAAAATATTAGACATAATTTTTTGTTTGGTAGTACTTGAAAAAATTCAACAAAATTCTACACATCCATCTATCTACATGAACCTAAACACACACACAGAGATATCATCATATGCTAGTAACCCTAAAACGTTCTTATCCTTGAAATAATTTCTAAAACTCTCTTACAAAATATAGATAAATTTTTTTATTAGGCTTACATACTTAGGAGAAGACGATAAACTAAATGTTTTTTTTTTTGTAAACGATACAAAATATTGAAAAAAGTTTCAAATAAAAATTGTAGCCAATAATATTCTACATCTTTTTTATTTTTACAAAATTTACTCTAACTCAATTATTTATTGAGATATTCACATGTCAAAAATTGCTACTAAAACCTACCAAAAATGCAAATAGATCAACTCAAAGTTTATATTAATTAAATTAATATTTGTTTTAATAAAACAAGTAATTTTTTAACAGTGTACCATTGATACAAGTGTTCTTTTTACGACCACAAAAAATTGGTTGGAAATAAATATAGATATCCATTAGTCCAAGTACCTTCCGTGATTTCTTGTAACATTAACCAAACCTTTCTTTCATTTTTCTCAGAATAAATTCTTTAAATATCTTACAAATGCTATGTGAGATGTCAGGTAAAATTACCAAATGTTACTAAACTTAAACTCCAGTTGACAACTTAATAAAATTGTCAAATGATAATTAAGTTAGTTGGTAGAACTGATCACTAATTGATTGTTAATTGGTAATTAATTTTAATTTGAATTCAAAGGTTTTAGGTGCCTTTAATGGGTTTATGTCAATAAATACATTTATACATTTGATTTGTAAAGTATTTTTATTTTAATTACAATTTTTTTTGATTAGGTTTAGGATTGTTTATTTTAAATATGAGACATGCTATAAAAAAAAGTTTCGAATAAAAGTTGTTGGCAATACTATTAGGAACAATAAAGTTTATTGAGATTTTTTTGTATCTATTTCCGGTTTTGAGAAATTTGAGAAAAACTAAAAAATATGTTTTAACAATCTTATTTGTTTTCGGTGGACACAAAAAACAATTTATTTATAAAATGAAGCTAGCTACAGAAAAATGTTTCAAATATAAATTGTAGCCAATAATATTTGGAACAAAAAAGTTATTTGAGAATTTCTCGTATCTGTTACCGATTTTGAGAAATTTAAGAAAATGTTAAAATATGTTTTAACAATCATTATTGATTTTGGTGGACACAAAAAAACAATTTATTTTTAATATGAAGCTAGCTACAGAAAAATGTTTCAAATATAAATTGTAGCCAATAATATTTGGAACAAAAAAGTTATTTGAGAATTTCTCGTATCTGTTACCCATTTTGAGAAATTTAAGAAAAACTAAAAATATGTGTAAACAATTATTATTTATTTTGGTGGACACAAAAAAACAATTTATTTTTAATATGAAGCTATTTACAAAAAAATGTTTCAAATAATAATTGTATACAATAATATTTGGAACAAAAAAAGTTATTTAAGAATTTCTCGTACCTATTACCAGTTTTGAGAAATTTAAGAAAAACTAAAAAATATGTTTTAACAATCATTATTGATTTTGGTGGACACAAAAAAACAATTTATTTTTAATATGAAGCTAGCTGCAGAAAAATGTTTCAAATATAAATTGTAGCCAATAATATTTGGAACAAAAAAGTTATTTGAGATTTCCTTGTATCTGTTTTCGGTTTCGAGAAAAACTGCAAAATATATACGTACACATTTTAATCATTACATGTTACAAAAAAACTAAACGATAAACGAAATTGTTGTAGCTCTAAAATTAAAACTGCCTCAAATAGTGTAGCCTAGTCTTTAGACTAGCTTCAGGGTAGTTTATTGTATCGAATAAAATTTGTTTCATCAATTTCTATTGAGAAATAAATAAATTAGACTCAAATATCTGTACAGGGAATATTAATTTACATTTTATACATTTAAAAAACTATACAGAAAAACTAAATTATAAATAGTCCTTTTTAAGAGTTTGTAATTGTCGGAAAACACTTGAAAAACACTGCGAAATATTCGTATTATCAATTATTTCATTTAATTTCATTTAAATAAACCGCCAGTATTCTAGAATCCAAGAGTGCCTTGGAAAATTCTCGCAAGCACTTGTTTATTAACAATCGACGCTTATAAAATGTCGCGCTGTAGTGTGCAGTGACGTTTGTGTTAAAAATCAATAGATCAATCGATATTTATAATAAAATAAGTGTGTAATAGTGTTTATAAAGTGTCCATAATACTTATTGTACAATTTGTTCAACAAGAATCGCATGTTTTTGTGGTTTATTTTGCTTTTATCGATCGCGGGTTTCAGTGAGACGAAATACGATTTGATAAGTGTTAGTTTACAAGCAAATCAGGCTAAAGTAAAATAGTTTTGATGTACAACTACAGCCTAATTATGTTTTAAACATCTTTTCGTAACAATTACGTTAATATTTTTATCTGTTTTAATAATACGCGTACTGTTCGACTTCAGTGTAGTGACTTGAACTGTTCCAGTGTATTATTGAACATTTTGGACTTTCGTGGACTATCTGGACTTCTAGCAGAGACTTGTAAACACAAAGGTAGGTTAATTCAATATTTTTATTATAGTTTAAAATGCTTGCAAAGTTTTACCGCGAAATTTGAAACATAAATATCAAATAAGTCATTTATATTATAACTAGACACAAAATCATCGAAATAGCTTTAATAAAAGTTGATAAAATTGAAAATAAAATGGGGAAGGGTCCCTTTTATGTTGTATAAACTACGCCACTGTGCTTCCTCGAAATTTTATCGTGATCAAAGATTACAAAACGTTAAAAGATGTTAATTAAGGATGTTGTATTTTGTTCAAGTTTTTTTCTTTTTCCCCACAACTTTTTTTATAAAACGCTTCATTTGTTTGATGTTCAAGTTTATTAGGTCTTCGTTTGTTTCATTATCTTGAAGTAATCTTGTCTTTTGACAGATTTAAATATATACAATTTCAATTAATTTCGAGAATTTGTTTTTTTATGGTTCTAAATTTAATGGGACCTAAAATATATAGTAATTAATTTTATGGCGGTATTTATTATTGACTAGCTCAACTATTCCTTAAACCTGTTTATTAAAATGCATTATTATATACAGGGTGGTTCATAATTAATAAATTTTTGACAAAAACTCAATAATCATTATTTTATGTTTCTTTTAAATCTGACAATTTGCTGCCATTTTATTTTTAAATTATGCACTCAAAAAAAATGGCATAACTATTTTTATTATACTTTGACGTTTAATGAATTGACATATACATGAATTTCAACGCCAACTAGTTTTCCAATTGTGTTTTATTTTTAAGTGGCCCTCAAACATGTGGACAACAAATTTATAACAATAAAAAAAATTTAAATTGTTTATTTAACTGTAAAATATTACAAGTTTCTATTTAAAACATAATTAATTAATTAATTTGTTAAAACTTCATTAAAGAATATACATTATTTTGGACCCCCGTAACTACATTTTAAATCTATTCCGTACATTTATGACACACCCTGTATGTAAAAAACATAAACATATTTTAGTATCTCTATAATAAAAAATGTTTTAAACGATCTCAATCTTTTAAAAATAAAAACTTTGAAATTTTGAATTGAATGCGAGTTAAATTCCAAAGTTTTTGTTACAACACTAGTGTTAAAATGGCCTATTAGTAACAGCTACATCCATCGCGGTCTGAATTTATAATAACTTAATTTTGTGTACAAAAAATACAGAAACATTTGATTAAGTTTTCTCAAAACTGGAAGGAAATACGAGAAAGTCTCAAATAACATTTTTTGTTCAAAATATTATTGTCCACAAGTTTTATTTGAAACTTTTTTCTGTAACTAGCTTCATTATTGAAATAAACATAAATTTATTGGCTGGTCTCAATTTAGTTATTGTACTGTAATTTTGTGTACAATACAAAACTTTTGACTTGGTTTTATCAAATCTGGAAGGAAATACGAGAAAATCTCAAATAACATTTTTTGTTCAAAATATTATTGTCTACAAGATTTATTTGAAGCTTTTTTCTGTAACTAGCTTCATTATTGAAATAAACTTATAAATTGTTGTCCGGGGGAATTTTGTTTTTGTAATTTCATTGCTTTCCAGAGTATTTTACAAATAAATGCTTGGGATAAAATTTGTACAAAATTAAATTCTGTATCCAAAAATGTTTGATTTATTCATTTGTTTTATTTAGTTCCGGTATAAATCAAGTTTAAAGTTAGAATCAATTTTACTAAAAACTTAATTTCATAAAAATCTGTTCCCTACTGAAAAATATCAGGTTATATGTAGTACAGCGGTTAGAGCGCGCTCCCTAAAGTAAAATTCAACTGTCCGATGCTCAATTGTTACCAAAACAAAACAAAACCGATGTCGTTTTGTCGTTGGGTGAGAGAAACAATGTACCTGTCTGCATTTCAATTGTTTGTCTGTGTTACCGCGTTCAGATGTTTCTCCGATGCTCGCTTGTTTCGCTGCTCGCTTGTTTCGATGCTCGCTTGTTTTGATGTCCAGTTGTTTCGTTTTATCGCGGCCGTGTTTTGTTTAGACCATTAGAGAACAATAAAAAAGTTGTTTCACACGATACAAAAGAAGTCAAACCCAACAAAATCGCATCAAAATTGCGGCGATGTTCAGCTGTTTTTACAGTGACTCAATTTAAATAACAAACAAAATACTTGTTAATTCTTCACCAACGTTTAGACTGTTCCCAAACGTTGTAAAACGTCCCGGTTGTGTTACATTCTAAGGTAGAATTCTCGCAGATAAATAGCTGTTTATTCTGGCAGGCTGAAATTTATTACCGTTTAAATTCAAAGATTGACGTGAAATCAGGCGAAAAGAATAGGTTGAGGTTATGTTGACCATATAATGTATTTATCCAAAACATTTTGGGAACCAAAACATGTGTAAAACTACCAACACAAAAACGCTAACTTCACTTTTGATTGATAGAAAAGCGACGAGTTTGTAAAAAGGTGGCCAGCGAAATCGCGTCGCTTCTTTTGGCTTTCTTCTTTTTATTGTTTACATTTACGTTTTTGTTTTTTTACCATGTCGCTTCCATTGTGAAATTCTTTAAGTTTAGCATTAAAATTCTTGAATTTTGTCAACTATTTGGAAGAAGCCGATGAAGATAAAAATACATTTGAATTTTACAAAGTGCAGCTGGTCACATTTAATGTTTCATAATATATTTCAAAAAGAAAAACAGTTACTGAAAAAAGTTTCAAATAAAAATTGTTCCTTACAATATTTTGAACAAAAAAGGTCATTAGCAATTATTTTGTATCTACTTCCGGGTTTAAGATAAACGCTTCGATATATACATGCATCAAAAGTAATTGTTAAACAATTTACTCTAAATTTAAACCTGATTTACACCGGAACTAAACAAGATAAATGAGTAAACCAAACAGGTTTAGACGTAGAATTAAATTATCTACAAGGTTTATTTAAAACTTTTTTTTGTAAAATGCTCAGAAAATTAGTAGTGCCCGCAAAACTATTTTCTCACACTTTCTGTTGTCTTTACTAACTTTAAACCTGATTTATACCGGAACTAAACCAGATAAATGAGTGAACCAAACAGCTTTAGACGTAGAATTAAATTCTCTACAAGGTTTATTTAAAACTTTTTTTTGTTAAATGCTCAGGAAACTAGTGGCGCCCCCAAAACTATTTAAGCTGTACCTTTCAAACTTTCTGTTGTCTTTACTAACTTTAAACCTGATTTATACCAGAACTAAACAAGATAAATGAATGAACCAAACAGGATTAGATGCAGAATTAAATTTTCTATAAGGTTTATTTGAAACTTTTTTTTGTAAAATGCTCAGGAAATTTGTGGTGCTCCTAAAACTATTTTCTCACACATTCTGTTGTCTTTACTAAGTTTCAACCTGATTTAAACCGGATGTAAACAAGATAAATAAGTGAACGAAACAGGTTTAGACGCAGAATTTATATCTCTACAAAGTTTAATTAAACTTTTTTGTGTAAAACGCTCAGGTAATTAGTAGCGCCCCAAAAACTATTTTCTCACACTTTCTGTTGTTTTTACTAACTTTAAACCTGATTTATACCGGAAATAAACAAGATAAATGAGTGAACCAAACAGGTTTAGATGCAGAATTTAATTCTCTACAAGGTTTATTTAAAACTTATTTTTGTAAATTGCTCCGGAATTTAGTGACGTTCCTAAAACTATTTTCTCACACGTTCTGTTGTCTTTACTAACTTTAAACCTGATTTAAACCGGAAGTAAACAAGATAAATGAGTGAACCAAACAGGTTTAGACGTAGAATTAAATTCTCTACAAGGTTTATTTAAAACATTTTTTTGTAAAATGTTTAGAAAATTAGTGACGCTCCCAAAACTATTTTCTCACACTTTCTGTTGTCTTTACTAACTTTAAACCTGATTTAAACCGGAAGTAAACAAGATAAATGAGTGTACCAAACAGATTTAGACGCAGAATTTAATTCTCTACAAGGTTTATTTAAAACTTTTTTTTGTAAAATGTTTAGAAAATTAGTGACGCTCCTAAAACTATTTTCTCACACTTGCTGTTGTTTTTACGAACTTTAAACCTGATTTAAACCGGAAGTAAACAAGATAAATGAGTGAACCAAACAGGTTTAGACGCAAAATTTAATTCTCTACAAGGTTTATTTAAAACTTTTTTGTGTAAAATGTTCAGAAAATTAGTGACGCTCCCAAAACTATTTTCTCACCCTTTCTGTTGTTTTTACGAACTTTAAACCTGATTTAAACCGGAACTAAACAAGATAAATGAGTGAACTAAACAGGTTTAGATGCAGAATTAAATTCTCTACGAGGATTATTTAAAACTTTCTTTTGTAAAATGTTCAGAAAATTAGTGACGCTCCTAAAACTATTTTCTCACACTTTCTGTTGTCTTTACTAACTTTAAACTTGATTTAAACCAAAACTAAACAAGATAAATGAATGAACCAAACAGGTTTAGACGCAGAATTGAATTCTCTACAAATATTATTTGAAGCATATTTTTGTAAAATGATCAGGGCTGCCATGATTATAACAAACATTATTATCATAATTTTAAAAATTTCAATTCTTCGGTATAAATACAGATTTACATCACCCGACAGAGACAAAGCGCAATAATGTTTAGTTCCCATCACCGCCGTCGCGATTGGAGCGCTTAATAATCCGGAATAATTACTTAAATAATAGCGCGCATCATAAAATGGCTACTGCGCGCGGCATTTCCTTAGGGGAAAATCATAGTGTAAATAGCGCTTTAGAATGCTCTTTGAACAAATAGTTACAGCTTAGGTGCCTCACAGTCTAACCGACATAATCCACAACGCTTAATGTACAGGGGGTTAGACTGTGATGATTTGCTAGTCAAAAGAGTGATAATAGCAAAGGTTATCACAGTCTAAGCGTTTATAGCGACATGAGACTGTGAGGGATTGGGTTATTTATATGCGAGTTGGAAACATTCTAATGTGTTTTGTGTTTAGACTGTGATCAACCCTCATTTTCGCAGGAATGTATCACAGTCTAAACGCCGAAGGGAGGAACGTGAGTGTTAGAGTTAATTTTAAGGGTGAATTTGTAAATGTACCCAACTATCTAATAGGTTAAGTAAGATATACTTGTCTGCTATTGTGTGATTTGGCCAGAATGATAGATGGCGTTGAAATCGTTTTATATAACAGCAAATTGGGGAGAGATAAATAGATTATTGCGGGCTTGTAACCACTGTACTACAACTGCCTATACATTGCTACCTCTTTCAACTATATCTACATTTTAAAAAAAATAGACTTGTTACATTTTAGGGTCCCTAAAATTATATTTCACTGATTACAACGATTAATCCATTTATTCAAAATCCACAAAATCGATAATTTTCAAATTACATATTTAGGAGCAATAGGGTCTAGTTATACACTATTTAGATTTTGGTGACAATCTACGTACCGGAAGTGACGTGAGCGTATCTCAAAAAATAATTGAGTTAAAAATTATATTCAAAAATATGTATAATTTTTGTTTGAAATTTTTTTTGTATTTTGTACATAAATTATATATAATATAAAATAATTTAAAATATAAAACTTATAACTTGTTTCTTGCGTACGAATTTATTTTGACAATAATTTAACATATTTTAAAACTGCACAAATATTTTTGACACGTCACAATTATTTGACAATATCAAAAATATTTTAGTTTTTGTTCCCAAACTAACAAAGATTATTTAAACATATGAATTAGTTTTTCTCAAAATTAGAAGCATGTACAAGAAAAGTGCAAATAACACTAAATAAAAAGGTATTTATTGTTTTGTGTCCAGTAAACTTCCTCTTCCGGCTTATCAATTTCATTCAAAATAAAATCAGCTGTTCATTTTATCATGAAACTTATAAATTCCAAGTTTCGTTTATATATCTTGTCTCGTATATGAGGCGCACACGGACATCCATCCATCCACACACACAGACATCATTGAGAAATTGGTCTTAACATACAAATATTTTTTATGATTCCAATATTTCCTTATACTCTTTTGGTATTTTATTTTCCCGAAATTGTGAGGAAAATGCAGTTTTCCTCTCTAGAGAGAAAACTATAAAAGTGTTACTAATATTAGTGCTATTTACAAAAAATATATTGTAAAAAATATAGATAAATATATTCATAATTTTATTGAAAATCCATATTTTTTTGCTATACTTTAACTATGTTTTATTTTTCTGTTTCTAGATTAAATTACAATTTGACAACTTTAATTTAGATATATTGGCAACACTGTTACCTCGCATTGCATTTGATAATCTAACTTTTGACCTGTCAGTTGTGTTGTCAAAGTGTATATAACACGAGAGAAAATCCCTCACTCTCGCTCAAATTGCCTCATTCGCAGCGCTCTTGAGGCAAAGTTGAGTAAAAAAATAAGAGCTATCCTTCTAGTTTGACAAATAACTATATTTTTAATGTTTTAAATAATAGTATATTGCACAACGAGCATGGAATGGTACTCATTTCCTACGAGTATGAAATGGACATTCCATACGAGTTGTACAATATACTTTTTCTACGACCAAATTATTTCAAAATTAATTTAATTTGAATAATAAATTTGTCCCGCTTTCACCATTCCAATATTTGACAATTCTAAATAAGTATCCTGGCAATGGCACCTGTACTGAAATGAACTGATCTATATTGAAATACTCACAAAACAAATTCATTTCGCACGATGCTTGCAATGTACCTCATATCCCTAGCAACAACAAACATACAATGAGCAGATTTCTCAGTGGTTGTAGAAAAAAATTTTTAGTAATACTGTGTAGAACAAAAAATGATATTTGAGATTTCCTGTTTCTGTGTTGTTTGTAGAAAAACGCCCTTTTCTTAACCGATTATCCGGATCAACGCATTAGCGAGTTCCCCTACCGTTGCTTAGCAACCAAAGAGAGGTTAGGAACCATTTTGTTTGCTTTAATACAGTTGGCAAAATTATAGAATATATTTTGCTACGATCCCAGTGCTTATAAGATCACAGAGCTTTTAAATCTAGTTGTTTAGTGTAAAAAATTTAAAAATGATCTCATCCTATTTGAAAACAATGAGAATTTCTTGAAATTTATTTGACAGCTCAGAAGTATTGCACAAAAAATCCATGCAAATTTTTGAAGTCATCCACAGCAAAAAAAAATTATGACAGTTTAAAGTTTGATGATTTAACTTGTGTTCTTATGGAAAAATAATATTTGGAGGCTTAAAATGTCAAAAAAACACAAAAAATAATATTGATAAATCGGTAGCTGGAACATTCATTACCATAATGTCGAAGTGTCATTACATTTCAGAGTTTGTGTAACAAGTAAATACTACAGGAATGTCTACAAATCCAGTGTGAATCCTGGCAACGTCGCATTCCACGCGCGAAAATTCAAATGTGACAAATTAATCTTAACTTACGATTGGTTTAATTTACATTGCATTTAATGATCAAAATCATTGCTTTTTGAAGTTATCCAATGGAAAATTAATGGATATTCTTATGTCTAAGGTTTGACAGTTGACAGTTGACGAAGTGATCGTTTGAAAATACGACGTTGCCACGTTTAGCATCGTCGAAACACATTCATAAATTGTCTTAAAAAAATTAATACAATTTCATGTAAAATGTGTATTTTAATAATAAATGATAGCAATTTTATTATTATGTTGTTGTTTTGCTTGAAAGTATGTATAATAAGCATTGGCTACAATTTTTATTTGAAACTTTTGTCTATATTATGCACCGTTTTGAAATTAAAATTTTTGGGAAATTGTGTGGTGGCCACATCAGATTCTAATACACCATTTTCTAACTTAATATTTATACCTTGCATGTTCAAATTAAAAACTAGTTACATTAATTCCAATTTGATGAGCGTATTTTTAAATTCCTGGTGATTACAATTTTTTAAACTTTTGTAATCAATAATACATTGTAATCAATACAATTTTTGTAATTATTTCAATATTTTAAAAGTTTTAAGCGGGAGGTTATGTACTGGCCACATCAGATTTTTCTATACAATATGTAATTTTAATAATAAATGATAGCAATTTTATTATTATGTTGTTCTTTTGCTTGAAAGAAATGCTTGTTTCAAACTTAACTATTTCATTTTTAACAGTTGATTTAGGCCAGATTAATTGTCAAAAATTACATCTCAGCATCAAGAAATTGAGAAAAAATCTAAATGAAAAAGATTTCACATTAAAAAATTGGGTTCAAGTCAAAATATGTATTTCAATTTACACATTTAATTGTTGTTTTTGAGAAATGTAACATAAATCAACATTAGACAAACACAAAACTAATAGAACATCTTTAAAAGTTTTAAAATTTTTTTAAACCGCCTCTGTATTCATCGTTTCCATGGAAACATAAACCTACGTCACCGTCATTTGTTTACAGCAAGCGCGCGATGCGACATTCATTTGTCTGTGAAACAAATGAAAACACGCCTAAATTTAGCCCGTAAACACAAGGAAATAAAGTCGAAAACTCTGTGACGAATTTTATGATAAGATCATTTTGATACAGAGATCCTAAACAGACACCTGCAAAGAAATTTCTATGGAAATTTTATAACAAGTTGCTGGAGCTTCATTACCTAGAGGTCTTGGGTTCAGATCGCGGGTAATGTCGTAAAGATATAGAAGGTTATTTCAAAAATGGAACTAGTTATGGAAAAATGTTGCAAATGAAATTTGTAGAGAATAGTTTTTTTAAGTGGACACAAAATAGTTATTTGTATAACAAGGCAGTAAAGTATAATTTTTTATTATGAATAAATTGTTAAATTATTAATTAAAAACATCAATAAATAGTAGTAAGTATGTGTAAAACGTCAGCTTGCCGTTGAGTACGCGATGGCTGTGAGCATGAAAAATTCTAGGAGTCGAGCTGTCAAATTTTGTTATAATTTTTTTTATGTTTTTATACGTGTTCTGCACGTGATCTGCATTAAATCCGATTAATTATTATTAAAGCTACATAATAAATAAATTCACCAATAATATTATATAGCAAACACGTTTATTATTATAGGTTTATAATTTAAAGAGTAAACTATTTTAAAACTCAAAGTTTAAACCTGATTTATTCCTGAACTAAATAAAATATAAAGTTGGGATAAACTGCATAAGATGCAGAATTTAATTCTCTACTAGTTTTATTTGAAGCATTTTTTTGTAAAATATCCAGGAAAATAATGAGAGCACTATAAAGCAAAACAGGCGATACATGATATAAATTTTAGTGTCTATGAGATACGCTGAAACATAATACGTTGTTAGGGGAATAGAGGGGGAGCGACGCTTGGAGTGAGTGAAGAGGGGGTGTCAAGGGAGAGGGGCGCAGCATCCCATAGCAACGACGCGTCTCCAAATCGATAAGCGTTGACTGGGGAATATAAACTCTCGTCAGTAATTTATGTTTTTTTTAAATAACATCGCTTAAACTTTCTCCCACTAGCTTCTGAAACTAGCCTTACCATCTTATATTTACAGAGTCTAGAGTTCTCTTACGAGTATTTTGGAATGCCCTGTATGTAGTGCGTGAATAAACGCAGATAAAAACATCACCGCCATTTTGTAATTCGATTTCGCTTGTTTTATTTTCTGCTCAATTTATTCGGATATTCCATGTTGATATATGGCGATATTCCATTGTTTTTATAGAGTGTTTTTTGGCAGACAAAACAAATAAATGATAAGTTATAATTATTATAAATTTTGTGTTTTATTTTACACATTTTTTTGTTTTATTGTTGGTTGTAAAACAATTGTTATTGGTCAAACTAAATTAGGAAAGCGTTTTTTTTTCTTTCGTGTTAGAAACAACATTTCTTTTACATGTTTACGAATTTCGATCATTTTCCAAAGCGATTTTCGAATTTACAGGAGTATAAAACGTGTATTATATTCAGGATTATGGTCATTAATCGGTTGGATGATTTGCAGCACTCGCCTACGGCTTGTAAATGAGTAAAGCAAAATATTAAATAGTTTTTCTCAAATTTCTCAAAACTGAAAGCAGATATGATAAAATTTCAAATAAGCTTTCTTGTTCTAAAAAGTGTTGCCAACAACTTTTATTTGAAACTTTTTTGCCTAGCATCACTCGCCTACGGCTCGCGAATGTGTAAAACCAAATATGTTTATTGAACATATTAGTTTTTCCCAAATTTCTCAAAACTGAAAGCAGATATGATAAAATCTCATATAAGCTGTTTTGTTATAAACAGTGTTGCCAACAATTTTTATTTGAAACATTTTTGCCTAGCATCACTCGCCTGCGGCTCGCGAATGTGTAAAACCAAATATGTTTATTGAACATATTAGTTTTTCCCAAATTTCTCAAAACTGAAAGCAATTATGACAAAATCTCATATAAACTTTTTTGTTTTAAACAGTGTTGCCAACAACTTTTATTTGAAACATTTTTGCTTAGCTAGTCTAGCATTTGAGATAAACCGAGTAAAATAACTGGCTAATTAATAGAATTACAAGAATTTTAAGATTCCATACATAATCTAGCTAATTAATATCTTTAAGGTAACTCTCAACAGATGTCTCTATCAAGCAACTCTTTAATCAAATCGTAAATTGTCGGAACGTTTCGGCCAAGTCCGTAATCGCTGGATTAATCTCCGAGTAGACATTCAAGTGTTTTCTTCGTTCTTAGAATTTAAGGAGAAATCAGATATACCTGTAAAGATATTCTATCGTGTTCCTTGTTTTGTTCACTGTAAAATATCCGTTGTTCTTTCTCTCGGCAAAGGTTAAAATTAATGTTTATGTGAATGGGCCGTCGTCCATCTTGTGTGTGTGTGTTACTATCAAGATGTTCGTTTGTTTAATGGTGTAAGCAGGCTGCTTTGACTCATTTGGTTGTGGTGTGTGCGAGAAACGTTGCTCTTTTATTTCGTTATGGTTTTGTTTTTTTTGTTGAGGTGGTATATGAGTTTAATAGGCAGTTGTTTCTTCTGTGTTGCACTGGGGATCAGAACTTAAGGCGATTTTTTTTTAGTTTCTTTTCTCGAAATAGTGAGGAAAATGTGTGTTTCGGTGTTACAAAAAATATAAATAAAAACTTATATTTTTTTTTGTCTAGATTAAATCACAATTTGACAGCTATAATTTAAATTTATATTGGTAACACTGCTTATAGCCTAACTTTTAATTTGTCAGTTGTATTGTCAAAGTGTATTTAAGATACAAATTGTTTTTAGAAACATGTGAAATAATGTTGTGTCTAATACGTGAGGAAAACTCTACTTACACTCTCGCTCAAATTGCCTCATGCTCGAGTGGGAAAAAGAAACGCTTTCCTCTTTAGTTTGACAAATAATATTTTTCATGACATGCTATAAAACCCCACCGTTCTTCTCCCGAAATAGTGAGGAAAATGTGTTTTACCTCCCGCCTTCCTCTAGGTAAGGGAGGTATTGTTTTTGGTCAAAAAATTGGGTAGTGAGTTTTCAATGAATAAACACGTTTTAGGGTCCCTACAATATGATTTTACTATTTTCGCGATGATGTCTGTATGTATGTGTGTGTGTATGTATGTATGTATGTATGTGTGTATGTGTGTGTGTGTGTGTGTATGTACGTGTGTGTGTGTGTGTGTGTGTGTGTGTGTGTGTGTGTGTGTGTGTGCGTGTGTGTGTGTGTGTGTGTGTATGTGTGTAGTCTGTGACAATTTTTTCGTCTCGCATAACTCAAAAACTATAATACCAAAAAATACAATTTTGTGAATTATTGCTTCTTATATTTAAATGAAGAGCTGATTAGACTTTGGATAAAATTGGTCAACCGGAAGTAGCAGTTTACTTGAAGCCCTTAACAGTTTTTCGTGACACAGTTAAATTTTCTTTTTCATCAATTTATGTTATTTTAAAAGTTGAAGAATATTTAATTTTACATGTGTTTTGATTACACTAATTTTATTAATTTTCATTACGTTTAGAGATAATAATATATAAAAAATTAGATTTTACAAATCTTGCATTCCTAGTACACCATGGAGACATTTAAATTTTTTTTACGAAATGTGACACATGTCATTGTGATTGTGAAGCTGTTTTCTTAGAGAAATGTCAAAAAATTTAATAAATATACGAAACAAATTAAAATTCTCAAATATAAATAGAAAATAAACAAATAAGAAGGTATGTTTCTGTATCAATAAATACTATTTTGTACCGTTTAAGAGTAGCATTGGGTGGGAGGTTATGTGCTGGCCACCTCGTCACAGTAAAGTATCCCTTTTGCTAATCATTTTTGTTGGGAATGTACTAGACAGTCAAACTAAAATCTATTTTCTGAACATTTTACCCATACCTCAACACTCTAAAATAATTGTCCACCTCTAGGACGTTTTCACAATTCTAACCTACGTAAAATCAAAACTTTATTACTCAATTACCATAAACACAAATTGAAAAAACCGAGCGCCATTTTAAAGTTGGCACTCCTGAGTATCCTCAAAAGGCTGGCTCTTCCCGCGGGATACATTTCAAGTTGATCGAAAACCGTATAATCCAGAAAAAAAATCTAGTCGCTATTGAAAATAATTGTCAAAGGTTTGGTTAGGTTTTCTTATGTTTCCTTTGTTGTTTTTTTGTCATGGCCTCCTTGAATATCGTTCCCTTGTTGGTCGTTCGTTCGTTGCATTCAATTTATTTAGATCGATCGTCCAAAGTATTGTTTTGGGAGAAATAAAATAAGATCGACTGGATTTTGTTGTTGCTGGGAACTCATTCTTCTGAATAATCGAATTGTGTGTTTTGTGGTCTGTATTTTTACCTACTGCCACCAGGAAGGTATAGGTACGATTTAGGAGACTTACGACGATGTCTGTGTGTGTGGATGGATGGATGGATATTTGTGCAGAATTTTAGTGCAATTTCTCGAAAACTACTGAACAAAAAATTATGATATTTTGGATTTTACTTTTATGTTTTACATATAACACAATTCTTACTTGTTTGGAAATCTGGTGTGGGCACCACAGTATCTTCTTATACAAATATTCCTTGCTTATGACTTTATTTTGACAATTATTTGATATATAGATGTTAAACCTGTATAATTTATTGTTCTCTTTGTAACTATGAATTTATATTAAAATAGAAATTAATTAATATGTAGTCTTCAAAACTTTCTAACTAATAATACAATTATTACTTTTATAATATTTCGCACGACACATATTTTTGACACTTCACAATTATTTGATACGTTTGACACATAGATATTAAAAATGTTTTAGTTTTTGTTCACATTGTAACTAAACTTAAATATTTAATTCAGTTTTTCTCAGAATTAGAAGCATGTACAAGAAAAGTGCAAATAACATTTTATATTCCAAATATTTTTGCTAACATCTTTCATTTGAAACTTTTTCTCATAGCTGATTCTATTTTTGAAATAAATGAAATATACTGTTTTGTGTCCAGTAAACTTCCTTTTCCGGTTTTTCAATTTCATTCAAAATCAAATCAGCTCTTCATTTTTTCATGAAACTTATAAATTCCAAGTTTCGTTTACATATCTTGTCTCGTTCATGTGATATGAGATATTGCGCACACGGACATCCATCCATCCATCCTCACACACAGACATCATTGAGAAATTGGTCTTAACGGATTCAGTGGACGTCAAAATATGTATTTCCGCAAAAATCTCGTCAAAGATTTTTTTCGTGATTCCAATACTTCCTTATACTTTGTATAAAAAAGTAAAAAACATTGCGCTTTAATAAATAATAATTACGACTTTATAAATTTCTAGATATTCTTTAATTATGAATGAAATACAAAATTGTGTTTCTTTATAAAACAATTCTTATTTATTATAGTCCAAAAGCGAACAGTACAGATAAAATAATTTTTTAAGGTTGTGAAAAACAAAAATAAATTTATAAAAAAATCAATACGATAAACAAAATTAAATATAACAACTTATACGGTAGATATGTGTACAACTAATTCAAAATACTGTGAAGGTAATAGCAGCCACTGTACTACAACTACTCATAAACTTATATTCATTAAAAGTGATTTAAAAAATGCTAATTTATTGTAGCAAATTTTAAAGCTATTTGTCGCAATTCTTCAGCCGAGCACGCAAGCTGAAACTGGAGGGGATGTTGGGCGTGTCCACCCCCCCCCCCCTTACACTGCTTCCCCCCCCTTCATCGCGGTGTAAAACAAGTGACACTCGCTACCATAAAGCACACTCGATTTTAACATATTTTATATATTCATTTCAACCTATTTATTTTTTAAACCCCGCTAACCAACCGTAGTGCTACCACTGCTTAACATCTACAACATTTTGAGAGCCGCTGTCCTCGTGTCAACAGATAAAACCACGTTTCCTAATTTAATTACAGTAAACTGAAACATTAAAATAACGATTTGTTTTTCTAATCTTTTCGATCTTTCCAATTTAAATGCGAGACCAAGGCCTTTGAGATCGCCTGTTCCACGATTTGGTGGACCAAACAGTTGAACGTCGACATAATTTACATGAGGTTGTACGATAGTGTTTTGTTATTTTGTTTTTGAACGCCTGGCAAATTGATTCAGAATGGTTTATACAAGATTATTTTATTTTATTTTCAAAGTTTTTGTTTTGCAAATTTCTTTATTTGAAATAGTTTTTTTTTGGCGCAAAAGTGACGAATTTACAAAACTGAGTGATTCTGTGAAAATTTATTTTGGATTGTTGCTTTAGAAAATTGTACATTACAAAAAAAACTATTAATATTTAAACAAATAAAAAATTGCATTGTTAGGAAAACTAAACGAAATCTTAACATATTAAGAACATTAAGAAACAAAAGAGGTTATGCGCAATGCAATACTGCCAACTGTATATCATTAAATATCTCATTTGGCGCTAAATTCAAAATGTTTGTTATTTATTTACCATAATATTGTACTAATATAATAAAATTAACATTTTTATATCAAATTTATTTAAATTTATTTCTGTAATGAATAAATAATTTGCAAATTTCCACAGTAACTAAATACATCATAACCTAAAAATATATTTTAATGGTCAACGCCATCTCTTAGCAGTTCTACCAACACAACATTTTAATATACTAAAACTAGATTTAGGCTATAAAAAAACTCCAAAAGAATTTGAATTTAAGATCATTAAATAAAATTGACGGTTAACTATTTCATTTTTATTAATAGTGTCCATGCGTTTTATGTTTATTGTGTTGGTAGACATGGTAATTATATTGTTGGAACGGACATAAAATCTATTTAGATGCTAACGTATTATACACGAGAAATATATTAAAATTTTTTTTTTTGTACAAAATATTGTTTGATAATAAAATTTATATTTAAGGAATTTTATTTTATTTTGTATATTTATTTAATTTTTTGATATTTCACTAAGAAAACAGCTTCATAGTCACAATGACATGTGTCACATTTCGTAAAAAAAAATTGTAGCGGAATCAATTATATATATCAGTTTTTTAGGAGACGAGCTGTCAAAACAAAATAAAAAATTTTGCTGTATCTTCAATTAGATGAAAATCGTATGTGGCCAGCATATAACCTTACGTCCAATACAACTCTTAGACGGTACAAAATAATATTTGATGATACAGAAAAATATAAATTCTTATTTGTATATTTTCTATTTAATTTAAGAAATTTAATTTTCTTTCGTAAAATTTTTTGAAAGATTTATTTATTTATCTAATGAAAATTAATAAAATTAGTGTAATCAAAACACATGTAAAATTAAATACAATTTTCAAAATAACATAAATTTAATCGTGATTTTCACGAAAAACTGTTAAGGGCTTCAAGTAAACTGCTACTTCCGGTTGACCAATTTTATCCAAAATCTAATCAGCTCTTCATTTAAATATAACAAGCAAAAATATAGAAAATTATATTTTTTGGTATTATAGTATTTGAGTTATGCGAGACGAAAAAATCATTTATATATATGTATACAGACATCATGACAAAAATAGTAAAATCGTATTTTAGGGACCCTAAAACGTACTTATCCATTGAAAACTCACTACCCAATATTTTGAACGAAACAATACCTCCCTTACCTAGAGGTAGGCGGGAGGTAAAAACCCCTGTTTTATCTAGAAAACAAATATATTTTATGATATGTAAATCTTTCACATTGTCTTTTGTCCATTGCTTTCAGCAGGCATTTGTTTAGACAAATGACAAACGGCATGAAAATAAAACCATTTTTCCTCCCCCTTGGGAAATTCAAACGCCTCAATCCTTATTTTATATTGAAGCTACTATTTTTCATATCGAAGGGAAAATTTATATTTTGGTTACGGAAAACACCAAGGGTTGATATAATAAATTGTTCTCACTAAAATGGTGAGGTTTCCCTTTGGACTAAACTAACATAGGGTGAGAAGGGAGATAATACAAAATGTATATCCAATTAGAGGGGCGTGGAAAAGGGGCGGAGCCCTATGGTAAGCATTTAGATTTGAATTCGTCGATATTACTGTACAATGAGTTTGAAATAGCTATTATATTTATACTCCCTTTGTAAATGAACGAGACACTTTACACAAAAATCGTATTAATTTTCTTAAGATATCACAATATTTTATAACAAAATCAGATGTGGCCAGCACATAACCTCCCGCTTAAAACTTACAAAAATAATTTCAAAAAAATTAGAAAAAATTATATTGATTACAGCAATGTATTGATTACAAAAATTTAACAAATTGTAATCACCTGGAATCTAAAAATACGCTCATCAAATTGGAATTAATATAACTAGTTTTAATTTGAACATGCAAGGTATAAATATTAAGCTACAAAATGGTGTATTAGAATCTGATGTGGCCACCACATAACTTCCCAAAAATTTTAATTTTAAAACGATGCAAAATATAGACAAAAGTTTCAAATAAAAATTGTAGCCAATGCTATTATACATACTTTCAAGCAAAACAACAACATAATAATAAAATTGCTATCATTTATTATTAAAATACACATTTTACTCAAAAATCGTATTAATTTTCTTGAGACAATTTATGAATGTGTTTCGACGATGCTAAACGTGGCAACAGTGTATTTTCAAACAATCACTTCGTCAACTGTCAACTGTCAAACCTGGGACATAAGAATATCTATTAATTTTTCATTGGATAACTTCAAAAAGCAATGATTTTGATTATTAAATGCAATGTAAATTCAACCAATGTAAGTTAAGATTAATTTGTCACATTCAAATTTTCGCGCGTGGAATGCGACGTTGCCAGGCTTCCCACTGGATTTGTAGACATTCCTGTAGTATTTACTTGTTACACAAACTCTGAAAGGTAATGACATTTCGACATTATGTTAATGAATGTTCCAGCTACCGATTTATCAATATTATTTTTTATGTATTTTTTGACATTTTTAACCTCCAAATATTAGTTTTCCATAAGAACACAAGTTAAATCAGCAAACTTTAAACTGTCATAATCATAAGTTTTTACCTCCCGCCTACCTCTAGGTAAGGGAGGTATTGGTTTTGGTCAAAAAATTGGGTATAGTGAGTTTTCAATGAATAAGCACGTTTTGAGTGTCTACAATACGATTTTACTATTTTCGCCATGCTGTCTGTATGCATGTGTCTGTGTGTGTGTGTGTGTGTGTGTGTGTGTGTGTGTGTGTGTGTGTGTGTGTGTGTGTGTGTGTGTGTGTGTGTGTGTGTGTATGTATGTATGTATGGGGGTGTGTGTGTGTGTGTGTGTGTGTGTGTGTGTGTGTGTGTGTATGTATGTATGTATGGGGGTGTGTGTGTGTGTGTGTGTGTGTGTGTGTGTGTGTGTGTGTGTGTATGTATGTGTGTGTGTGTAGTCTGTGGCAATTTTGTCGTCTCGCATAACTCAAATACTATAATACCAAAAAACACAATTTTGTGAATTATTGCTTCTTATATTTAAATGAAGAGCTGATTAGATTTTGGATAAAATTGGTCAACCGGAAGTAGCAGTTTACTTGAAGCCCTTAACAGTTTTTCGTGAAAACACGGTTAAATTTCATTTTTCAACAATTTATGTTGTTTTGAAAGTTGTAGAATATTTAATTTTACATGTGTTTTGATTACATTAATTTTATTAATTTTTATTAGATTTAGAGATAATAAAATATAGAGAATTAGATTTCACAAATCTTGCATTCCTAGTACACCATGGAAACATTTAATAGTATATTGTGTTATTAGGAGTAAATGTGATACTTTGGGTGCTGAGCATGTAAGTTTAATTATATGCGAAGCATACAAAGTCACATTTACTCCGAATAACACATGCTATTTTTTCTTCAAACATAGAAAATAGACATTAAAACATTAAAAAATGCTCAAAACTTCAACAAATATTCTGCCGTATCCAGTATTTCTAGTTGCCACAGAATAAGTTATTTTGTTATTTTTGGTCATTTGTTTTATTCTTAACTGTCAAATTATTGAATTACAACCTCACTATTTTGCATGATATTTTACTTTGTCCGCCGCCGGCGTAAATGTGTTGCCAAGGAGACACTTTTACGCCGGCGGCGACAATATTGAACTTCTACTTGTTGAATACAAATATATAACAACGTACTTTTATGACGTTTGAAGAAAAAAATTATTTTTTTACGAAATGTGACACATGTCATTTTGATTGTGAAGCTGTTTTCTTAGGATATGTCAAAAAATTATTAAATTAAATTTCTCAAATATAAATAGAAAATAAACAAATAAGAAGGTGTGTTTCTGTATCATCAAATACTATTTTGTATCGTTTAAGAGTAGTATTTGGGGGTAGAGGGGGGGGGTGAGGACTTCAAAAATTTGCATGGATTTTTTGTGCAATATTTCTGACCTAACCTCTAAATTTCAAGCAATTGGGATTATTTTTAAGTAGGATGAGATCATTTTTATATTTTTTACACTAAACAACTAGATTTATAAGCACTGGGCTTTTAACAGCACTGGGATCTTTAAAGCACTGGAAACTTAAAATAACACATTTAATAGCAATTCTCGTTGTTTTTGACAAATGTAACATAACCTAACATTATATGTACGAGGTCAAAATGATTGGAACATCCTGATGTTTCCCTTTTCTCATCATTCACAAATGATTAAACTCATATACTTTCATGTATCCAACTTCACTTAAGTCGGCAATATACCTTTTATCACAAAGGTTGTTAACCAATAAGTGCTTTTGCGTTTCACGTAAACATATTTTATATTTCAACACATCTTCACTAGGTGTTATTTTTGTGCGCATTTTCGTCACCAGCTAAACTCCTACCGATTTCTCGATGCTGGTCACGTGTAGTGGAGTTTACCAGATCATCCAAACGTCATTTGGGGCCAACGGGGCCAATTTTAAAAGGCTGAAAGCGTACTTTGCGCCTTGGTTGCACAGAACTGCTCTCGGGAGAGAAACCATAAAATCATTGTGATTTGAACGTGGTGAGAAACGAAAAGACGAGGAATAAGGCAATTTTTCTTAGGATAAATTTACGGCTTTATCTATTTGGGTGATGAGCAGATGTTTCTAAGCTTTTACGTAAAACATTAGACGGTCGGACAAAAAAATTGAGAGTCGCGTGCTAAGAATACCGACGGGTGAAGATTTACTGGGAAATGAATTCTAATAATTTTAGGTAGTTTTTTGATATTTTTCTGTCTTATTTGCAGACATTGATTTAGAAGCGAATTAGTAAGGGAGTATTTTGAGAAATAATAGAGCCTCTAGAGGTTTATTTTTTGTTTTGCTTGTAGTTCAGTGATCTGTCAATTTACCTGAAGATAAATTTTAGTAAATTTTGATTTTTCTGCGCATAGTCAGTTATTTGCTTCTAACTAATTTAGTTGTTATTTTATTTGGACCAAATAAATTTTATCTGATACATAAATACCTGCAGAATCCATATCTGACGTGATTATTGCGATATCTCTGCTAGATTTGTAGATACAGCTAGATATCTGAAGATATATTTTAAGAAATTTTGATTTTTCTGCGCCAAGTCAGTTTTTTGTTTCTAACTAATTTAGCTGTTGATTTATCTGGACCAAATAAATTTTATTTGATGCAGAATTACCTGTAGAATCCATATCTGATGTGATCATCGCGATATCTCTTCTAAATTCGAAGTTATAACTTGATATCTGAAGATATGTTTTAGTTAATTTTGATTTTTCTGCGCCATGTCAGTTTTTTGCTTCTAACTAATTTAGCTGTTGATTTATCTGGACCAAATAAATTTTATTTGATGCAGAATCCATATCTGATGTGATTATCGCGATATCTCATCTAGATTTGTAGATACAACTATGTATCTACAGATATATTATAGGAAATTTTGATTTCTCTGGGGCGGGTCAGTTTTTTACATGTAACTAATTTAGTTGTTAATTGATATGCACCGAATAAACTTTATCTGATGCAGAATTACCTGCAGAATTCATATCTGACGTGATTATTGCAATATCTCTTCTAGATTTGTAGATATAACTAGATATCTGCAGATATATTATAGGAAATTTTGATTTTTCTGCGCCAAGTCAGTTTTTTGCTTGTAACTAATTTAGCTGTCAATATATTTGGACCAAATACATTTTATCTGATGCAGAATTCTCTGTAGAATCCATATCTGACGTGATCATTGCGATATCTCTACTAGATTGGAAGATACAACTAGATATTTGCAGATATATTTTAGTAAATTTAAATTGTTTTAGTTGTTAATTTATCTAGACCAAATAAATTTTATCTTATGCAGAAAGTTCCGCAAAATCCAAATCTGACGTGATCACCGCGATATCTCAGATAATTTTTAAGCTACAAGTGGTTATTTGAGATATATTTTGAGAAATTTTGATTTGTCTGCGCCGGCTCAGTTTTTTGCTACAAACTAATGTATCTGTCAGTATATTTGAACCAAATTAGTTTAGTTTAATGTAAAAAGATTCACTGAATCTATATCTGTTGAGATAAACGCGATATCTCTGCTATGTTTGAAGATAGAACTAGATATCTGCAGATATATTTGAGTAAATTTTGATTTTTCTGCGGCGGGTCAGTTTTTTGCTTCTAACTAGTTTGTCTGTCAGTTTATCTGACCCAAATATTTTTTTCCTAGTATAAAAAGCTTCGTTAAATCCATATCTGAAGCGAACATCGCGATATCTTTTCTACTTTTAAAGCTACAACAAAATATCTGTGAAATATTTTGGGAAATTTCAATTTTTTTACATCGGGTCAGTTTCTTACGTTACAAATATTTCATCTGTTAGTTTAAATAACACAAATACATTTAATCTTTTTGGAAGTTCAGTATTTTACGCGTAAAAACGTTTATTTGAACCAATTTTACTTATTTACAAACAAAATCTTATTATGAAATTAGACATTTGTATATTTGCCAAGTTTGAAGATACTGCCAAATTTGTAAAGATAATAAAATTATTTTTCGTTGATATAAGTCTGGTTGAATTTTGAGGTATAGAATATTTATTTGTTGAAATATATATTTTTTAATTCATAAATATTTGCTGAATATATTGCAGAAAGTTACATTTAAATATCTTTGTTCGTTTTTATTCTAAACCTAATTTTCTAAACCTACATTTGTCAAACATTTATCGTATTGCAGTTTTTCATATGTTTTTGAGACAGATAATAATGGTAGCATTATAAATATATAGCTCATTTTTGTTCAAACAAGTAGTAGACTATTAGAGTACAATATTTCATTTCAATTTAATTTTTTCTGTACAAGACAAAACCGCGATTTAACAGTCGAAAGAACAGATTTAAAAATAGATATTTCGCGAATTCAAGAATTTTCAAGTTCCTCTAATATTTCTGGTGTTAAAACTCAATGAATTTTATGTTTTAATATTTTAGTCTTTTGTGGAATGCAGTGCGCATGTCCGAAATTTAATTGTGGGGGGAAAATATTTCAAATGAAAATTGTAAACGTACTGAATTATACGTGGATTTGAAAATATACCATTTTTGATATATCAACATCAAAATATGATTAAATATCAAATGATTTTAACGAAACTATGTCCTATTGTTAAATAAACTATGTAGATTTCATATTTTCAATTGGATTTAAATTATTTTTGTTAGTTTTTCAGATATAGGTTCTGAAAGTTAGGCGCGAATTATTTGAACGATCGTTCATATTTTTTAGTGTAGCAAATTTGTCTGTCAATATATCTGGACCAAACAAATTTTATCTGATGCAGAAAACCTTGCTGAATCCATATATGAAGCGAAAGGTATTGTATCTTTCATAGTTTTAAAGTTACAGTTAAAAATCTGAAAAGCAATTTTGGAAATTTCACTTTTTCAGTTTTTTAGTTCCAGATATTTTATCTGTCAGTTTATCTACACGAAATAAACTGCGTTTGATGCAGGAATATTTTCTGAATCTATATTTGAAGAGAGCACTATTGTATCTTTAATAGTTTTAAAGTTACACTTAAATATCTGAAAGGCAATTTAGGAAATTACACTTTTTCAGTTTTTTAGTTCCAGATATTTTATCTGTCAGTTTATCTACACGAAATAAACTGCGTTTGATGCATGAAGATCTTTTAAATCTATATTTGAAGCGAGTACTATTGTATCTTTAATAGTTTTGAAGTTACACTTAAATATCTAAAAAGCAGTTTTGGAAATTACACTTTTTCAGTTTTTTAGTTCCAGATATTTTATCTGTCAGTTTATCTGCACCAAATAAACTGCATTTAATGCAGAAAGATCTTCTGAATCTATATTTGAAGCGAGCACTATTGTATCTTCAATAGTTTTGAAGTTACACTTAAATATCTAAAAGGCAGTTTAGGAAATTACACTTTTTCAGTTTTTTAGTTCCAGATATTTTATCTGTCAGTTTATCTGCACCAAATAAACTGCATTTAATGCAGAAAGATCTTCTGAATCTATATTTGAAGCGAGCACTATTGTATCTTTAATAGTTTTGAAGTTACACTTAAATATCTAAAAAGCAATTTAGGAAATTACACTTTTTCAGTTTTTTAGTTCCAGATATTTTATCTGTCAGTTTATCTGCACCAAATAAACTGCATTTAATGCAGAAAGATCTTTTGAATCTATATTTAAAGAGAGTACTATTGTATCTTTTATAGTTTTGAAGTTACACTTAAATATCTACAAGACAATTTAGGAAATTTCACTTTTTCAGTTTTTTAGTTCTAGATATTTTATCTGTCAGTTTATCTGCACGAAATAAACTGCATCTGATTCAGGAAGATTTACTGAATCTATATTTGAAGAGAGCACTATTGTATCTTTAATAGTTTTAAAGTTACAGTTAAAAATACAAAAGGCAATTAGTGAATTTCACTTTTTCATGCGGCTTTTCAGTTTTTTAGTTCCAGATGTTTTATCTGTCAGTTTATTTGAACCAAACAAATTTTATTTGACGCAGTAGACTTCATTTTATTTAGATTCATTTGTTCGATCATAATATTTAAATAGCATTACAAGAAACATAACATAATCATTTTAATTATATCGTTTTGATAAGATATTTTTATTCGTGATTAATATATTAATTACTATAGTGTATTCTTTACTAATTAGGCTATTTGCAAGTTGTTTAATGAGGTCGGAAAGTTCAAGATATCCGGTATTAATTTTGTATAAACACTGACCTCTGTCCTTTGATAAAGCTGAATGGATCGTTTTGAAATTATCAATTTTATTATTTCATGTTTTGAAATTGTATACTGTTGTTGCAAAATGGTTAGAGCGCCTGAACCAAAAGCGAATAAAGGTTTGAACGACCGTAACGAAATAATTAAAATTAATTATTGTGAGTGACATTTATTATGTTTTTGAAACAAGTCATATTTGATTATTTCGTAACATGATAGACCAGTAAATCATTTTTAAAATAATTTATTTTGACATATTATAAACGTAGTTGATTAAAAATATATTTCGATTTTTCTCTAAAACGCTTCTTTTTTACCTCCAACCTTTAGGTTATCTCTGTGTGTGTGTGTGTGTGTGTGTGTGTGTGTGTGTGTGTGTGTGTGTGTGTGTGTGTATGTATGTATGTATGTATGTATGTATGTATGTATGTATGTATGTATGTATGTATGTATGTATGTATGTATGTATGTATGTATGTATGTATGTATGTATGTATGTATGTATGTATGTGTGTATGTGTATGTGTGTGTGTAGTCTGTGGCAATTTTTTCGTCTCGCATAACTCAAATACCATAATACCAAAAAATACAATTTTGTGTATTTTTGCTTCTTATATTTAAATGAAGAGCTGATTAGATTTTGGATAAAATTGGTCAACCGGAAGTAGCAGTTTACTTGAAGCCCTTAACAGTTTTTCGAAACACGGTTAAATTTCCTTTTTCAACAATTTATATTATTTTGAAAGTTGAAGAATATTTAATGTTACATGTGTTTTGATTAATTTTATTAATTTTCATTAGATTTAGAGATAATAAAATATAAAGAAATTAGATTTTATAAATCTTGTATTCTTTGTACACCATGGAAACATATAAAAACTTTTTTACGAAATGTGACACATGTCAATTTGATTGTGAAGCTGTTTTCTTAATGAAATGTCAAAAATTAAATAAATATACGATAGAAAATTAACAAATAATATTTTGTACCGTTTAAGAGTAGTATTGGACGGATGGACACATCAGCGAATGAGGCAATACAAGCGAGAGTGGAAGAAGCGTTTTCCTCTTGTATTAGACACAACATTTTTTCATGACTTTGACAACACAACACAGAACTGACACGTCAAAAGTTAGGTAGTTAGGTTGCTAGATTCTACAGTGTTGCCAATGCACCAATATAAATTCAAGTTGTCAAAATTAATTTAAAAAAAAAAACATATACGACATAATTGTAAGATAATTTATTTTTTACATTTTTCTCTCTAGAGAGGAAACACAAATTTTTCTCACTATTTCGGGAGAAGAAATGCGATGTGCAAATATATAATTGCCAACATTTTTTTTTATAGTTGAGATAAATTCAATTAAAAATTAGGGTGAAATTTCCAACAGATCATTTCCGCTTCCGTTATATATACAAAGGGTCCAGGGTTCATACCCGTCACGGGTAATTGCTTTGATCGGTGGTGTACAACTTAATCTGATTATAGTAAGTTACCCTCTATGTATAGATGTCTCTCTTTTCCTATTGCGAATTATAGTGCTATCTCTGTTTAGTGATATATCTATTTCCCCTACTGTTTTCATATTGTGGTACGTGTTTTCTAGTGACATCTGTTATTCTAGGCATGCACTTATTAGCTAGAAAATATTCTAGACATTAAGTTTTGAAGTTGACAACGATTTTATCTAAAAAAAAAATTTTGGTTTCATATTACATGTTGTTTCACTTTCTAAATGGGGTTTTTTTTTGGAAAGGTCCCGCCCTTGGTGACATCAGCCATATATTTTACGAGAAAGGGTCTAATTTTTAGGGCGGAGTACTTTTAATAGCTTAAATATGCGTAGAAATATTTTAAAATGCGATAAAATAACAAAATTTTGCAGTTATTTTTAACATTGAAAGCTACAGAAAAATGTATCAAATAAAATTATTTACAACGAAATTTGGAACATCAAAAGTCGATAATGAATAGGTAGTTATATCACGAGTGCTAAGAATTTAATCGATTAAATTTGACATGCTTATAAAGTGTTTGAGTACATAATAATTTGAAAAAATCCCGAGACCGCAGGTTGAGGGATTTTATCTTAAATTATTATGTACGATAACACTTTTTTAAAAGCAAAATTTTATCAATAAGCTAGACATCAAATTTAATCGATTCAATTCTTTAGCACGAGGGGTATATGTCAAGATTATTTCATGAATTCATAGCATAAACTTTAATACTTGCCGAAGAAATTGTACTAAAACGTTGATTTTGACACATTTTCACATAAATAAATTGGTACACACATAAACAAAAATCACCATAAAATTATGTTGTTATATTGTAACTATAGCAAATTGTTTGTTTTTTTTTTTTTTACTTGTCAAATAAATGTCAAAAATTAGTAAATAAAAGTAGCTTGAATTGAAAAATTCAGCATGTTTAAAGACATAGAATACCAGTAAAGGTAAAGAACATGTAAGTATATTGCTTCTGCAACTAATTATCCGGCTAAATATGCCTTCAAAATGTTCAAAATTTGCATATAAAAGCTAGCTTCAATTTAATCGCGAATAAACAGCATGCTGCTTTATCTAAAATGCACACAATGGAAAATGAGACATTCTGATTGGTCAAATTAGTAATGAGTGAAATAATCAAGTATTCAATATTATTAGGTTAGCCAAAATAATAGCTAAAGTTAACTTTACAGACTCGTCAAACTTGAATTACAAACCTAAAATGGTAAACATGTTTGCTCTATAATATTATTGGTGAATTTATTTATTGTTTACCTTTGATAATAATTTATCGGATTTAATGCATATTACATGCAGAACACGTCTAAAAATATATAAAAAAAATATTGAAAATTATAATCAAATTTGACAGCTTGATTCCTAGTAATTTTCATGCTCACAGCCATCACTGCCTCATTAGCAAGCTGATGTTTTACAAATACATAAAGCTATTTATTTATAACAATTTCGAAAAAAAATTATTGTATACCTTAACAATAAAGTATTTTTTATTACTTATACGCTTCCGTATTTATAATAAAAAATTATACTTTAGTTCCTTGCTATACAAATAACTATTATACTATCTGGAATCAAAATATAACGAAAATTAGAACTCTTAAAACCATGAGTGCCATGAAATAATAAAATAAATGTTAATCAAGTGTTTAATACATTTAATACATTATTATCGATCAATATTTTGCTCAAAAAACCATTTCACTATATCTAATACTTCTTCCAAATTATTTTAGGGCCCCAAATGTGATTTGGGAAAAAAAACTCGTAAAATATCAAAGTTTCCCAGCCTGTAACTCAAAAACTAAGCGAGATATCGAGTCGCGCTCAAAGGCATTGAACTTCCCACGCCCCAAATACCCTAAAACCAAATTTTCAAAAAATGTCGAAAAAAAATTTTTTTGAAAATTTTTCCAAATCCGAAAATTTTTGATTATCAATAACTCAAAATCTAGGCAAGATACGAGGTTGCGGAGCACACCGTTAGATTGGGCCCGTCGAGTTACATATTGGTGTCAAGTTTTATTAAAATATTTTGACGGGTTTAGATTTTACAAGGAAAATTCAAAAAACGTCAAATTTTCCAATGCATATGCCTTCAAAATTTTTGGCCGAAAAAATAAAAAGTCTCAGAATTGGATGAAAATTGGGTTGTTGGGTATTTGAGGTATTGAGATTTCAGAACTGGCGGCCGTTTTGAGATATCTCATTTAGTTTCCAAGATATCGAGCACCGTTTTTTAAATTTTCACCTATTTTGACCATCTTTCAGAACTTTTGCTCTAACTATTTTTTCAGTCAACATAAATCAATAAAATTACACAAGCTTATGGGGAAATCCATGCTGAATCTAACGGTGTAGTCCGCAAGTCCATACCTAGTCCAGTTTTTGACCTACAGTTGAATTTGTCCAGACATTTTTGACAAAAGTTCTGTAAACTTGAGATTTTGCTCAAAAATAAAATGTTTCAGAACTGCATGAAAATTTGGTAATAGAGTAATTAGCACATGGAGATTTCAGAACTGGCGTCCATTTTGAGATATCTCTTCTAGTTTCTGAGATTTCGACTTGGAGATTTGAGAATTTGTCAAATTTTTTAATATTTATTTTTGTGTATTTATTTTTGATCAGAAATTGACACTTAAAATCAAACACTGATTGAAACTTATTAAAGATCAAACTAATAACTTTTAATTGATATATTTTTGATGGTTTATTCTATATTCGTAATAAAAAAATTATACTTTAGTGCCTAGATATATAAACTGTTATATTTTTAAATCTTCTACTTTTGGCTATAAAAATATGTTCCAATTATATTGAGTTAATTTCATTTATTGCACCGAAAATATTTTACTGTAAACATATTATGGTTCAAAACGTATTTTTGTCTCCCCTATAAATATATAAAATTATAGCAAGCAGTTGACAGAAGCAATAAGCAATGTTTATTATTTATCTCGAAGATGATTCCAGTTAACTTTAAGATAAAATTATCTGCTTTTAAGCTTTCAACAGGATTCAATTTGCTACTACGTTTACATAGAGACCAGTCGGTTTAATTTTACTGGCAGTGGAATACAAAATTTATATTTGAAATAGCGTGTTTCAAAACTTATAAATATTTTATTTGTTTTAATTTATAAATGGTATGAAATATACAAAATGTTTTAAATTAAAATTATAGTATAACATAATCTGATGTGGCCAGCACATAACCTCCCGCCCAATACTACTCTTAAACGGTACAAAATAGTATTTGATGATACAGAAACATACTTTGTTATTTGTTTATTTTCTATTTATATTTGATAAATTTAATTTTCTTTCGCATATTTATTTATTTTTTTGACATTTCACTAAGAAAACAGCTTCACAATCAAAATGACATGTGTCACATTTCGCAAAAAATTTAAAATTTTTAAATGTTTCCATGGTGTACTAGGAATGCAAGATTTGTGAAATCTAATTTCTTTATATTATATTATCTCTAAATCTAATGTAAATTAATAAAATTAGTGTAATCAAAACACATGTAAAATTAAATATTCTACAACTTTCAAAATAACATAAAATGTTGAAAAAGGAAATTTAACCGTGTCACGAAAAACTGTTAAGGGCTTCAAGTAAACTGCTACTTCCGGTTGACCAATTTTATCCAAAATCTAATCAGCTCTTCATTTGAATATAAGAAGCAATAATTCACAAGATTGTATTTTTTGGTATTATAGTATTTGGGTTATGCGAGACGAAAAAATTGCCACAGACTACACACACACACACACACACACACACACACACACACACCCACATACATACATACATACATACATACATACATACACACAGACATCATGGTTGCGAAAATAGTAAAATCGTATTGTAGGGACCCTAAAACGTGCTTATTCATTGAGAACTCTCTACCCAATTTTTTGACCAAAATAATACCTCCCTTACCTAGAGGCAGACGGGAGGTAAAAGTACAATTTTGTGTATTTTTTTTTCTTATATTTATATGAAAAACTGATTATATTTTGGGTGAAATTGGTCAACCGGAAGTAGCAGTTTACTACCCTTAATATTTTTCCGAGAAAAACTGGATTAAATGTAATTTTTCAACAATTTTTGTTATTTTGAAAATTGCACAATATTTAATTTTATTACTTTTCATTAGATTTAGAGATAATAATTAAATTTTGTTTATATTACGAATTGTGACACATGTCAAAGTGATTGTGTAGCTGTTTTCTTAGTGAAATGTCAAAATATTAAATAAATTAAATTTCTTAAATATAAATAGAAAATAAACAAATAAGAAAATATTTTTCTGTATCATCAAATACTATTTTGTACTGTTTAATAGTTGTATCATGCGGGAAGTTATGTGTTTATACATTTTTATTTGACAGTTTTTTTCTGTAGCTACTTTCATATAAGACATAAACTTATAATTATATTTCGTTTTCATATAAAGTATATTTTTATAGCCAGCATATAAACAATATATTTCAGCCGGTCCCAACAAAATGAGTTTCAAGTAACCGCTCTCAAACAGAAGCCGTGTTTACACAATACAAGCCTAGTTTTCTATCAAAACATCGGATAAGTTCGTCATAATGTAATATGAAAACGGTACGCTATGATTTACTTTCATGTTTACCAAGATGTTGTGTGTTATTATTATTGTTATAAATAAAAATTACTCACTAGTGACTTTTCTCAAAATTACACCCAATAGTGGGTCATATGTTACTTATTTAAAATCGTTATAGTTATGGAGCATTTATTGAGAGGTGTTGGATAAAATAATAATTAATTAAATGTATTACCCGCCCGTAAAATTTTGTACAATATCATGAAACCTAGAGGAGATCTGCAACTGCGGATCTCAAAAATCGATTCTACGGAAAATTTTACGTTGGTATGGAAAAAAAATTCAACTTTCTACGACTTGTATTATTTAAAATAATTTAATATAATATAATGTATTCTATTTGTACTTTGCCCCTATAATTTTTTACAATATTTAGAAAACTAGAGGAGATCTGCAACTGCGGATCTAAATATTGGATTCTACGGAAAATTTTACATCGGTATGGAAAAAAAATTCAACTTTCTACGGCTAGTATTATCTAAAATAATTAATTAATTAAATATGAAATGTATTCTATATGTACTGTTACCAACCCTTTAAGTTTTCTGCAATATCTTGAGAACTAGAGGAGATCTGCAACTGCGGATCTAAATATTGGATTCTACGGAAAATTTTACATCGGTATGGGGAAAAAATCCAACTTTCTACGGCTAGTATTATTTAAAATAATTAATTAATTAAATACGAAATGTATTCTATATGTACTGTCACCAACCCTTTAAATTTTCTACAATATCTCGAAAACTAGAGGAGATCTGCAACTGCGGATCTCAAAATTGGAATCTACGGAAAATTCTACATCGATTTAAAAAAAAAATCGTTGAGATACCTCTACTAGAACCATTTTAATCCCATTCCAAAATTTTAATTAGATATTTTTATGCATTTTGAATGCATTTTAATGCATTTTATCGTTTGTTTTTGATTGCAACGTAATATAGCAACCCCTTGAATTATAAACGTCAAAAGTCATACTGTTGGATGACTAATTCTATAATAATTACAAAATTTCGAAAATCCTACCTCAAATATTTCAACTATAAGGTCAAATTTGGGTCAAAACGGGGTTAGTATCGAAAGATTGGGTGACAAAGACTTTAAAAATTTCCCTCCGGGCCGTTTTAAACGTTTCTAAATTGAAAATAACTGTATTTAAAGTTAAAAGTGGGGTTAGATTTCCATATTTTAAGATTTTTGTTTGATTTTAGCCGATTTTCACCCAAACCCCAAACTATATTCCGTTTCAAACCGATTTGTACATGTTATTTAAAATCAATTAATTTAAATTAAATAGCATAATTTTCATATCTTATAAATTGTTATTTCTACCCCTAGAAAAATAGAATTTTTTTCCATACCGATGTAAAATTTTCCGTAGAATCCAAATTTGAGATCTGCAATTGCGTATCTTTTTTAGTTTTGTTTTTATTTTGAAAAATATGTCAAAATATTATCTATATATCATTTAATAATTCTTATTTTCATTTTGACTCGAAAAAACATAATTTGTTTTTAATCCCGCCGAAGTAGAATTCCCAGCAAAATTTATTTTTGAGATTTGCAGTTGCATATCTTTTTTTCAAATTTGAGTAATTTTGAAAAAACTATTCGATTTTTGAATGCACATATCTCATGAACGAAAAACGATAGAAGACTGCGGTTTTCAAATTTGAGGTCAGCAAATTGAATAGATTTTTTGAAAAATATTTTGGGGGGCCTAGAAAAATCTAGAAAATTTTGGAAATTTTGGAAAACTGCATTTGGTAAATATTCTCCGAAACCTTTCGAGTTTGGTATCAAATTAAAGGTCTCGATGAGGAGAGTTGAACCAAAATGTCAAAAATTAAATTAGGACGATCGTCATTTGTTTTTTTCTAAAAATTGTTAGAATGCTATCGAGTTTGGTATCAAATTAAAGGTCTCGAGGAGGAGAGTTCAACTAAAATGTCAAAAATTAAATTTGGACGATCGTCATTTGTTTTTTCTAAAAGTTGTTAGAATACTATCGAGTTTGGTATCAAATTAAAGGTCTCGCGGAGTAGATTGCAACTGAAATGTTGAAAATTAATTTTGGGCGATCGTCAATTGTTTTTTCTGAAAATTGTTAGAATAGCTTCGAGTTTGGTATCAAATTAAAAGTCTCGGAGAAACGAGTCGAATAAAAATATTTTTAAATTTAATTCTAATGATTGTCAATTGTTTTTTTTTTATTTTTAGTTTTTAGAATATCATCGAATCTTGTATTAAATTAAAGATTTCGAGAGAAAGGAGATAACTCAAATGTCAAAAATTATATTTGACGATCGGCAATTGTTTCTTCTGAACTTCATAAAAATCTGCATTTCCATGCAATTTTATTACAATACAGCGTCAGTTTTCCGGACGATCAAATATCTGGATTCAAGTTTTTTATATTTAACTTTAGACTTATTATATATTGTTTTCTATCCAAAATTACAAATTCATCTACATAAGATAATAGATGAATAAGAAAAAAAATTTCTAAATAGGATAATAGATAAAATGATTTAATATAGATGATTTATCTAGATAAATTGATCTAGATAAGTAACAACACTGGCTGTATCTTCAGAAATATACTACATGAAAATCTGATGTGGCCAGCACATAACTTTCCACCCAATACAACTCTTAAACGGTGTAAAATAGTATTTGATGATACAGAAAAATACGTTCTTATTTGTTTATTTTCTATTTATATTTAATTAATTTAATTTTCTTTCGTATATTTATTTAATTTTTTGACATTTCACTAAGAAAACTGCTTTGGGTTTCCATGGTGTACATGGAATACAAGATTTATGAAATATTTTCATATCTCTAAATCTAATGAAAATTAATAAAATTTGTGTAATCAAAACTTATGTAAAATTAAATATTCTACAATTTTCAAAATAACATAAATTGATGAAAAAGGAAATTTAACCGTGTTACGAAAAACTGTTAAGGGCTTCAAGTAAACTGCTACTTCCGGTTGACCAATTTTATCCAAAATCTAATCAGCTCTTCATTTAAATATAAGAAGCAAAAATACACAAAATTGTATTTTTTGGTATTATAGTATTTGAGTTATGCGAGACGAAAAAATTGCCACAGACTACACACACACACACACACATACACACCTCAGAGGTAGGCGGGAGGTAAAACCAACAGTCACAACAAAAAACTACAATATTTTTTATTACATCCCATGATTTCTTTATAAAAACCAACGTTTAAAAGCTTTCAAGTTCCGATTGCATATTACCTTGCGCCCAACTGTATTATGGTTGTCATAGCAACGATATGATCCTATATTTCGTTAGAATATCAAACGAGAATGCGCATGCGTCATCTCATTCGTCTTTTATTCTTCTTATGAGCTTATATTCTTGTCTCTCACGTTTTAAAGCTAACACAAAATATTTTATTATATTTGATACAGTACTATTTCCGCGACGTTTCGGGGAACCGTTTTAAGGGGGGAAGGGGGGGGGGTGCGATGACGGTTGGTAATAGTACGCCTAAATCTCAATTGATTACTATAAAATATTTTCGATGTCTCAAAATTTAATGGTATTAAAAATATTTGGATTTTACGTGTTTATGTTTTGTGCCGATGATAATATGAGACCAAAATATACAAACCGAAAATGGCAGTTATCTCAATAGATAATTGAGTTACAATAAATGTTGTTATATTGAAAAAGATGTAGAATAGTATTCTCTACAATTTTTATTTGAAACTTTTTTTGAAATTTTGTACCGTTTATAAATTCTTGCTATTTTTACACCATTGTGATCACGATTTGACAGCTCGTTTCCCCACAAATTTTATATTTCCAACTTTGATGTTCAAATAAAGCTGATTAGTTTTAATATATAAGTACATAAATTATATCCCCATTATTTATGGGGTAAATAGCTCCGAGGTAACGTGTCGGACTGTGGATCGTGAGATCCTCAGTTCGAATCCCACTGCCGACAGTTACAAATTTAAATTTACCCCTGTGGTTCCTCCTCCACTAACATCCTTGTGGGCTATGATTTGACGGCTGGTAACCGCACTTCATACGAAAAAATATATCACTTACCAAGATCTGCGTAAGCAGAGTGCCACACCCGTAATGGGTAAAAGGCGTGATGATATATTTATTTATTTATTTTTTTATTATTTCTATATTCTATAGAAATATTATTCAGGATTATGGTCATTATTCACACGGATTTTTTTGTATCAAGAGCTGTCTGGCAGTTGACATGTACTCAGTTTTTAACGTGAGTCATTTTTAAAAGTGATTTCCGTATTTACAAGAGTAGAAATAGTATTCAGGATTATGGTCATTATTCACTCGGATGATTTGCATCTCAAGCCGTTTGACACTTGACATGTCAGTTGTCATTGAGTATTTTATGTTCGATTTTCATTAGTGATTTTCGTATTTACATGCGTAGAAAAAGTATAATATTATATTCAGGATTATGGTCATTATAATATAATATTTCAAACGACACATAATAATATATTTTAAATATTTTGTACTGTTTAAAAAAATGTATGTTTAGTTAAAATTCAAACATTTCCCGCCTGTAGAACATCCGACAATCGTTTCCAATCCCAGAGGACCTAACTCCCTCCCCTACAATTCAAATAATGAACTCGTCCGCGTAACGATACGAAGTAATGACGTTTTTATGCAGACCAATGACATCTTTTGTTATAATAATGATTTTATAGCAGTCAATTGTCAAGAGAGCTATTCAACTGTTCAGATTCGCTGTTGTTATGCTCATATGACTCGCTCAAATCTCAGCTTGGGGAATTTTACGCAATTTTCACTCGTATGTACGGTAGATTTAGGGCTATTCTCGCTTGTAAGGTTGGTATTACGTGAGGCTACTAACAACATGTAGTGTCATATTGTAATATAAAGTTGATGCAGGCACTTAAAGTAAGGTTTTTTTAGAGATTGTATGGAAATTTTTAACATTTTTGCGAATAGCTTGCGAAATTGTAATTTGTACAAGTTTTTTGTTAGATATTTAAAAAATGGTAGAAGTTACAAAAAAAAGTTTTAAATAAAAAAGGTTCCTCGTAATATTTCGAACAAAAAAGTTATTTACAATTTTTTTGTAACGGCTTTCATACACTGTCAAACGGCGTTTAGAAAAACTGTACAAAATACCACAAAAATTGTTGAGAAATAAAATACATAAGTTTATACTTAATTTATAGCGGAACTAGGCAAAACAAATGAGTGATGCAAACTGTTTCCAGTGTAGAATTCAATTCTCTACAAATTTTATTTGAAGAATTTTTTTGTAAAATATTCAGGAAAATAATTATTGTACAATAACTAATTTATTCTAGAATGGCTTACTCGAGACTTTCCTAAAATGTGAAACGCAACAAAAAAAACTTTTAAATAAGAATTGTTCCAAATGAAGTTTAAAACGAAATTCTTCTATCTGCTATAGTTTTAGAGTAATTTAAAAGAACTATAGTATTTGTCAAACTAGAGAGGAAAACGCTTCTTTTTCCCACTCAACCTCAAAGTAAAAAAGCGCTTTCTTTTGGTGTTAAAAATGTTTCCAAAAACGATTTGCTCGCACATTATAAATACACTTTGACAACACAACTGACAAGTTAAAAGTTAGGTTATCAAATGCAAGGTGGTGTTAACAGTGTTGCCAATGCACCAACTTTAAAGCTAAATACAAGTTGTCAAATTTATTTTAGGAAAAAAATTATAAGATAAAAATGTAATATAATTTAAAGTATGTTACTAAAATAATTTTTGAGCACTTCGATTTCAAATAATAGTTATTTATGTATCAAGGCACTAAAGTTTAACTTTTTATTACGAATATGTAATTTATTAAACCATGTGAGTGATAAAAAGGAACTTCAGTGCCGAGGTACATATTAAGTTTTATTTGAAATTTAAATTCGAAAAAACTGTAAAAAAATTACAATATAGGTTAAGTACATCTGTCAGTTGTCAATTGAAACTGACAGTCAGTGTTGCCAACCTCGAGAAGTGAATTATGTGTTTTGTCCTCAATTTCGTCATCGGAATTAATTAGTTATTTTTTCTTGCAAATGTTACATCCAAATTTACTATAGTACATCAAAATTATCCTAATTGTACAATAATTATTTAAGTGTTGCCAACACTAAATCGTCGTATAATAGGTTACTTTAGTGACGATATTTTTTAGCACTTTAGTGCCGATTTCAAATAAAGATTGTTAGAGCATTTTAAAAAAATGTGTCAAACTTCTGTCAATAGAATAAAATATAGATTATCATTCAAATATTTTAAACCATATTATAATCAAGCACACTGAAATTAGCTTCGTATTGTTGTGACTAACTTCATTATAATACCTCTCTGGGTGTGAACATTTTATAAACGAACGATCTTATCGAACGAACATAGCTACAAGATTACTGTAACGAATACTAAAATAATTTATTATTTATATTGTGTTTCAAATAACTGTTTGACTACTGCTGTTGTTATATACCACCACGAAATCGCTGTAACTACATGTTGTTACAAAACCGAAACTATACCACGATTAATTTACAGTGACTCTAAAGTCACTGGTCGTGGAGGTGATTTCACGGAAATTTAGCCCATACCCCAATTTAAATTCAGTGTGACAAGTCAGAAATGTGTTAGGGTGTATTCGAAATAATGGAGAAATCTTGTAGTGGTTTTGATTTAGGGTGGTGTAAAATTACATTGACCTGGAGTATATATACAGGGTGTCCCAACACCAAAAAATTATATTGCATATTAAATTGTCGTGCTCATAAACAATTTATTATCTCCCGCCTACCTTTAGGTAAGGGAGGTATTGTTTTTGGTTAAAAAAAAATGGGTAGTGAGTTTTCAATGAATAAGCACGTTTTAGAGCCCCTACAATACGATTTTACTATTTTTGTCATGATGTGTGTATACATATATATAAATGATTTTTTCGTCTCGCATAACTCAAATACTATAATACCAAAATGTATAATTTTGTGAATTATTGCTATTTATATTTAGATGAAGAGCTGCTTAGATTTTGGATAAAATTGGTCAACCGGAAGTAGCAGTTTACTTGAAGCCCTTAACAGTTTTTCGTGAAAAACACGGTTAAATTTCTTTTTCAACAATTTATGTTATTTTGAAAGTTTTAGAATATTTAATTTTACATGTTTTTTGATTACACTAATTTTATTAATTTTTATTAGATTTAGAGATAATAAAATATAAAGAAATTATTTTCTCAAATCTTGCATTCCTTGTACACCATGGACACACTTAAAAAATTAAATTTTATAGTAAATGTGACACATGTCATTTTGATTGTGAAGCTGTTTTCTTAGTGAAATGTCAAAAAATTAAATAAATATACGAAAGAAAATTAAATAGAAAATATTTTTCTGTGTCATCAACAAATATTTTGTACCGTTTAAGAGTAGTATTGGGCAGGAGGTTATGTGCTGGCCACATCAGATTTTTTTTATGAAACTTTATTAGAATATATTACTATCAGTGAAAACCCGATGTGAAAATTTCATATATTACTCGAGATATGTTTTTTTTGTTTGTGTGACGTCACTGGTACTCCTCCAGTGGCACTAAAACAACGGTTTTTCATGATAGTAGATATTATATATTTTTTAATGTAAAAATAATATTTACATATTATAAGTCTTAATTTACAACAATTAAACTTAATACAAATAAAGATAAAATTAATTTGGTAACTTTAGAGTATTTTACTTGATGTTCGAAAGTTTGAGAACAGATGGCGCTAGTAGCGATGTAACCTAACCTCAACACACAATTTTATTCAATAGTTTTTCAACACAACTCAATAAAACAGTGAAATTATAAAACAAGTAATAGAAGCCCAATATAATCTTAAACAAACAAAATAAATGAAATGACATTTCGTAGTTCTATTTTAGCCCACAATAGGCGCTGCACGTTTCATATTTCTGGCCAATAGAATCAAAGCGAGTACCAGTGACGTCAAAATATGTTCAATTCATTATATCGCTTTACTGCAAAATATTAAAAATAAAAAATACTTTACTAATAATTATTCTGTAAGTGTTACACAATTTTGATATTATAAATTTGTCATATTTCGTTTATGTACACCCTGTATCACAAATAAAATCCATGTCTCACACCACAAAACAATATCAGTACCTCCCCTATTTGTTCTATAAGTTCCCCCAAAGAGCCTGCTACCCTCTAATACTGTAAACTAATAGTGGAACAATAAAACCACCCCTAAAATGATCGTCAATTGTTCAACCAACCAAACCGCGTTGTATCTAACAATTATCTGGGGTTGACTTTACAATGGACACCCCTTAGTAACGCTAACTGGATAATAGAGATAATAATAGACTAGATAACATTGTACCATTATATATTTTCAGTGAAGTTAATCATTCGTTAAATATAAAGTTATTTATTTCATCCGTTAGGGTAATGTAATTTTAGGGGTGCCCCTTTTTCGACGGACGCTACTGAGGAAGAATAGGACAGCTGTTATAATAATTCAATTAAATTCTAGAGATATTTAGGATTTTACAAATATATATTTTACACACACACACACACACACACACACACACACACACACACACACACACACACACACACACATATATATATATATATATATATATATATTATAATTTAATTTTTTTATGAATTATATTGGCCATAAATCACGATAATATGAATAATTATTCACTTATCTCAATAAAAAATTGAGTTACAATAAATATTGTTATATTAAAAAAGATGTAGATAACTATGCTCTACAAATTTTATTTGAAACTTTTTTTGAAATTTTGTACCGCTTATAAATTATTGCTAGTTTAACATCTTTGTAATCACGATTTGACAGCTGGGTTCCTCACAAATTTTATATTTACAACGTTTATGTACAAATAAAGAGCTGATTTAATTCAATATATAAGTGCATCAATTATATTCCCATTATTTCTATATTTTTTTTTATAAATTATAGTACCCATAATTCACTTTTCTCGACCAATCACAGAGCCAGAAATCCATAATTCACTGTTATTTTAAGACGTGATGTGGATCACCAAGCAACGGCCATGACAGTTGACATGTAGTCATTTGTCATTGTGTATTTTATGTTGACATGTGTTTTCAATAAATTTCGATAATTATCAAAAGTGTTTTTCGAATTTACAGGAGTCGAAAAAGTAGAGTAATATATTCAGGATTAAGGTCATTATTCACTTGGATAATTTGCGTCACTCGCCTACGGCACTATTGTACTATTATAATATTTAAAACGACTCACATTTTTGACACTTTACAATTATTTGATGATTAAAAATGTTTTAGTTTTTGTTCCTATTACAGATAATATATAATTTATTATTATTATTATTATTATTATTATTATTAATAAATTAGAAGCATGTACAAGAAAAGTGCAAAAAACATTTGAAATTTATTTTACAGCTCAATTCAATTTTAAAAAAAATTAGAATTTATTGTTTTGTGTTAGATATTCATATTATCATAAAACTTATAAATTTCAAGTTTCGTTTATATATCTTGCATCATCCATCCATCCATCCATCCATCCATCCTCACAGACCTCATTAAGAAATAGATCTTAACTGATTCAGTGTACGTCAAAATATTTCCACAAAAATCGCTTTCAATATTTCTTTATAACTATAAGAAAATGAAAACAACTACACCTAAGATAAATCCAAAACAAACGACTATCTTTCCAAAACATTTAACTCAGATTAAAACGATATGCTACTTTGAAAAGATACTGGGTCTATTCATCGGTATATTTATTTTAAATTTGCTCTGACATAGATGTATGACAATGACAATATAATTTTCAAAAGGTTGTCAACAACGGTCTTACAATACAACCACATAGTGCTTTGGCACAAAAAAGGGTCGTGTGCGTACCACAATTAGATTACAGCAAGTTGTTACCCCTGATACCCAAAAAAAAACTGATATCCCAGCACATAACCTCCCGCCAAATACTACTCTTAAACGGTACAAAATAATATTTGATGATACAGAAACATACCTTCTTATTTATTTATTTTCTATTTATAATTCAGTTTAATTTTATTTCGTATTTTTATTTAATTTTTTGACATGTGTCACATGTCGTAAAAAATTGAAAATATTTAAATGTTTCCATGGTGTGCTAGAAATACAAGATTTGTGAAATCAAATTTCTTTATATTTTATTATCTCTAAATCTAATAAAATTTATAAAATTGGTGTAATCAAAACACATGTAAAATTAAATATTCTTCAACTTCAAAATAACATAAATTGTTGAAAAAGGAAATTTAACCGTGTTTTTCACGAAAAACTGTTAAGGGCTTCAAGTAAACTGCTACTTCCGGTTGACCAATTTTATCCAAAATCTAATCAGCTCTTCATTTAAATATAAGAAGCAATAATTCACAAAATTGTATGTTTTGATATTGTAGTATTTGAGTTATGCGAGACGAAAAATACATACATACATACATACATACATACATCCATACACACAGACATCATCACGAAAAAAGTAAAATCGTATAGTAGGGACCCTAAACCCTTGCCCTTACCTAGAGGTAGGCGGGAGGTAAAAACCGTATTTAATAATGTATTGTTTATTGCTACGACGATTACATTTAAATATAATTAATTGTTTTGAAATCATTAGCATTTATAATTATTTTAACCTCCAGATTATTTTTCAAAAGTGACACTAATTGTGGTAATTAGTAATAATATGAATTTTAAATTAATATTTTCTAAGAAAAATTCATTTATGTTCTAATGTAGTTTTTCATTTTGATTGGCCAATATTGAAAAGCAATTATTTTATTTTTAATTACCATATCATAATAAAACAACACAGAAAATAATAAATAATTTATATCTTAATTAATATCAGGATTTATGATTGAAAACTAGTTTAAATATTATATTAAAATCAATAATTTTAATTAATTACTCACGTAATATAACGTATGAATCAACAAAAAAATCCCACACAATAATTTTCGATTTTTCTTCCACCTAGTGGTACATTTTATAACTACTGCTGTTACACTTTTAGATTTCTGTAAGCGAATATTTTGTAGCCATCTACAGACAAAAACAGGTACTGCAAGCCTTTTGAACGTCCTAGTTCTGTAATTTTCTGTATTATCGACTACCAATATTTTTTAAACAAATATTAAAAATAATTTGTAAAATCTTTATTTTGCATATTTCTCCAAATTCTGTAAGGGAGGTATAGAAATCATGCTAAAAATCATTAGTGAGTTTTCCGACGTTTTAGAGTCTGTAGATTATGAGTTTATTGGTTTCGCGATGATGTCTGTGTGCGTGTCTGGCTGGGTGTGTATTTTTGGTGTTTAGGTTCTCAAAACTATTAAACAGAAAATTTAGATTTTTATCATTTGTTTTTCTTTAGGAAAAACTAAATAGTTTTTGGCACAGGTGGGGAGTAATTAATTGCAATTTAATTACGTAATTAATTACATTTTTCAGAAATGTAATTGTTAATTTAATTTTTCAATTACATTTATAATTGTACAATAAATAAATATTTAAATAATTTAGTTCGTTTTATTTCCATAAAATATTAAAAGTAATTGTATTTTGTAATTGTTTATTGTAATTTAATTACAATTTTTGTACATAATTCAGCTAATTATTTAATTATAATTCGATTATTAATTAATGTAATTGGGCGATTGTAATTTAATTAACACTGAAACAGTAATTATACAAAAGTAATTACAGTAATTTACCAATTTCCGGTTTTTCGTTCAATACCGGAAGTGGTAGACCTATCAAGTTATTTAGAAATATTTTGTTTTAATAACAATTTTTGTTATTAATGTTTCAAATATTATTACATAAAATTGTTTAAAACATTTATTTTTACTGCCACATTTATGCATTCAACACATTAAAAAAACTGAAAAATTATAATTAATTACTTTTATTTGAAATCGGCACTAAAGTAACCCATTATACGACGATTTTGAGCAAGTTAAATAATTATTGTACAATTATATAAATAATTTTGACGTAACATTTGCAAGAAAAATTAACTAATTAATTCCGATGACGGAATTGAGGACAAAACACATAATTCACTGTTGAGGTTGGCAACACTGACTGTCTGTTTCAATTGACAACTGACACATGTATAAACCTAACCTATATTGTAATTTTTTTACAGTTTTTCGAATTTTAGATTTCAAATAAAACTTAATATGTACCTCGGCACTGAAGTTCCTTTTTATCTCTCACATGGTTTAATAAATTCCATATTCGTGATAAAAAATTGAATTTTGGTGCCTTGTACATAAATAACTATTTTATAACTTTCTGTGTCGATGTTAATTAATTTACATGTCTTTACGACTAAATTGTAATTAATTAATTAGCGCAATTACATGCAAAAAATATAATTAAATATAATTATATTTACTATTAATTTTTTTGTGGAAAGAAAAATACTTTATGTATTTAGATATTTGTAAATGGGACATATTTGGCCATCTATTGGTAAATTTAGGTACTACAGGCTTATTGTACGTCGTAGTTTTACAGTTTCCTGTAATATTGATTAGGTATATTTCATAGGAACTTCAAAATCGAGTAATTGTTATTTATTTTGTAATAAAATGTACTTAATAAATTGTACTATTGCTAAACTCTATACAATAACTTTTTGAAGATGACTCTGCCATCTATTGGATTTTTTTGTAACTAAAGCTGTTACACAATTAGATTACTGTAAATTTATTTTGTACTGTAGCAGGTTTCTAGCTTTTCTAGTGTCATAATTTTACAGTTTTCTTCATTATTGACTTGTATTATTTCATACATTTGACAGAAACGTCAAAATCATGTGAAACGGATTATTTTTGGTAAAAAATACGTTAAATATTAAGGTTATGATAAGAACCATGGCTGAAATTGACATTAAGTATGGTTTACAAACAGTTTTAAGTAAAATTGAAGCTGCTACTGCAAAAAGGGCTCAGGTAAATTAAATATAACCTCCAAAATAATTTATTTATTCAATTTTGCAACAAACTATTTTAGGATCTTCAAACAATTGACCCTATTTTAGTAGCAGTTAGCAAAACCAAACCTAGTGACGCTGTTTTAGCTGCTTACGCAGCAGGTCAACGTCACTTTGGTGAAAATTATGTCCAAGAATTGGTAGAAAAGGGCAACAATAGTGACATTTTAGCAAAATGTCGAGATATAAAATGGCACTTTATTGGCCATTTGCAACGAAACAAAATTAACAAAATTTTATCAATACCTAATTTGTATTTAATTGAAACAGTTGACAGCGAAAAAATTGCTAGTGCTTTAGACAATTCCTGGCCAAAATTTTCTGGGGAAAGTAAAAAACTAAAGGTTATGATACAAGTTAATACCAGCGCAGAGGAAGGTAGGGCTTTTTATTTTGTCAGGTTGAACAAACAGGTTAAAACAATTGCGTTTTAGCTAAAAATGGCGTAGAACCTTCAGAGGTCACTGCGTTAGCTAAATATATTACAGAAACCTGTCAAAACCTGCAACTTGAAGGTTTGATGACTATTGGAAAATATGGTTATGATCCCAATAATGGCCCTAATCCTGATTTTATAACTTTGAATAATTGTAGAAAAGATTTGTGTCAAAATTTAGGGTTAAATTGGAAAGAAATACATCTGTCTATGGGAATGTCCACAGATTTTGAACAAGCTGTAAGTTTTTTTTTTAAATAAAAAACTAAAATGTGTAACAAATTTATTTTTAGATTGAATTGGGTAGTACTATGGTTCGAATTGGGACGTCTATCTTTGGAGCCAGAGCTCCTAAAATATAACTGTTTAATTGTTGAATTATATAAAATAATTTTTTTAGGTTATGGTGTAGATTGTGTATATAAATAAATAAATATTTACTGTAACAATATTTTGTTTTAATAAAAATATATTACGGTTTAACCTAGTTTATATGAATCATTTTTAAAGTGTGGAAAGTATATATTTAGCTCCACTACTTTCCTAAATATAAATTCAAGGATTTTATGTACTGTAATTAAATTGTGGTACGCACCAAATGTTAAATTCTTTCGATATTTCATTGTTTTATTGCATAATTAATATTTTTTGGGGTTGGGTAACCCAGCTGTCAAATTATTTTCACCTCAAAATTTTCGATAGTGAGTTATATGCGTTTTTGAAAAAATTAGAATTACCTCCCGCATACCACAAAATACGGTATTGTATTGATTCGAAAAATTTGGTAGTGAGTTTTCAATGCTTATTCACGTTTTAGAGTCCTTACAATAATTTTTACAATAATTATTGTCTCAATGTTAATTAATTAATTAATTATAATACTTTACGATCAAAATGTGATTAATTAGTTACCTCAATTACGTGCAAAAAATTGATTAAATTACATTTAACAATTACAAATTACAATTAGGTACTTTTTATTTTTTATGGAACGAAAAAAAAAACATCATTTTTAATATATTTATTTATTTTTATAACTTAATACTAAAAAAGCAAAACATAAATCAAAGTCAAAATATGTACACATTATTAGTATTAATAAAAAATCAGATGTGGCCAGCACATAACCTCCCGCCCAATACTACTCTTAAACGGTACAAAATAGTATTTGATGATACAGAAACAAACCTTATTATTTGTTTATTTTCTATTTATATTTAATAATTTTAATTTTCTTTCGTATATTTATTTAATTTTTTGACATTTCACTAAGCAAATAGCTTCACAATCACAATGATATGTGTCACATTTCGTAAAAAAAATTTAAATGTTTCCATGGTGTACAAGGAATGCAAGATTTGTGAAATCTAATTTCTTTGTTTTATTATCTCTAAATCTAATGAAAATTAATAAAATTAGTGTAATCAAAACACATGTAAAATTAAATATTCTACAACTTTTAAAATAACATAAATTGTTGAAAAAGGAAATTTAACCCTTGTTTTTTGACCTAAAACAATACCTCCCTTATCTAGAGGTAGGCGGGAGGTAAAAATCAAAATAATTGACAATGTGATTGTAATTACATTATAAAATTGATAGAAGTAATAATTACTTGCATAAAAATCTAATTAATTAGTTAACTTTCCATTATATAGCAAATGTATTTCAAATTTTAAATTAATAATTATATTTTTGAAATATGTAATTAATTATTTGCAATTAATTACTGCCCATCTCTGGCTGTGTGTGTGTGTGTGTGTGTGTGAAGGTGCGCGTGTGTGTAGTCTGTGGGTCGATTTTTTCGTCTCGCATAACTGAAATACTATAATACCAAAAAATAACATTTTGTGTATTTTTGCTTCTTATATTTATGTGAAAAGCTGATTAGATTTTATATAAAATTGGTCAACCGGAAGTAGCATTTTACTTGAAGCTCTTAACAGTTTTTCGTGAAAAACACGGTTAAATTTCCTTTTTCAACAATTTATGTCATTTTGAAAGTTGAAGAATATTTAATTTTACATGTGTTTTGATTACACTAATTTTATTAGTTTTCATTAGATTTAGAGATAATAAAATATAAAGAAATTAGGTTTCACAAATCTTGCATTCCTAGTACACCATGGAAACATTTAAAAATTTTCAATTTTTTACGAAATGTGACACATGTCATTTTGATTGTGAAGCTGTTTTCTTAGTGAAATTAAATAAATATATAAAATAAAATTAAAGTTCTTAAATATAAATAGAAAATTTACAAATAAGAAGGTATGTTTCTGTATCATCAAATACTATTTTGTACCGTTTAAGAGTTGCATTGGACGGGAATTTATGTTTATTTGTTTAATTATTTTGTATCGTTTAAAAAAACAAAATTTTGAGAGGTTGTTAACAATAATAAATATTTCATTCAGTCAATTTTTGTCTGTTTGCCAATTTCTGAATCATGCTTGGCATTTCAGTTTTCCTAACTGTATCAAAAATTGGGTTTTTGTCAAAAGTTTATTAAGTAAAATGCATTATTTTGTACACGCTCCCTCTAACTGTACTTTCAATTTTTTTTGTATGTTATAAATCACCCTATTGTTGTACAATTCCTTAAAATCTTTACTCACCTAGTTACCCCTCATCCGTTTTTTACCTCCCGCCCACCTCTAGGTAAGGGAGGTATTGTTTTTGGTCCAAAAATTGGGTAGTGAGTTTTCAATGAACAAGCACGTTTTAGGGTCCCTACAATACGATTTTACTATTTTCGCAATGATGTCTGTATGTATCTATGTGTGTGTGTATGTGTATGTGTGTGTGTGTGTGTGTGTGTGTGTGTGTGTGTGTGTGTGAGTGTGTGTGTGTGAGTGTGTGTGTGAGTGTGTGTGTGTGAGTGTGTGTGCGTGCGTGTGTGTGTGTGTGTGTGTGTGTGTGTGTGTGTGTGTGTGTGTGTGTGTAGTATGTGGCAATTTTTCGTCTCGCATAACTCAAATACTATAATACCAAAAAATACAATTTGTGAATTATTGCTTCTTATATTTAAATGAAGAGCTGATTAGATTTTGGATAAAATTGGTCAACCGGAAGTAGCAGTTTACTTGAAGCCCTTAACAGTTTTTCGTAACACGGTTAAATTTCCTTTTTCAACAATTTATGTTATTTTGAAAGTTACTGAATATTTAATTTTACATGTGTTTTGATTACACTAATTTTGTTAATTTTCATTGGATTTAGAGATAATTATTAAATTTCATAAATCTTGCATTCCTTGTACACCATGAAAACATTTAAATAATTGAAATTTTTTACAAAATGTGACACATGTCATTTTGATTATTTGATTGTGAAGCTGTTTTCTTATAGAAATGTATGTCAAAAAATTAAATAAACATACGAAATAAAATAAATAAGAAGGTATGTTATTATCAAATACTATTTTGTATCGTTTAAGAGTAGTATTGGGCGGGAGGTTATGTGCTGTCCACATCAGATTTTTTTTTGTATTATGTTATACTATAATTTTAATTTAAAACATTTTCTATATTACCGTTTAGAAATTAAAACAAATATAATATTTATAAGTTTCAATAAGAAGGTATGTTTCTGTATCAAGTACTATTTTTTTTTTCCGTTTAAGAGTAGTATTGGGCGGGAGGTTATGTGCTGGCCACATCAATTTTTTTTTTATATATATGTATTATTTTGGGCACCCCCCATCTGTACTTTCAATCATTTCCATATGTTTATAACTCACCCCATTTCTGTACAATTCCTAAAAATATTTACTCACCTAATTACCCTTCTGGACAATTATTTAATTTTATCCCCCGTCCGTTTTTCGATATAAGAGCAGCTACTCTTTAAATTCTATTCTAAGCCCTAGGTCTATATATGGTTAGGGCGTACCCGTTAGGGGGGGAATTCTGGCAGAAATACAGTTTATATAAAGAGCAATGTTACTCTAGAAAAGTAGTCGAGACACATCTGTGGTAGCAGCTCGACAAACAAGTAACAATGGTAAGTAAAAATAATTATTGTGAAAATCAGTGACATTCGTGGTTTACTGTGATGTGAAGTGTAAATTTTGAGGAACCGAGGTGTTAAACGATTTGTTTGTGATTTTGTGAACTGGGATTATATTTTACTGCAAAATGATAAATTTAATCGGTATTACGGAGTTGGAGGGTTACCAGCTGTCGAATTATTATCTCCTATATATACAGGGTGGTCTATTTTTTTTTTTTAAACTTTCATTTTAAGTTTTACAGTTTCGGGATAGTCTGTGCAATGTAATTTTTAAAGTATTAATTTTTTACTAGATTTTTTAAACGAAACTAATTTTCTATTAAAATTTGTTTATATATAGGGTGTCTCATATATTGTTACACACATTTTGTATACAAAAAAATTTGATAATACAATGAAATAACATATAGATTTAACCTAAAAAAAATTACTATATTATTGAAAATAAACTGGTTAAAAAATTTATTATCCTGTATTTTTGCGCGGAAACATTTTGAGAGCCGCTGCTCTATACCTTCCTCTAAATCTATTTATAGCTTTTTCTAACCGGGATCCAATATACAACTAAATTTGGCTCGCGTACTCTCAGATCTATTTTTAACCCACCGCATCAAATTTCAACGCTTACGTATGAGCACCAGAAACAAAATAGAACTATTTCATAACTCGTTCCACTAAAGTTTAAACTATACTTTTAACTTCGGGGAACTTTATTTGACGGACGGTTAAAGTGTGAAAGCTCTTCAAACATAACAATGTTTATAAATTGATTATAATTATTTTAATTTCATGTTGTGTTTGTGTTTCTAGGCGGACAAGGAGAAGAAGGTTAAGAAGAAGAAGGCGAAAGAAGACGCACCCGCTGAAGAAGCCCCAGCTCCCGCGGAAAACCGCCAAAGCAGCCGTTCTTCATCCAAACGTCAAGTCAAACGTTCTGGATCTAATGTCTTCTCCATGTTCTCTCAGTCTCAGGTTTGTGGGGATTTTGGTGCTTTCCTGGGCGTTTTAGGGGAAAAATTTTCAAGTAAAACTTGTAGGGAATTTAATTCTGCATGGGGTACATGTATTACTATTCATTTTATTTTGTTGGTACTGCCTTAAAATTGATTAAAATTAAAATGAGTAGACTGACTGCTCGAATGGAAATATAGTTTTGTTGGTACCACTGCTTCTCTGATAACTTTACGAAAAAATGCTTCAAATAAAACTTGTAGAGAATTAAATTCTGCACCGAAACCTGTTCGTCGCATTTTTATACCTTACTTAATCCAGGTTCAAATCAGGTTTAAATTTAATGTAACGTAAAACGGTAAGGGTTCTAGAGTTTTGTTGGTACCACTGCTTCCCTGACAATTTAATGAAAAAATTCTTCAAATAAAACTTGTAGAGAATAAAATTCTGCATGTGGTTCATGTAACACAACCTATTTTAATTAATTAGTATCGGGTCAAAAGTTACTGAAAGAACTAACTGCTCGAATGGAGATATAGTTTTGTTGGTACCACTGCTTCCCTGATAACTTTACGAAAAAATGCTTCAAATAAAACTTGTAGAGAATTAAATTCTGCATTGAATACAGTTTGTTTCATTCATTTATCTTGTTTAGTTCAAGATTAAAGTTGTTTTGTTGCTAACGCTTGCCCGGGGCATACGGACTCTCGTACAGATGTAAGGCCCCATTATTTTACAAGAAAATGCTACAAAATATTTTATTTTATTTGTACCGACTTATATAAGGCGAATGTAATTGAAGAAACACCAAAATTTTCGACGGGAAGTTGGTTTTGTTGGTACCACTGCTTTACTGATAATTTTATGAAAAAATACTTCAAATAAAATTTGTACAAAATTAAATTCTGCATCTGTTACATGTATTACAATCTATTTAATTTATTTAGTAGCGGGTTAAAATAAGCTAAAATTAACTGAAAACTCCTTAAAATATCTGGCAGGGAATTTGTTTTGTTGGTATTACTGCTTTCCTGATAACTTTATAAAAAAATGCTTCAAATAAAACTTATAGACAAAAAAATTCTGCATCTGGCCTATGTACTAATATCTGCATTACATAATTAGTACCTGATAAAATTATGCTAAAAATAACTGAGAACACCACAAAGTTCGTGAAAGCGACTCAGTTTTGTTGGCACTACTGCTTTCCTGATAACTTTACAAAAAAATGCTTCAAACAAAACTTGTAGACAACAAAATTCTGCACGTACTAGATGTACTACAATCTATATTACTTAATTGGTACCTGCGTAAAATAGACCAAAAACTAAGAATTTCCTTCTGCTTTCCTGATACTTTCAACCGTTCTAAACTCTTTCCTCTTCTTCAAGGTCGCCGAGTTCAAGGAAGGTTTCCAACTGATGGACCATGACAAAGATGGCATCATCAACAAGAGCGATCTGCGCGCCACTTTCGACTCAGTGGGCAAACTCTGCAACGAAAAGGAACTCGACGAGATGGTCAACGAGGCTCCTGGACCAATCAACTTCACCCAACTCTTGTCATTGTTCGGCAACCGCATGGCCAACTCCGGCGGTTCTGACGATGATGATGTTGTCATCAACGCCTTCAAGACCTTCGACAAAGACGGCGGCATTGACAGCGAGAAGTAAGTAACCCTTTGGGGACTGGCCGCAAAGAGAGGTACATAAATATTTCTTACAGGCTTAGACACGCTCTCATGACCTGGGGCGATAAATTCTCCGCCAAGGAAGTCGATGATGCTTACGACAACCTCATCATTGACGATAAAGGTTTCATTGACACCGCTCACCTGATTGGCCTGCTCACCGCTGGCGCTGGTGATGAAGAAGAAGGTGGTGAAGCCGCATAAACACCAATCAACATCTAGAATACAAGTTTAACAGCCAATGGGCTCCATTGTAACAGCTACCACAGAGGGGCAGAAAAACTAAAATCAGAATAAATTTAAAGCCATGTATACTACATTTCCTGATTTTTTTTTGTATATTACAGCAGTGTGAATGATACTTGCAGAAGATCGAGCAAGATTTAATAAAAAAATTTATGTTAAGTTTTTATTCTTCTTGTTATTTCGTCTTCGAAATATTTGACAGCTCGGTTTCTACTACAACACCTTTGAATTTCAACCTTGATATCTTCCAAACTAATAATCTAAATTCAATAAGTGATACATCAATAGAAAGAGCAAGAAATACCCTTTAAAACAAGAGCAGTTTCAACCCTCTAACCTCTCTCGTTTAGGTACAGTCAAGTTGGAAAGTTACACCTGTTCAATTTTTTTGTGGCAATAAACATGGTAGAATTTCAACCACCATATTTCCAAAACTATTCATTGGAATTTAACAAATAAAACATGTTTTGAAAGCGCAAACAACCCTCTTTACAACAAGATAAATTACAACCCTCTACTTTCTTTCGTCTAAGTACAGTCACAATTGAAAGTTGATGCACTTACAATTTTTTTGTGACAAGAAACAAGCTAGGATTTAAACCCTCATACTTTGGAAACTATTCATCTGAATTTAACAATGAAGACATCATTAGATAGTCAAAGCAACCCTCTTTAAAACGAGACTAATTTCAACCCTCTATCCCCTCCCATTTCGGTACAGTCACTTTGTAAAATTTTTGCACTTACAAATATTTTGTGACAAGAAACATGTTAAGATTTCAACCCTGATATTTTCAAAACTACCCTTCCTAATTTAATAATTAATACATTGCTAGAATGCGTAAGAAGCCCTCTTTGAAATAAGATAAGTTTCAACCCTCTTGCCTCTTTCGTATAGGTACAGCCCCATAGAAAAGTTGAGGCAGTTCCAAATTTTTTATGACTTGACACATATTAGAATTTAAACTCTGATATTTGGGAAACTATCCATCGAAATTTAATAAATGATACATCTTTAGAAAGCATTAAAAACCCTCTTCAAAACAAGACTAATTTCAACCCTGTATCTTTTGTGGTATAGGTACAGTCCCATTGAAAACTTGATGCACTTAAATATTTATTGTGGCAAGAAGCATGTCGGGATTTCAACCCTGATTTTTTGGAAACTATCCATCGAAATTTAATAAATAATACATGTTTAGAAAGCACTGGAAACGCTCTTTAAAACAAGACTAGTTTCAACTCTGTATTTCCTCTGGTATAGGTACAGTCCCATTGAAAAGTTAATGCACTTAAATATTTTTTGTGACAACAAACATGTCGGGATTTCAACCCTGATATTTGGGAAACTATCCATCGAATTTAGTAAATAATACATCTTTAGAAAGCACTGGAAACGCACTTTAAAACAGGATTAGTTTGAACCCTTTATCTGTTTTGGTATAGGTACAATCCCATTGAAAATTTCATGCACTTAAATATTTTTTGTGGCAAAAAACATCTCGGGGTTGTAACCCTGATATTTGGGAAACTATCCATCGGATTTTAATAGATAATACATCTTTAGAAAGCACAAGAAACGCTCTTTCAAATAAGACCAGCTTCAACCCTGTATCTCTTCTGGTATAGGTACAGTCCCATTGAAAAGTTGAGGCACTTAAATATTTTTTGTGTCCAGAAACATGTCGGGATTTCAACCCCGATATTTGGGAAACTATTCTTCGTAATTTAATAAGTAATACATCTTTAGAAAGCACTGGAAACGCTCTTTAAAACAAGATTAGTTTCAATCCTTTATCTCTTTTGGTATAGGTACAGTCCCATTAAAAATTTGATGCACTTAAATATATTTTGTGGCAATAAACATGTCGGGGTTTCAACCCTAATATTTGAGAAACTATTCATCGGAATTTAATAGATGATACATCGATAGAAAGCGGAAGTAACCATCTTCAAAACCAGGTAAGATTGATCCCTCTATCTCTTTTCGTTTAACCCCAGTCCAATTTCAAACTTGACGCCCTCCAAAATACTGATCACCTACACCTATAATTTGTTTAAATTTAAACGCGAATATCTCCGGAAATATCAATCGAAAATCAATAATTGATACATCATTGGAAAGCCCAAAGAATTCTCTTTAATCCGCAATAAGCTTTATTTCCCCCCCCCCCTCGTGTTAAGCTACAATCCAGCTGAAAATTCCACGCAGGCGCAATACAAGTTTCTTGTTATCAATCAAATCATGACAGCTCAATTAATTTCGACAGCTGTCAAATAATTTTGGGGGTCATTATCAAACTCATTTAGGTTGATTCCATGAAATATAAACTTGTAATTCACGCTAATGACGTTTATTAATATTTTTTAAACAATATGAATGATTAAATACTACGTTATTAAATACATAACCATTACTGGAGTTCTTACGATAACGTGGAAGTAAAAACGAAAGTAGCAGCAAGTTTTATTTCATTCGCTGTCCATACGTTGATCTGTAAACAATTTGTTACGTTCCTTATATGTATTTGTAACCTTTAAAGCAGAAATATTTCGTTTTTATCTTAGGTTTGTGTTTGGTTAGTGTTTCAACATAAAAAGTAAGTAGTGTTATTTACAATATTACTTAAATTTACGGCCTTGTATAATCAATACTCGCTCAGAAATATTTTTCTTAATTATTTTGAATAATAAATTCCTCAATTTTAATGTCATAACTTGTTACCTATTAACTTTACAAAAAAACTGTCAAAATAAAAGTGGTTCAGAATTTAAAACTGCATATAATAAAGCCCTTTTGGTCGCCTAAATATTAGTATTTCACGATATATCAATCAAAATATAAACAACAAATATTTGACATTTCCCAAAACATATTTAAATTAATTTATAAAAGTGTTTATTTTTATTTTTCCCCATGTTTCATGCAGAAAATTCGGTAGTGAGTATTTATTTTACGGTGTGTAGAATACGAGTTTAATAGGTCGCGATGATGTCTGTGTGTGTGTCTGGGTGTGTGTCTGTTTCTCAAAACAAATAAAAATGTCAAAATATATTTTTCTGTAGCGTGTTTTAATACATAAACAATAATTGCAGATAATAATATATAAATAATAACAAAAATAATTTGATAGGGCTTCAAGTAAACTACCACTTCCGGTTATTGGATCATCACCAAAAATTTATCAGTTCTTTGGAAGCGTATACAATTGATATATACAAAATATCAAAATTTTCTGTTTAGTAGTTTTTGAAAAATCTGGCTCTAAAAATCTACACACACAGCTTGACCCACACACACACAGACATCGTAACAAAACTGTTAAAATCGTATTTTAGGTACCTTAAAATGTGCTTCCACTGAAAACTCACTACTGAAATTTTTTTATAACATGTGACGAGAGATAAAAATACTAAACTATAATAAATAAATTTAAATATTTTTCATGATTTGTCAAATATTTATTGTTTATAATATGATTGATATCTCATGAAATACTAATATTTAAGTAACCAAAAGGGCCTTATTGCATGCAGTTTTTAATTCTGAACCATTTATATTCTTATTATTTTTGCTGTAAAGTGGATAAGTCAAGAGATAAAGCAATATTAAAAATTTTATACGCTACATTTCAATTCTTCTCTAGGTATATATGTATATACAGATAATAAACTGTTTTTTACTCTGCTAAAAGAAAGTACACTTTCTAAATTAAAGTCAAATTTATTCGCATATTTTGCTGAACAAATATGTACTATAATAAAACAAAAGTTTTTTTGTACTATTATTAAATTATGAATGGAAAATTTTAGATAAATTGTACCAAAAAAAGAACATTAATTTACTTACAAAATATATTCCAAGAAAAGTTCAATTATTACAATTTTTTAGTCAAATTAAAATAGCAATTAAAGTCTAGTCAACTCTGTAATTATTTAATTATATAGCTATTAAATAAACAATTGATTGGTGTAGGTAACACAGAACTTTCCGCCTAAATGGTACACAATACAAAAAAAAGTTTCGGACAAAAGTTGTAGACAATATAATTTTACATCTTTTTTATTAATATTTTTTTTTATAATTCAATTATTTATTGAAAACTGTTTTTGTTTTCAAATGAACTACTATATTTTCAGTTGCAAAATTGCTACCAAAAAATAATTAGTTCTTAATGAAGCCTTTTGAATAATAATAATAATAAATTTGACACAAAATATTGTGTTGTTATATACAGGGTGTATGAGGACCAGCCTATAACTTTTTTATTATAAGGAATAGAAAAATTTTCTTCCTTTAAAAATTTTATTATATTAAATATACTATTTGATGACACCTACAGAAATTTTTTATAAAGCCAGGTTTACACGATACAACTATCAACTTTTTTTTTTAAATAGTAACCTAAAATTGTTTTGGTAAAATAAAATTCGCCATTTTTTTCTCTTTTCAACGATGTATTACTTGTCATAAATTAATTTGAAAAAATTAGAGATAAATTGAAAAATATTAGAAATTATTTTGTTCAAATGTTCTATAGTTGGCTGTGAAATTTAAAGCACGTAAAATGGGTAACAAATCAACATCTGCTTTATTCTAATTATTATTTCAATTGTTTTACTATTTTGTTTAATTTTCCATAGCCACCCTAGAAAATTTGAATAAAAATAATTTCTAATATTTCCCAATTATTTATTTCGAATTTTTTCATATTAAATTGTGACATGTAATATATCAATGAAAAGAGAGAAAAATGGCGGATTTTATTTTACCAAAACAACTTTAGGTTCACATTTGAAAAATAAAAGTTGATAATTGTATCTTGTAAACCTGGCTTTATAAAAAATTTCTGTATGTGTCATCAAATAGTATATTTAATATAATAAATCTTTTGTAGGAAAAATATTTTTCTATTCTTTATAATAAAAAAGTTAAGAGAGATTCGTTTTCCCTGTATATTTATAATTCTTATCCATATCTAATTATTACATTTTTTCAATTACAATAGCTTGTACTTGAACTAAAATTACGTAAATTGCACTTACCTTGTACTAAATATAAAATATTTATGAAAATACGTGACTTGAAATACATTAGAAAGTTTTATTATGGGCTTTAGTTCATCTTTGAAATATAATTCAAATTAATGTTTTGAAAAAATACATGTCTTATTTTCAAAGTAGGAAAAAATTTAAATCTGTAATTTTTTTGTTTTAAAAAAATTATTTATTGACTGATTTGAATGAATTTATATATTTGTATAGCACATTTTCGAGGAATAGACATATTGGTCGAAAGATTGAAAGGCGTATATCTGCAGAATGCAAGGTACATTTACTTGAAACATCTTTATAATGGTGTGTTAGTGCCAATTGATGTATTTGACAGAAGAGGGCGATTGAGAAGAATGTTGTTAAAATGTGAGGGTGAATCAAATGGTTAAAGTATGTGGACGAGGCGAAAACGGTGTGTCAGGATAGGAATGTTTTGTTTCTGGGTTGCTATCCCACTGAGTGGGATATAGCGATGAAAAGTGAAATAATTTAAAGCAATTTTGTTCTAGCGATGCTGAAAATTGTATAGAATAAATAACAAAATATTCTATAAGAAAATGGTACACAATACTGTCCTTTCAAAATGTACAGGTAAACTATAAATATTACTAGAAGTCAAGTCAAAATATTTCCGTTACGAATAATTTTATGGAAAAATATTTCAAATAAAAACTGTAGAGAAACAACTAACAAACATTTTCCTTCTTTATAAATTTTTTGTACAAACTACCGTTTACCCAGAAATCTACAAGATTTCTGCTGCCATCTCTTGCGCGTTTTACCTCCTACATACCTCAACGTTTTCCTCAAAACTGAGGGATTTAATTGAAAAATACTTCAAATAAACCTTGTTCCTAGAAACTTACTTAACCTTTTTTATTTGAAACTTTTTTTAATTTAACCGCTAGTTTCAGAGATATCGGTCTTTGAAAATGGTGATTTCTGCTGCCATCTCTCGCGCGCTATAATAACTACATATCTCAACGTTTTTCTCAAAACTGAGAGACTCAATCGAAAAATACCTCAAATAAAACTTGTTTTTAACAACTTATTTATCCTTTTTTATTTGAAACTTTTTTTTATTTAACTGCTAGTTTCAGAGATATCGGTCTTTAAATATGGTGATTTCTGCTGCCATCTCTCGCTCGCTATAATAACTACATATCTCAACGTTTTTCTCAAAACTGAGGAATTTAATCGAAAAATACTTCAAATAAAACTTGTTCCCAACAACTTATTTAACCTTTCTTATTTGAAACTTTTTTTTATTTAACCGCTAGTTTCAGAGATATCGGTCTTTGAAAATGGTGATTTCTACTGCCATCTCTCGCGCGCTATAATAACTACATATCTCAACGTTTTTCTCAAAACTGAGGGATTTAATCGAAAAATACTTCAAATAAAACTTGTTGCCAACAACTTATTTAACCTTTTTTATTTGAAACTTTTTTTTATTTAACTGCTAGTTTCAGAGATATGGGTCTTTGAAAATGGTGACGTAAAATGGAGATTTGTAAAACGGTTTTTTGCGGTTTCCAGACAAACGGTTGACTTTACAAAAATTTTATGAGGAAAGAAAATGTTTGGGAGGTGTTTTTCTATATTTTTTATTTGAAATATTTTTTTGTAAAACGTACCAGAAAATAATTACAGCTTCAAATATTTTTGTTACAGTTCAAATTCCCGCGCGATTTATGATCGCCATTATGATTTTTATGGCATGTCTATTCAGCTATATGCTCAGAGTAAATATGTCTATAAATTTAATAGCTATGGTGCAACCAACCGTCAATTCTATTAGCGGAAAAATTCACATTCCAGAATGTAGTGTATTTAGTAATGAAACTATTATTAATATGATGAATATGTCTGCACCAGATGTAATATTTAATTAATTTATTAATTATTTTGAATGTTTTAAACATAAAAATATGTTTTTAGTATGGTACGAGGTACAGTTGGGACCAAAAATCTCAAGGATTAATTTTGGGAGCATATTTTTGGGGTTACATTTTTACTCAAGTTCCTGGGGGCCTTTTAGCAGAAAAATGGGGGGCTAGACAATTGATAGGATGGGTAGGACTCGCTTCAGCCTTCTTGACAATCCTGACACCTATCGGTGCATCTTTAAACTACTGGGTAGTTATAGCAATTCGTTTCGTTATGGGTTTAGCTAATGTAAGTATACCTTTTAACCGGGACACGTTAGAAAAAAAAGTTTCGAATAAAAATTATAGCCAATAGTATTCTCCACATTTTTTCTTATAACAAAATTTATCGTATCTCAATTATTTACTGAGATATCCTAATAAAACTGTTTTGGGTTTTAAGTAAACTACCACTTCCGGTTATTGGATTACCACAAAAATTTAACCAGCTTACCACTACCCTCTTTCTGGCTTAAATACAAAATTTGGTAGCAACATTTTGGGTAGTTCCTGAGATATCGCGGCCCAAAAAAAATTCAAAATGGCGGAAATTTTATATTTTAATTATTTACACATATCTAACTGTCCAAATGTCTTTGCGATGCACTTCAGTCCATCAAACAACAACCCCCATATTGTTCTAAACATTTTTGGGGGTCACATTTTGACGGCAAGTACTAATAAATACATAATTACTACAGATTTTTTTCAGGGTGTAATATATCCTGCTTTACACTGTTTAATATCCCGTTGGGCCCCACCAGAAGAAAGGGGGCGCTTTACTGGAGCCCTACTTGGGGGTAACTTTGGTACCGTTGCTACTTGGCCCCTATTAGCTGCAATTTCAGAGCATTTGGGATGGGTTTACTCTTTTTACATTCCAGGCGCCTTAATTATTATTTTTATATTAGCATGGTTTAGGTGGGTTTATGATAGTCCAGCCGAACACCCTCGTGTATCAGAAGAAGAAAAAAAGTATATAGAAAACAAAATAACAAGTAACGCGGGAAAACATAAGGTATATATAACAAATGAAGCATTTTACAAAAAAAAGTTTCAAATAAAAATTGTAGAGCAAACAATAGCAAACATTTTCTTTCCTTACAAATTTTTTGTGAAATCAACTGTTTACCCAGAAAATGCAAAAAACCGTTTCGGGAAATTTAAAACGAGATCCCTACTGCCATCTCTCGTGACTGTACGATTTTCTTGAACCTAGAGGAGTTAATCGAATAATGCTTCAAATAAAACTTGTTCCCAATGCTTCAACTAGTCTTTTTTATTTGAAACTTTTTTTTGTTTCTATTACAGTTTCAGAGATATCCTAGTTTGAAAATTACAACGTTTATCAGTTTTTCACTCTGTTGATATATCAAGCTATTTTAACTATTAAAAATGGTTTTACAAAAAAATGATTCAAATAAAAATTGTAGAGCAATAACTAACAATCATTTTAGTTCCTTATAAATTTTTTGTCAAGTCAACCGTTTGTCCAAAAATTGCCAAACTTTTTAGTGATTTCAAACGAGACTACTTTTGCCATCTCTCGTGTACAATATTAACTATATAATTCAAAACTGGTACACGTAATTGAATTATATTTCAAATAAAACTTGTTTCCAATGCTTCAACCAGCATTTTTTATTTAAACTTTTTTTTTGTTTCTGTCATAGTTTCAGAGATATCCTAGTTTGAAAATTACTAGGTTTGTCAGTTTTTCACTCTGTTGACAAGTCGAGCTATTTTAGCTGTTAAATCTTACAGGAATGATTTTACAAAAAAATGGTTCAAATAAAAATTGTAGAACAATAATCAACAATCATTTTAGTTCCTTATAAATTTTTTGTCAAGTCAAGCGTTTGTCCAAAAATCCCAAAAAACTTTTTAGTAATTCCAAACGAAACTACTTCTGCCATCTCTCGTGTGTAATGTTAACTATATACCTTAAAACTGACAAACTAAATATTGAATTATTATTTTTTTTTTTTTTTGGTAGCATCTTCCACCATACGGTCGCATACTAATTTCTCCACCGTTCATTTCGTTGTTAGTTCTACATTTTGGCAACGGTTGGGGTCTGTCTCTATTGTTGACAACAGGTCCTAAATATTTGTCTGAAGTTTTGGGTTTCAATTTATCTGGAGCAGGAGGTTTAGCATCGTTGCCATATCTTGCCAGGATTATAATGGCATTTGTTTTTGGTGCTGTGGGAGATTTTATTAGACGGAAGGACTATATGACTGTTACAGCTGTCAGAAAATGGTTTATAGTATTTTGTAAGCGTTCACTTTTACTGTATTTGATTATTCGTTAACCTAACATATTTTTACGTAGCTCATTTTATTCCTGGACTTCTTCTTCTTGTTCAACCTACTACAGGCTGCAACGTAACCTTAGCAGTACTTCTAATAACTTTCTCGTTGGGTTTCAACGGATCTTGTACAATTACAAACATACAAAACGCTCAAGATTTAGCACCAAATTTCGCTGGCACTCTTTACGGTATTATCAACTGCGCAGGATCAACTACTGGCTTTATAACTCCCATGTTAGCCGGGTACCTAACCCAAGACCATGTAACTAACGATCAACACCGGTAGATGTCTCTACTTGACTTGTAACTAATTTCAGAATGGACTGGACGAATGGCGAATAGTTTTTACAATAGGTGCAGCAGTTTACATAATCAGCGGAATTATTTTTTGTGTGTTTGGGTCGGGGGAAATACAACCATGGAACGAACCCCAAAAGGATGAAGCAACAGCCAATCAGGGACACGATAACCAGACATTCGACCAATCAGAAGAAGACAATCAAAAGGTAACCAGTAAAAAAGTTATAGGCAATGATAGTACAAATGTATGATATATTTTAATTTGTAAATAAATAAACAATTTATTTTTTAGAAACTGGTACATTTTATTGAAAATTGTTTCAAATAAATTTTGTTTAGAATAGTTTGAAGTATCCCCCTAAATTTTTTCATAATTTTATCTATTATAGTTTCCCAGATTTTTAATACCTAAACGAGATTACTTCTGTCATCTATCATAAGCAATACTAACTATATATAACAGCGTTTTCCTCCAAACTGAAAAACTTAATCGAAAAATACTTCAAACAAAACTTGTTCCCAACGAATTAATGAAGCTTTTTTGTTTGAAACATTTTTCTATTTAAACCCTAGTTTCAGAGATATTGCTATTATAGTTTCCAAGATTTCCTGCCATCTATCTTAAGCAATACTAACTATACATAACAGCGTTTTCCACCAAACTAAAAAACTTAATCGAAAAATACTTCAAATAAAACTTGTTCCCAACGATTAATTTAAACTTTTTTATTTGAAACTTTTTTTTATTTAGGCCCTAGATTCAAAGATATCGTCTCAAGAAATCATGGTTGTTCGTCAAAGGTAAGATAGTATTCTAGCAAATAATGCAGTGTAAAATTAACTGAATTGTGCCATATTATATTGTTTAATATTACGGTAGACTGAATTCACTTATAAATAAAACATATTTTGTTTTTTAAATCATAATTTTATTGTATAAAGGTTCATATAAAAAGAGCGGTATAAATATTAATTTCTCAGCGAAATGATTCAAGTAAAAATTGTAGAGAAAAAATTAACAAGCATTTTCTTTCCTTACAACTTTTCTGTAAAATTAATCGTTTACCCAAAAATCGTAAAAAACATTTTCCGTAATTTTAGGACGAGATTCCTACTGCCATCTCCTGCTAAACTTGTAAACTATACTTTATGACCTACTTCCGCATATTTCAAATTCCAAAGCAGATGTTGGCCACGTCCATATGGATCATACGTCATCGATCAATAAAATGGATTCGGCGCAAATGATTTTTAATTGAAATTTGAATCAAAATGATTTATTTCACGTAGAACTCTTTGGAAAATGTTTTGAAGACTTGTTTAAGACAGCACGAGGCTGTCGAAACGTTGTATTGAATAAACTGTGTATAAAATACATTCTAATACTTTTAAAATTATTAATAGCAGTTTAAACACAGCCTGTGGTAAATGTACAGCTGCAGATCTATGAAGATGCTGTAATGTAGCGTTTCGTGCGCTGACCAGGCGTTGAAATCTCTGGAAAGTAGAGCAGAGAGTGATTCAGGGCGAATGCAATTGTAAAATAATGATTTTGTTGTGTTTATTTCGTAAAATAAGTTGAAATAAATTATTTGTCATATTGTTTCAAGTACCCTAGCGTCATCTGTTGTATTGTTGATTAACTATTATCCCCTTATTAGTAATTATATTAAAATGTAAAATGGCCGAGTTGTTTATTTATTTCGTTACAGTTTAGTGACATTTTATATGTTTTAATTGTATTTGTACACGTTTAACATTAAAAATGTGTTTCTATGTTGTGCAAGGACCTCCAGGACACTTAGAAAATAGAGCAGATGTTTTAATATTACCATAAACTGTAAGTATTGATTATAACTGCCATTGACTTGTCATTTAGTTTCTAGTTTTTCATTATTTTATTATTGTTTACTGTATTTGGAGCTGCAGAATGATGTTAAACATTATAGTAAACACTTTCTATAGCATTGCTATAACATATAATCGAAAATTCGTATCCCAGTTCTGCAAACCATGGTACAACTGCCTGTAGAATATGAACATAGTACACTTCTCCGAAGAGGTACTTTACTCTTGTGATTTTAGTGAAACGCTTCCTGAAAGCGGTCTCAGCCTTCAGCCATCAGCTCTAAAATTCGTAGACTTCATATCCCAGGTCAGCATACTCTGGTGCAACTGCCTGCAGAATATGAACATCGTACAATTATCAGGAGAGGTACTTTACTCTTGTGATTTAAGGGAAGACGCTTCCTGAAAGCGGTCTCAGCCTTCAGCCATCAGCTCTAAAATTCGTAGACTTCATATCCCAGGTCAGCATACTCTGGTGCAACTGCCTGCAGAATATGAACATCGTACAATTATCAGGAGAGGTACTTTACTCTTGTGATTTAAATGAAGACGCTTCCTGAAAGCGGTCTCAGCCTTCAGCCATCAGCTCTAAAATTCGTAGACTTCATATCCCAGGTCAGCATACTCTGGTGCAACTGCGTGCAGAATATGAACATCGTACAATTATCAGAAGAGGTACTTTACTCTTGTGATTTAAGGGAAGACGCTTCCTGAAAGCGGTCTCAGCCTTCAGCCATCAGCTCTAAAATTCGTAGACTTCATATCCCAGGTCAGCATACTCTGGTGCAACTGCCTGCAGAATATGAACATCGTACAATTATCAGGAAAGGTACTTTACTCTTGTGATTTAAGGGAAGACGCTTCCTGAAAGCGGTCTCAGCCTTCAGCCATCAGCTCTAAAATTCGTAGACTTCATATCCCAGGTCAGCATACTCTGGTGCAACTGCCTGCAGAATATGAACATCGTACAATTATCAGGAGAGGTACTTTACTCTTGTGATTTAAGGGAAGACGCTTCCTGAAAGCGGTCTCAGCCTTCAGCCATCAGCTCTAAAATTCGTAGACTTCATATCCCAGGTCAGCATACTCTGGTGCAACTGCCTGCAGAATATGAACATCGTACAATTATCAGGAGAGGTACTTTACTCTTGTGATTTAAGGGAAGACGCTTCCTGAAAGCGGTCTCAGCCTTCAGCCATCAGCTCTAAAATTCGTAGACTTCATATCCCAGGTCAGCATACTCTGGTGCAACTGCCTGCAGAATATGAACATCGTACAATTATCAGGAGAGGTACTTTACTCTTGTGATTTAAGGGAAGACGCTTCCTGAAAGCGGTCTCTGCCTTCAGCCATCAGCTCTAAAATTCGTAGACTTCATATCCCAGGTCAGCATACTCTGGTGCAACTGCCTGCAGAATATGAACATCGTACAATTATCAGGAGAGGTACTTTACTCTTGTGATTTAAGGGAAGACGCTTCCTGAAAGCGGTCTCTGCCTTCAGCCATCAGCTCTAAAATTCGTAGACTTCATATCCCAGGTCAGCATACTCTGGTGCAACTGCCTGCAGAATATGAACATCGTACAATTATCAGGAGAGGTACTTTACTCTTGTGATTTAAGGGAAGACGCTTCCTGAAAGCGGTCTCTGCCTTCAGCCATCAGCTCTAAAATTCGTAGACTTCATATCCCAGGTCAGCATACTCTGGTGCAACTGCCTGCAGAATATGAACATCGTACAATTATCAGGAGAGGTACTTTACTCTTGTGATTTAAGGGAAGACGCTTCCTGAAAGCGGTCTCTGCCTTCAGCCATCAGCTCTAAAATTCGTAGACTTCATATCCCAGGTCAGCATACTCTGGTGCAACTGCCTGCAGAATATGAACATCGTACAATTATCAGGAGAGGTACTTTACTCTTGTGATTTAAGGGAAGACGCTTCCTGAAAGCGGTCTCTGCCTTCAGCCATCAGCTCTAAAATTCGTAGACTTCATATCCCAGGTCAGCATACTCTGGTGCAACTGCCTGCAGAATATGAACATCGTACAATTATCAGGAGAGGTACTTTACTCTTGTGATTTAAGGGAAGACGCTTCCTGAAAGCGGTCTCTGCCTTCAGCCATCAGCTCTAAAATTCGTAGACTTCATATCCCAGGTCAGCATACTCTGGTGCAACTGCCTGCAGAATATGAACATCGTACAATTATCAGGAGAGGTACTTTACTCTTGTGATTTAAGGGAAGACGCTTCCTGAAAGCGGTCTCAGCCTTCAGCCATCAGCTCTAAAATTCGTAGACTTCATATCCCAGGTCAGCATACTCTGGTGCAACTGCCTGCAGAATATGAACATCGTACAATTATCAGGAGAGGTACTTTACTCTTGTGATTTAAGGGAAGACGCTTCCTGAAAGCGGTCTCTGCCTTCAGCCATCAGCTCTAAAATTCGTAGACTTCATATCCCAGGTCAGCATACTCTGGTGCAACTGCCTGCAGAATATGAACATCGTACAATTATCAGGAGAGGTACTTTACTCTTGTGATTTAAGGGAAGACGCTTCCTGAAAGCGGTCTCTGCCTTCAGCCATCAGCTCTAAAATTCGTAGACTTCATATCCCAGGTCAGCATACTCTGGTGCAACTGCCTGCAGAATATGAACATCGTACAATTATCAGGAGAGGTACTTTACTCTTGTGATTTAAGGGAAGACGCTTCCTGAAAGCGGTCTCTGCCTTCAGCCATCAGCTCTAAAATTCGTAGACTTCATATCCCAGGTCAGCATACTCTGGTGCAACTGCCTGCAGAATATGAACATCGTACAATAATCAGGAGAGGTACTTTACTCTTGTGATTTAAGGGAAGACGCTTCCTGAAAGCGGTCTCAGCCTTCAGCCATCAGCTCTAAAATTCGTAGACTTCATATCCCAGGTCAGCATACTCTGGTGCAACTGCCTGCAGAATATGAACATCGTACAATTATCAGGAGAGGTACTTTACTCTTGTGATTTAAGGGAAGACGCTTCCTGAAAGCGGTCTCTGCCTTCAGCCATCAGCTCTAAAATTCGTAGACTTCATATCCCAGGTCAGCATACTCTGGTGCAACTGCCTGCAGAATATGAACATCGTACAATTATCAGGAGAGGTACTTTACTCTTGTGATTTAAGGGAAGACGCTTCCTGAAAGCGGTCTCTGCCTTCAGCCATCAGCTCTAAAATTCGTAGACTTCATATCCCAGGTCAGCATACTCTGGTGCAACTGCCTGCAGAATATGAACATCGTACAATTATCAGGAGAGGTACTTTACTCTTGTGATTTAAGGGAAGACGCTTCCTGAAAGCGGTCTCAGCCTTCAGCCATCAGCTCTAAAATTCGTAGACTTCATATCCCAGGTCAGCATACTCCGGTGCAACTGCCTGCAGAATATGAACATCGTACAATTATCAGGAGAGGTACTTTACTCTTGTGATTTAAGGGAAGACGCTTCCTGAAAGCGGTCTCAGCCTTCAGCCATCAGCTCTAAAATTCGTAGACTTCATATCCCAGGTCAGCATACTCCGGTGCAACTGCCTGCAGAATATGAACATCGTACAATTATCAGGAGAGGTACTTTACTCTTGTGATTTAAGGGAAGACGCTTCCTGAAAGCGGTCTCAGCCTTCAGCCATCAGCTCTAAAATTCGTAGACTTCATATCCCAGGTCAGCATACTCTGGTGCAACTGCCTGCAGAATATGAACATCGTACAATTATCAGGAGAGGTACTTTACTCTTGTGATTTAAGGGAAGACGCTTCCTGAAAGCGGTCTCAGCCTTCAGCCATCAGCTCTAAAATTCGTAGACTTCATATCCCAGGTCAGCATACTCTGGTGCAACTGCCTGCAGAATATGAACATCGTACAATTATCAGGAGAGGTACTTTACTCTTGTGATTTAAGGGAAGACGCTTCCTGAAAGCGGTCTCTGCCTTCAGCCATCAGCTCTAAAATTCGTAGACTTCATATCCCAGGTCAGCATACTCTGGTGCAACTGCCTGCAGAATATGAACATCGTACAATTATCAGGAGAGGTACTTTACTCTTGTGATTTAAGGGAAAACGCTTCCTGAAAGCGGTCTCTGCCTTCAGCCATCAGCTCTAAAATTCGTAGACTTCATATCCCAGGTCAGCATACTCTGGTGCAACTGCCTGCAGAATATGAACATCGTACAATTATCAGGAGAGGTACTTTACTCTTGTGATTTAAGGGAAGACGCTTCCTGAAAGCGGTCTCAGCCTTCAGCCATCAGCTCTAAAATTCGTAGACTTCATATCCCAGGTCAGCATACTCTGGTGCAACTGCCTGCAGAATATGAACATCGTACAATTATCAGGAGAGGTACTTTACTCTTGTGATTTAAGGAAGACGCTTCCTGAAAGCGGTCTCAGCCTTCAGCCATCAGCTCTAAAATTCGTAGACTTCATATCCCAGGTCAGCATACTCTGGTGCAACTGCCTGCAGAATATGAACATCGTACAATTATCAGGAGAGGTACTTTACTCTTGTGATTTAATGAAGACGCTTCCTGAAAGCGGTCTCAGCCTTCAGCCATCAGCTCTAAAATTCGTAGACTTCATATCCCAGGTCAGCATACTCTGGTGCAACTGCCTGCAGAATATGAACATCGTACAATTATCAGGAGAGGTACTTTACTCTTGTGATTTAAGGGAAGACGCTTCCTGAAAGCGGTCTCAGCCTTCAGCCATCAGCTCTAAAATTCGTAGACTTCATATCCCAGGTCAGCATACTCTGGTGCAACTGCCTGCAGAATATGAACATCGTACAATTATCAGGAGAGGTACTTTACTCTTGTGATTTAAGGGAAGACGCTTCCTGAAAGCGGTCTCAGCCTTCAGCCATCAGCTCTAAAATTCGTAGACTTCATATCCCAGGTCAGCATACTCTGGTGCAACTGCCTGCAGAATATGAACATCGTACAATTATCAGGAGAGGTACTTTACTCTTGTGATTTAAGGGAAGACGCTTCCTGAAAGCGGTCTCAGCCTTCAGCCATCAGCTCTAAAATTCGTAGACTTCATATCCCAGGTCAGCATACTCTGGTGCAACTGCCTGCAGAATATGAACATCGTACAATTATCAGGAGAGGTACTTTACTCTTGTGATTTAAGGAAGACGCTTCCTGAAAGCGGTCTCAGCCTTCAGCCATCAGCTCTAAAATTCGTAGACTTCATATCCCAGGTCAGCATACTCTGGTGCAACTGCCTGCAGAATATGAACATCGTACAATTATCAGGAGAGGTACTTTACTCTTGTGATTTAATGAAGACGCTTCCTGAAAGCGGTCTCAGCCTTCAGCCATCAGCTCTAAAATTCGTAGACTTCATATCCCAGGTCAGCATACTCTGGTGCAACTGCGTGCAGAATATGAACATCGTACAATTATCAGGAGAGGTACTTTACTCTTGTGATTTAAGGGAAGACGCTTCCTGAAAGCGGTCTCTGCCTTCAGCCATCAGCTCTAAAATTCGTAGACTTCATATCCCAGGTCAGCATACTCTGGTGCAACTGCCTGCAGAATATGAACATCGTACAATTATCAGGAGAGGTACTTTACTCTTGTGATTTAAGGGAAGACGCTTCCTGAAAGCGGTCTCTGCCTTCAGCCATCAGCTCTAAAATTCGTAGACTTCATATCCCAGGTCAGCATACTCTGGTGCAACTGCCTGCAGAATATGAACATCGTACAATTATCAGGAGAGGTACTTTACTCTTGTGATTTAAGGAAGACGCTTCCTGAAAGCGGTCTCTGCCTT